>JAWNNW010000642.1:1095000-1560000 GCA_035044465.1 Scaptomyza tumidula | reverse complement strand
CGAGTCGTAATTGTTGAAAGTGCGCTCTGTACATAGAGAGACATACATACAAACTTAGATACATACATACGTACATATACATAACGCCTAATCGAAATCAAGTTGCGAGTAGGAGCCCCGCACAGACACATTACGTTCTCTGAGACCGTTTTTGGCTACTAGCTGCTCATGTCCCCAAACCAAAAGAAAGAGAGGCAACTAAAAAGATATAGATAGTTCATTGGGACAATGCTGATAAGATATGACGTCGAGCACGATCGCTTGAAATGAGATCAAAACAAATCAATTTTGAATACACCATTCGCAAGGTTAACTGGGTTAACTTTTTAATGGTGCACTTAAAAAATGACAACTAACTTTTGTTTGTAAAATACCATAAAATATTTGAGAAAGCTATTTAATATTGGTTGTTAAGAACTTTAAGTTCACTATTTCTATATACGGTATATATTTGAAAATATCGGTTTTGTACGGAATATTTTCTGAGTGCTTATGATAACCTTTAGAGGTTGCATGAATTGTCGAACGTCAGCGCGATCGAAGTCGCTATAAAACGAAAG
Organism: Scaptomyza tumidula; assembly: GCA_035044465.1. Classification (NCBI taxonomy): domain Eukaryota; kingdom Metazoa; phylum Arthropoda; class Insecta; order Diptera; family Drosophilidae; genus Scaptomyza; species Scaptomyza tumidula. Next base: position 1,559,440 of record JAWNNW010000642.1, on the reverse strand, counting down.
TCCATAAAATGCTTAACCAACTTTGTAGGAAAAAAAAAAACAAAAACAACAAAATGTATTGCTAATCATACGCTAAAAATAACGCCAACAACTTTTTTAAAAGCTCTAAACACCAAAATTGAAGATATCTCTGGTGAGTTGTTTTTGCTTACCGCTATATGTTTTGGTTAATTATGATTAATTATTATTTTTGAAGTCACACACACACACACACACACACGTTTACTTACCATGCAAGTTGATTGTGCATGTCGTATTATTGCCACGATCCAATACAACAACACTGGTCGCTGCCACGGCAGCCGCTGTCGTGGCCATTTTGTTTACACGCAACGGTTTTTTAAGCTCTATCACTAGTTCTATGCAGCAGCAAAGCCCCTTGCGGTCGTAGTGATCACTGGTTAAAGGAGCTGATGGAAGCTGTCTCTATCTCTCTTCCTCAATTTGTCTTAGCTTTGTTTGTAATTTAACATGGAAATGTATGTTTGTATTTATAAGTATAAACTGATTTTTAAACTGTTGCGTTTTAACACAAGACGCAAGGCAGGTTTTGAATTTTATAAATGTTGTTATTATTGTTGATTAATTATGAATTTACATAATATTCTTGATTATTGTGGAAAAAAGTTATTTTGCACGCAAAGCAGCACAGAGCTGCACACACACACTTGCACAATTCACGCAAAAAGCGGTCTCACAAATACGCGTAGTCACACACACATATGCAGCGCAGTTTGAGTTTTTGTCAATGAATAAATACGTAAGGAAAAAACTCGTGCAAAAAACGTCGAGATTCAAAGTGACGTGGTCCGCACCTATGTTGTTGCGCTTACAAACGACCGATTGAAACTGAAAGCTTATAACACACAGCTGTTGCGGGCTCGCGCAAAGTTTTCAAATGGAGATTGAAAAGCTTCCAACAATCAGCTGACAACAAGACTATCGTTCAATCTAATCGACTATACGGGTGGCTGAATATCGAATGCTATACAAAATCGATTATGGAAACATCGATATATTGGTGCATCGTTGTTTTAGTACATCACTAGAAGAAGTCTGCTTCTTCCATACGTGAAATTTCTAGACAAATAGATTAAAAGGGATTTAGAAAATCAGGGCGTATAAAACAATCATCCACAACGAAAATGCCGAAGTTCTATAAACTTGACATTAACCGCACCGAGTGGGAAATACCGGAAACGTACCAGAACCTGCAACCCGTAGGACAGGGCGCCTATGGTCAGGTGTGCAAAGCACTGGTACGAGGCACCACCACCAAAGTGGCAATAAAAAAGTTAGCCCGTCCATTTCAATCTGCGGTGCATGCAAAGCGCACGTACCGCGAGTTATGTCTGCTGAAGCACATGGATCACGAAAATGTCATTGGATTGCTGGATGTATTTCATCCTGGGCAGCCAGCTGACTCCCTGGAGCAATTTCAGCAGGTTTATATGGTGACACATCTGATGGATGCCGATTTGAATAACATAATTCGCACGCAAAAGCTCTCGGATGAGCATGTGCAATTCCTGGTTTATCAGATCTTGAGAGGACTCAAGTATATACACAGCGCTGGTGTTATACATCGCGACTTGAAGCCCTCCAATCTGGCCGTTAATGAGGATTGTGAGCTGCGTATTTTAGATTTTGGTCTGGCACGGCCCACAGAGAGCGAGATGACTGGGTATGTGGCCACACGTTGGTATCGCGCACCCGAAATCATGCTCAACTGGATGCACTACAATCAGACTGTGGATATTTGGTCTGTGGGCTGCATTATGGCCGAGCTATTAACTGGGCGCACACTCTTCCCGGGCACCGATCACATACACCAATTGAACCTTATTATGGAAGTGTTGGGCACACCAAACGAGGAGTTCATGAACAAGATCTCATCGGATAGCGCTCGCACCTATATACGTTCGTTGCCGGTGATGCCGCATCGTAGCTTTAGAGACGTGTTCCGTGGTGCTAATCCTTTGGCCATTGATTTGCTTGAGAAGATGCTTGAGCTAGATGCGGAGAAGCGCATTACCGCCGAACAGGCCCTGGCTCATGCCTACATGGAAAAGTGGCATGACCCCAGCGATGAGGCCACCTCAACGCTGTACGATCAGAGTTTCGAGGAGACTGAGCTTCCCGTGGAGAAATGGAAGGAATGTGTCTTCAAGGCAGTGCGCGAGTTTCAGCCGCCACCAGCCTTTGCTGAGCTCTTGCCAACGGCCCAATAATAGATGAGGTGGATTTCTTTGACGGCAGAGCACACAAAAAGTCAATGAATGATGCTACAAATCTAGTTGTTAGTTGGATGGTGTCCAATTTGTAATCGTATTCATAATTTGTAACTGTTTCTAAAACGAAAGTCACAACCTTAATGTCCAGTTTAACTCTTTTGGTGTTGGTATTTAACTATGTCTGTACATGTATATATGTAAGTATACTTTTTTGTATTGTATAGTTTACAAAGTCAAGCGGTCGGCCAACCACCAACCAATGCTATAGCCATAGATGAGCCTACGCTCTGTATAAATAAAAGTGCTCTTGTTTGTATTTACAACAGTCCTGTCCAAACCAAAAACACTTTGCGTTATTTTGTAAAAAGAAAATAGATAAAAGTTATTTATTTAAAAAAAAAATCCTGAATTTGTAACGAGAATCTTTATAGAACCAACAAAAACCATCCAAGATTATGAGCAGCTGGAAAAACAAATTATTTCTTCAAACAAGTTTTGAGGAGCACACGGCTTTTATTATTTTAATAAGCTGGTCAATCCTAGGCACAGACATCATGGTATTACAATAACAGGTCTTCCAAATAACGTTCGAATTCCTGTTCGCGTGATGGTTGCTCTTTACTAAGATCTAGCTGCTTGCTCCAGATTTGGTCTTGGTCGACTCGATCGTTTGATTTGTCGACAGTGTCATCACTGGTTGAGGCTGCATCATCTTGCTGCTCCGGCTCCGATGTCTGCTCCTCCAATTTATCAGTTTCTTGATTCGTACTATTTAGTTTGCGTCTCTTGTGCCTTTTTTCAGCTTTTCGTTCATCTCTTTCTCTACGTCGCTGGCGTTTATGCTCCTTTTTCTTTGTTCGATAGTTTAATTGCTCAGTATGCACAGGACAAAGACGAAGCTTTAATAAACTGCGTATTAATTTGAAGCTTACAATTATCATTTCAAATAACATGATACCTTTACTAGCGCATTTTGCGGAGTGCCGTGTTCTAGATATTTAAAGTTCACCTCCCAGCTGCGCAGAGTGTCGCGCTCGCTACAATGCCGACTTCCACACTGAAACTGACCCAAGCCGGTGACAACCTCCTGTTCGGTGCGCCAACGAAGAGCAATTTTATTATCCTTATAGCGGCTGAGATCGGCAATGCAATACTCTTTAAAGAGCTTACGGTAATAGCGCAAGGCCAAGCGCTGCTCCCAGCTAAGTTCGGCAATGTCTACATCTTCCTCGTCCCAAAGAAAGCGATGATTTTCACGAATTACATCAATATCACGTTTGTGCTTGCGAGATGCGCCTTCAGTAGCCGTTGGTAGCACATACTGATTAATTATATAATTATGACGCTCTTTGGCTGTGAGTTTATCCAAATTAATGGGAAATATATTTTTGCTTGTCATTTTCTTTATATTAGTAATCACATTTTATTGTTGACAAACAAACGAAAATAGCACATCATCGATACATTATATCGATAATAAAGAAAGAAAAAAAAAATTTGTGCGATAACAGAATTCAGCGTCAAAACACAAAATAAAAAAGAAAGTTTACACACCATCAAATAATTAATATGTCTTTTGTTAGTTTAGTTCTAAAAATAATTTAGATACCCTATATTGGGAAAACAACAACAATGGCTTGCAGCTGCAGTCCACTGTTGTATGTGTTTTGGCGTAAGAATTTACTTTATATAAAGTATAACTGGTTGGCACTGAGCATCACCCTTTGTATGTGGACTGGAGCACAATGGGGCTATTTGCATTGGACAAACAAATCTATTTTGATTCCAATCGAGGAGTTTGAAGCCAAAGATTATGTGAGTACATTCAAATAACTTTCTACCTCTTATCGTTTGATTACAAACTACATTATATTATGTTGATAAGTATGGTTTGGTTGCGTGCATTCATTGACTCATATACAAAGCACTCAATATGGGTGAGTGAGTAACACACAATCGAAATGCAATTACTAATATGTCGGCATATCATGAATGTGTATGTATACTACATTTTTTTAAAATGCGTAAATACCACACAGCTTGCTGAGAACTGTTGCGTAGCAAATTCTAATAAAGAATCGCAAATTATAAACAAAATATTTTATTTCTCGTCATTTCCGTCGAATGAAAATAACCCTAGAATTGTGCGAAAACAACATATGATAGGGGACAAATGGCAAATGCTATATATTTTAAAATTATTTTTGTGGTTAGTGTGGAAGGGGCTTTTATCGTTTATTATTTTCGCCTACCGTATAAAGGTTGTTGTAAATTGCCAATTTTTTACCACAGTTATATTAAAAAAATGGATCGGAAGTCGATAGTAAAAATAAAATGTTTTTATGTGATTCAGATTAAATAACTTATATTAAAAACTTCACATATATTTTAAACCATTGTTACATATGTGTTCATTTAAATCTCTATGTGTTAATCTCTTACACCTGTTTTTTTTTAGAATACACTGAAAGAAATGTATCCCGGAAATGAGTTGGATTTTTTATACTATGCACCCTATAGCGACAATACCAACAAGATCATGGATCTTGTGCTGGAAGAATTGCAACTTAACAGAGAACGTAAGACTTAACATTTTGTGTTAACTCCAGTTAAGTTTTAAATTTGTTTAGTTGTCCATGAGTTCAACAACAGTGCCGAAATGCAATCGGATATGGAGCAGCAGTGCAAAGGAAATTGTTTTGCAATTCATTTTCAGGCATTGTCCGAACCAGGAATGAATGGAAACTTTAAATATAGCCTTAGCTCGAACCGGTTGCGAAGTTCACCAACAAAGCGCTTTGTGAATGACGAGGAAATAAATCATCAGAAAAGTATTTAATAAACTTTGTACCGTCTTTGTGATACTTTACACATTGTAATCTTTTGTAGGTGACGATGAATATATTCGAGAAGGCTTTCTCACCCTGCTGTACGTTATTGACCGTCAGTATATGCGTTATCAGCGACTTGATGCTAACTATGATCTGCGGCTAAACGCTATGCCCAATTTGGAAGTTAGCTCTACGGACAGCTATAGTATAATCAATTTCGGCACACTTTTTAGCATATTATTTAGCACACTGCTGCTGAGTACATTTGTTGTGCCGTTTGTTGAAGAGAAGCAGAATGGCATAAGGGAGTTCCTTAACCTTGTCACGCCCATGAGCTTTTTAAACGGCCTTACCTTTGCCCTCATACGGTTTGTGTTCTACGCGGCATTCCTTATAATTACGCTTATTGTTGCCTGGACGTATGGTGCACTGGGACTAATTGGATTTGTTTATGTTTTTACCTTATATTTGTTGTACATTGTTGCAAACATGGCGTATGCCTATTTAATATCTGTCTGCTTTCACTCGGGTAAGCATTTATGCATGTTTCTAATTAATTTATATTGATTAACCTTTATGGTTGGCAGTGTTCTATGCTAAGATCGGCGGTCTCATCATGCTCATTATACCCTACATGTTTAGTATTGTAAGAAGCTGGCTAACCAAAGTCTCCTTCTACCTGTTTTGCACCAACTCATTTCTAGAGGGCTTGGAAGTGCTACAGACGTTTAGCAATAAACGTAAGTATTGCAAAGTACTATAGTACTGAATTGAATTTTATTACAATCAAACTCGTTTGCAGATCGTACATTTAGCGGCGCCGATTTGTTTCGAGTTATTAAAGATGACTCTAGTCGTGTCATTTCAATTTATATCATACTTATTTGCCAAACCATTTTCTATGCGTTGCTGTACAACTATTTTGTGTGCGTATTTCCCGGCCCCGGCGGACTTAAACGCCCATTCTTGTTCATTCTAAATGTAAGTCCAAACCCTCGCTACTGCGATTATTACACTATTTTTTTCAACATGTGCAGCCCAATACATATAAAAAGCGACAGCGCAATGAGTACACAACATCACCGCGTGGCACCGATGCTATCATCATTAGTGATCTGTGCAAGAAGTTCCAGACAAGCAAACGTGAAACTCACATAGCTGACCACCTAGACATGACAATCAAAAATAAGGAGATCACTGTACTTCTAGGCCACAACGGCGCTGGAAAGACAACCATGATGAATATGATCATGGGTAAGTATTTAATGTGTGAATTACTGTAGTAACTTATACTCTGAAAATTTCTGTAGGCACTGTGCCAAAGGATGCTGGCAAAATTGTCGTTTGCAGCGAGCGCGATGTGTCATCATATCGCCACCTAATCGGTTTCTGTCCACAGCATAGCGTCTTTATGAGCTATATGACATGCCAGCAGCATCTAGAGTTCTTTGCCCAACTACGTGGCGCCCGACGATCCGAAGCTCGCATATGGGCTAGGGAAAAGCTACGCAAACTTAATTTAGAGGACAAAGCCAATTATTATGGTTGCGAACTGTCTGGCGGCATGAAACGTCGTCTGTCGCTGGGCATAGCCGTGGCTGGTAATACCAAGTAAGTAGTTGTTATAATAAGTAATTAATCTTATTCTCTTATATCTTTATCATTCATATCAGGTAATATTCTATTTAATCTACTGGTGCACGTTTTTAAATTATATTATGCATATTTTAATTTTCAGAATTGTAATATTGGACGAGCCATCATCCGGCCTGGACATTGAATCACGACGCGAATTATGGGACATTTTGTTGCAGTTGCGCAAAGAGAAGGCTATTTTAGTTACTACACATTATATGGAGGAGGCCGAGGTGCTAGGTGATACCATCTGCATACTGGCCAACGGAAAGTTGCAGGCAAATGGCTCTCCCCTCGAACTGAAACGTAAATCTGGGAGCGGTTATCGACTAAAGTTGGAGGCCCATGATACAAGGTTTTTGGAAAAAGAAACGTTAGCTGATATATGCAAATTTATACCTAATGCAAAAGTGCTTGTGAGTTACTGATTAAGGGTGCTTTGACAAATTTTAACTTACTTTTAATTTATTGATTATTATTTATTTATCCACAAACAGAACATTGTAAAGCCCACGGTCAATATATGTCTACCGTATGACAAAGTATCACAATTTCATAATATGCTACTCAGCTTGGAGGCCAATATGGCTAATTTCGGCATTGAAACTGTTTCAATCACAGACACCTCGCTTGAGACTGTGTTTCTTAAGTGAGTACAAAAGAATTAAATATCGCGTAAATGTTAATTAATACTTTGTATTCGCAGCTGCGCCGGCGAATGCGATCAAGTTGATACACCAGATGTTGGAATACGCAAAGATGCACCTCTGCTTGCGATTGAATACAAACGCCTACACCATAATGTGACCAATTTATATCAGCAATGGGCTGCAATATTCTACAAAAAGTCAACGTTTTTGATTAACGAATGGCGCTACGCCTGCTGCATGGTAAATGAGTCAACGTTACGTTTTACAAGCTGTATGTTTTTGACACTCAACGGTACCTTAGATAAGCAAACCAGTTAAGGTGGTGGTATAAGATAGATAACTTGAGGACGCTGAGTCAAACAATCAAACATAAATGCAACGCATTATTCATAATTTTATGCAAAGTATGCCTTAAGTGCATACACAATATTTAAAAAAATATTGTATTAGCTATTTTAAATTATTCTTAATTTCTTCTTGCAGTTGAGCTTGCCGCTAATTGTAGTCGTTGCCACCATTTTATTGATGCATTCTATGTCCATTGTGACCAATGAGGCGGAATTGCCAATGAAGCTCAGTCAGTTGAAAACTGGAAGCGTTTATATTTACAATCCAACAGTCCAAAACGATCGGGTGGAGCAGCAGCTGCGTCAATATATTAAACAGAGCAACCTTAATGCCAGAACTCTAACGTTACGCGGTGACAATACTGTGCGGGAAGGTAATATTTTCTGATTACAGATTATATAAAAATAAAACTATGCTTAAATTGTTCTTAAATGGTTCTTTTACAGAGCTACTCCAAATGCAGCGTGATAACTTGGCAGATTTTTTGGAGGACACTATTGGCTTGATAGACCTAAGCAATATGCCAAACATTGAGATTAACTATGCAAGCAATCGCTATCACAGCAGCGTGATGCTCATCAATATGCTGGACACGTGCATGCTGCAATTGGCCAGTGGGCAACAGGATGTGCATATTGATGCCACCTACGTGCCTATAAAACGATTTATAAATGACGTCAGCTCCACGCGACTCGAATACTATGCAGTTATAGTCTCTGCCGCGATGTTCTTCAGCATGTTCTACTACATCGCGCTGCCCTTCCGGGAGCATGCTAACGGTTTTCGCCAGCTGCAGCCCATGTCTCGCTACACTTATTGGTTCGCTACTTTTGTATTTGATATGCTGTTGCACGCGCTAGTGTGTCTGGCATTATTTATACTACAGCAACTGATAATGCCACCGGAGCTGTATAGAATTGAAGAGCTGAAGATGATAGTCATCAGTATTTTCTTTTACGGCTGCAGCTATTTGCCCATTTTGTACGCTCTGGGCAATAGCTTCAAATCCATATCGACCATAACCACATATCTGCTGCTCATGCTTATAGTTTCTGGTAAGTTATACACCAAAATTTCGAACTAAAGTGTAGGAACTAATACTTGTAATACTTGTTAATCTTTCCATTTCTTGTAGAAATTTCACCACTGATTACCTCGAACAATTATCAGGCCATGAAACTGCATCAGACAAAAATCGCTTTTCTCAGCTTTCTACCCGATTTCAATTTGAACCACCAATTGCGCATCATTAACGAGAATCTTATAGCGCAACGACACAAGTCTTCAAAGCCCTTAGAAGCTTCGACAAACTTGTTTTTTGTCTATGCTACGGTTGTCTACATAGTGGTAATGGGTTTCTTTACCATTGTGCTAGAGCACAAGTACTATCGCCAAAAACTATGCGACTTCTTTAGCGGCAAAACCTGTAAAATCCCACCTAAAAATGGTTGTCCGACTGTAAGTCCGCTGCGCGCGCTTAATTACGTCAGTGAATGCGTTAGTGAGGAAAAGCGTGTTAAACAGCTGCTCGACAGCACTGAACCCCAGTCGTCACATGACTTTCCATTGATTGTCAGTAATCTACGCAAAAACTATGATGGTAAACCAGCTGTCAGCGGCATCAGCTTTGCGGCGGAACGTGGCGAATGCTTTGGACTGCTGGGCGTTAATGGTGCGGGCAAAACGAGCACTTTTCAAATGATTGCAGCCAATCTGGCAATAGACGGTGGCCGAATTCAAATTGAGGGCGCTGACATACTCTTTAATGAAGACGCCTATCGCCAGCAGTTCGGCTATTGTCCGCAGTACGATGCACTCAACAAATTCATGACCGCCGAGCAATGCTTGAGATTGATGGCGATTTTGCGTGGACTGAGCTTTAAAGCCGAAGACCCAGCTGGTGTGGAACATAGTGTCATGTTCTGGTTGCAGAAAATGCATTTGCTTAAGTACCGACATGTGGCAGTGCGCAATTATTCGGGTGGCACAAAGCGCAAGCTGCTGGCGGCCATGGCCATGATTGGTGCACCATCATTGGTTCTACTGGATGAGCCAACAACAGGCGTAGATCCTATATCGAGACGCTTTTTGTGGCAGTGCATTAAGGATTTCCAGGCAAGGGATCGAACTGTAGTGCTCACATCCCACAGGTAAGTCATTTACAAAAAGTTACTTGCTTTTATACTACTGCGTAAGCTTTGATTGACTTATTCAACTTAACCTATTTGCAGCATGGACGAGTGCGAAGAACTGTGCAATCGTCTAGCCATCATGGCGAAAGGCAAATTTAAATGCCTAAACAACATTCTTGCATTAAAGCGACATAGCGGCTTTACCATTAAATTGAAAATGAAAATTGACACAGAAACGGAAAGAAATGTGGCGACAATTACCAATGCGCTCATGGGACAATTTGAGGCCTTGGAACTACGTGAGAATCATGCTGGCACTTTAACCTATATTGTTCAAACAGAGGAACAAATACTGTGGTCGGAAGTCTTCAAAATAACGGAAACCTATTTAGCTGTTAAGCTAAATGACCTGGTTGAATATTACTCAGTGAATGAGTGCACTTTAGAAGATATATTTTTGAAGTTTGAGCGACAGGCCAAAAAGGTGTCACCTTCCATGTCGGAAAACTGCGTGTGAACGCACCTTGTGTAGTTGGCGACTCTTTAGCTTCCATATCAATTTGGCGTGTATCCAGGAACACCGTGTGTGCACCATCGGTATATGATGATCTTGATGATCTAGCTGTTCATTTACTGAAGATAACGAATCCACAAAGTTGCTTGTCACGGGCAGGTTCAAATCATTGAACCTGCCCGTGACAACCATCAATGCGGATTTTCTATTTGAAGGAATATATCCTTTAGTGTGCATACTTTAAGTGATTAATGCACAACTTGAATCTCAAGATCTGTTCGTAGAAACTGAATAGACTGACTAGAATTGGTAATGGACATAGAGGCTTAGCCAAAACAAGGTGATGTAATTCGTTCGTGGTTAATGTGAAACAACTATTTGGCAAATAAACTTATAAAACATACTATACATCAACAAATATTTATCTAAACATTTAATTTTAATTTTTGATACTAAGCTTTCATATGTATTTTTGTCATTATTTATAATATATATTAAATAATATCAATGCGCTAAAAGACAGTTAGTTTAAGAAAAACCCCTATATTTGTGTAAAACCATACAACCAATTTTTGAACCTTTTTGTCAAATACAAATCACCTAACAAAAAATATCAATGAAATTAGTGTAATAACGAAAATATGATTTAAAAATGACATAATCAAAAATAAATAAACAAGTTTATACGGTTATAATTTTTTCACATTGGTTTTTTTCTCAGTTTCATAAGTATTTCTTGTCTACCTTCGGGGTCGAAGCGAAATAAGTAAACTATTCGAGCGAACCACGAAAATAACAACTGGTCAACTGTCAAGCTAGGCCATTCGTAAAAGAAATAAATCTATTAAAAATGGCAATGTATTTTCAATAAAAACGTTTTTTTCCGGTACCAGGCCAGATAAATAAAACCGATAAGTTTCTAGTGAACCAGTACTAGTTCAAGGTAGAAGTCATTAACAGTTTTGCAACTTCATTGGTAGGCACGTACAATTGAATACAGGTAGCAGTTACAATTGCACGAATATCGCACATCGCTGGCTATAAACCCCATCACGAAGCACTATCGCTGGGAAAAAATTGCACATATACATATAAATATAATACACAATATACATATACAAAACAATTTGACTTGTGAAATTCAACAAACAATGGAGGAACTGCTAAACGAAGTAGTGCCCCAGGAAGATTTGGAGGTGTGTATATATCGACGTCCCAAGTGAATTTTTCAACATTTGCTAATATTTTTGCAGAGGTTCGAAAGGAAATACCAACACGAACATGAACTCGATGGCGAAGTTTCAACAGAAACGAAATTTGAGTGCGTAGTTAACATTGCCTTTTTTTATAATTGTATTTAGATATTAGAAACACCATCTTATATATTTTTCAACATGGTAGATATGCTTTCTGTTTGGTTCGGAGTCGGTACACCAATGACATTAGAAAGGTGAGTCAGTGGCTTTACAAACACATTTAATAAGTACACAGTAACACATACGTGTACATGTAAACTTACGAATGCGTATGTAATTTATCAACAAATCACATTTATGTTCCAAATATGCATGTGTTACATATTATTTAGGGCATTATGATTTTGGAGGAGCTGGCTCGTTTACATCCGGATGGAAGACGTGATTATATCTATTATCTTGCATTTGGAAACGCACGAATTAAAAACTATTCCGAAGGCTTAAAATACTGCAGAGCATTCCTTGATATTGAATCGAATGATCAAGTCCGTTCCTTGGAGGTAAAGTTAAGGTCAAACAAAGATTCCTTTCAACACTTGTAAATTTCGTTGTTCTTAGGAGCACATTAAGAAACAGAGCGACAAGGAGGTTGCCAAAGGAATGGCCGTTGCTGGAGGAGCTGCTCTCGTACTCGGTGGCATTATTGGACTCGGAATAGCAATGGCTAGAAAGTAAAATGTTCCAAATATGAATTATGAATATTCCTCATCTCATTTCATTTTTGATTTTAAATCCACGATTTGTACATTAACAAAATAACAAGTCAAATATCTTAATTTATAAAGACAATTTTAGTTGTAATTTAATTTATTAAAAATTAAATATCTAAGCTGTTGTTGAAATAACCTATTTTTATACCTTTCTTGTAGTAAACAAAAACGCGATAAATAGTGAAATCATGTGATAGATTTCGTTACGGAATGCAATTCCCTCCCAATATGTATACTTCTATATAACAACTATCACAATGTCGTCGAGGGTTACACACATTGCTCCAAATTGCTAATCAGCATTGTTTTGCACTTGCAAACTTTGTTTTTTCTTCTTGTAATTAATTACATACATATATTTAGTTAATAAATCATTGTTAGTAGCAAACTATTGTATATTTAAAGTGATATTCCCTGTTCATCACCAAAGATGTTAGTGAAATAAATCGTACAACTATTAATCTGATTATTAATTATTGCCGCATGTTCTTAATTAAAGCTATTAATATGAGAATAATTTTCATAAAAACAATGACAGAAAGGGATGTGAAAAAACACAAACTCATTTAGTTCAAAACTATTTATTAATTATTAAGCTTAGCTTGTAAATAAATGCATCCGTTTCCATATGATAGTTCCAGATCTTGGATCAATAGTTGACGGTTTCCTTGAGAGCCGCAAGGCAACGGTGCTTGTCAGGCAAATAAAATGGCTCGAACACATGGGGGAATGGTGTATCCCAGCCAGTTACACGTTTAATGGGTGCTTCCAGGCGCAAGAAGCATTTCTCTTGTATATAAGCAGCGATCTCCGATCCAAAGCCTTGAGTATATGGAGCTTCATGGGCTATTAAAACGCGACCTGTTTTATTAACCGACTGAAATGAAGTTAAATGCATTAATTTAAGTACATAGAAGGGCTATGGTGTGTTACATTGCAAATGGATTCCGTATCCCATGGCAGAATTGATACCAAATCAATGACTTCACAATCAATGTCAAATTGTTTCTTAGCCATTTCGGCGACCTGAAATTGAAGAAGATCGATTAAGGTTAATACATTTTTGCTAAAACTTTATTTTTACCTCCAAAAGAACATGAACTTGTGTTCCCCAACCGATGAGAGTTATATCTTTGCCTTCACGCAAAATATCAGCCTTGCCCAACTCATCTAAGTAGGATTCGGTAGGAACTTCTTCAACTGCTGCACGATACAATGTCTTTGGTTCGAATACTATGCAAGGATTTGCATCGCGAATGCAGGCTAATAAAAGTCCCTTCGCTTTGATCGGACCTCGGGGTATCTAAAAATTTATAACTTTTTAGTCAAGTGTACTTAAATTAAATATTTGAATATTTAAAATACTTACCACAACCTTAAGGCCAGAGGTGTGGGCAAAGTACGCTTCGGGACTTTGAGAATGGTATAACGCACCATGCCCGACGGCGCCACACGGAACTCGGAACGTTAACGAACCGCAGTCAAAAAGCCCACCACTTCGATAACGGAATTTCGCAGCCTCGTTTACAATTTGATCAAAGCTAGGGTAAATATAATCAGCAAACTGGATTTCGGCTATGGCAGTAGCCCCGGTATTTGCCACGCCGATCGCAAAACTAATCGAATATCAAAAAACATTAAAAATATATAATCTATGGTTAGAATAGATACAACACATACCCTGCTATTCCCTGTTCGCACAGAGGGGTATTAAAAACACGATCCTTTCCGTATTTATCCCGCAGATTAACTGAGCAACTGTTTACAAATAAAACCATTATTATCATGTTATAGTAAAATCTTAATTTGCAAATACCGAAAAACTCCACCGAAGCCCACATCTTCTCCGAATAGTAATGCTGACTTGTCTTCTTCTAGAGCCAAGTCCATTGCATTATTTATTGCCTGAAACATGTTCATTTTTTGCACATCTTGGCTGCCCTCAGCGAATTTCGTCGGGTAATAGGTAAAATGCGATCGGCTCAAAGATGCGGCATTAAATTTGATTGCACTAAACAATCCGCGGGTAAGCGAGGATGCTTTCATGGTTGTTTATATTAACTTTAACGGAGGGATGTGAAAGGTACCAAATAAACTTTCTTATCACTATTGCGCAACAAAATACGTACGAACAATGTGTGTTTGTATGTGCGCATGTGCCGATGTATACAATACATGTTCTATCACATCGATCAGATGGTATTGGGGCTACCACATCAGCCACAACAGATCTATAGTAACATATGGTTTTAATTATAAGTTTTCCATTCATTGGGCTTGAAAATATAAAATACAATAAAATACCTTGTTGTAAAATTCGGCTTGAGGTATAACAATGTAGTGTGCAAATTTGACCCTTTGTCCGCGTACAATAAACAAACGATTTGTAAAATATCGATATACCATTGTCCACCCTCACGAAATAATCGAATTGGAAGTCATGCATACCCACAATATAAGCGACAAGTGCAAGAGCAAATCGACCTAATTCACTGCAGCGAACTTTTCGCATAAAAACCAATTGATATTGTGAAAAAATGTCTAAAATAATTGAGATTTCAGTAAATACACAAAAGTTGCTGACTATATTTAGAACAATTATCCCCAAACTAACGAATGGAAAGCACAAAGGTCAGTATGGCCGTATCGGTGTCATTGGTGGCTCCTTGGAATATACTGGAGCACCGTACTTTGCAGCAATGACTGCAATGAGGGTCGGTGCAGATCTTGCCCACGTTTTCTGTCATGCCGATGCAGCGGCTGTTATAAAAGCCTACAGTCCCGACCTAATTGTGCACCCTGTTCTAAACCGCGAGGATGCAGTAGAAGAAATAAAACCTTGGATCGATCGATTACATGTTCTTGTATGTGCAAAGCTTAGTTTCAATTTCATGTCATATTTATTGTGCATTTGTATGGTTTTAGGTTATTGGACCTGGCTTGGGGAGGGATGCTGGTATTCTGAAAACCGCTACAGATGTGATAAAGTTTTGCCTGGACATTGGCAAGCCAATTGTAATAGACGCCGATGGACTATTTATTTTAAACGACAATCTCGAACTGGTATGCGGCAAACGTGACGTAATTTTAACCCCGAATGTAATCGAATTCCAAAGATTATTTGGCAAGGATCCAACGGCTGCAAGTGAAAAGATGCTGTCTCTTGGTGATGGTGTTGTGGTCCTGGAAAAAGGAGCACACGACAAGATTTATATACCACACACTAACGAAGTATATGCGATGCCGATTGGTGGATCTGGGCGTCGCTGTGGTGGTCAGGGAGATTTATTAAGCGGATCTCTGGCAACGTTCTTTTATTGGGCCTTGCAATCCAATCAACCGAATCCAGCCTATTTAGCTGCTTGCGCCTCTAGTCATTTCGTAAAAAAATTAAACTATGCAGCATTTCAAAAGCTGGGACGCAGTTTAGTGGCCAGTGATATGATTAATGAGATATCCAGTGTGTTTAAAACCGAATTTGAAAATTAGAATTTAGACTAAAGCAATTATAGGTGTATAAGAATGTTTAGTATCTGTTACATAGATATCTATTGGACTGATTTAAAAATTGTTGCAATGTTTTAACTGTAATAGATTGAATATTGCAATTTTGAAGCCAAATCAAATAAGCTATAAGGGTATTCTCTTATATATATAGAACGATATAACCTAGTGTCCTTATATTATATTCATGTGCGTTTTATGCATTTCCTAATATTATACATTTTTAAAGTAACTCAATATATATGAATAAATCAATACTCTATTGTTATCAAAAAACTATATTTAATTGGCGCCAACACTTGCGTTTGGACTTATACGTTTGAACAGCAATTTAATTAAAAAGTCTACACGTATGTAGTGTTGTATTGCAAATAGAATCGTACCATTTTTGGTATTTTTGTGTATTTGGTATATTTTAGTAAATGAGAAAATCTCTGGATTTGAGAGCCTACAGAAGTATTTTTATTGTCACAATGTTGGTTTATTACTTCAATTGTTTTTTCCCCTTTTAGGCTTAAATGTGTACTAGTTGATGTCTTTTGTTATTGCACATACTGCACAAATAATATTTCGCTCGATGAATTGCATAAATGATATCTACACGGAAACGCATTTTCATACTTATATTATTAACTGGCTCACTGG
The DNA here is from genome assembly GCA_035044465.1 of Scaptomyza tumidula. Lineage (NCBI taxonomy): Eukaryota > Metazoa > Arthropoda > Insecta > Diptera > Drosophilidae > Scaptomyza > Scaptomyza tumidula. The sequence continues at coordinate 1,542,981 of JAWNNW010000642.1, read as the reverse complement.
GGCTCTTGCTGCGTTTTATATGCTTCAATCGTCCACCACCGGATTTGAAGGTAAGTGATTAAATGATAACTGGAGACAGTTACGTACATCTAGTATAATAAATGTTATTTATTAGCATAATCACTTATTAACATATGTACGTGTGCACACACGTTGGCTTATTTATTACTATTAAAAAAGTATAGTTTTTTAACACCCCTGTACATAATTATAAATTTATTTAATCTTTGATTTATTATTATGATAAGATTAATTTATGAGCACACATAATTAAATAAATTTTAATAATGTTTTGATTCTCAATTTAATTGCCTCCGACTTCTATTAGGAGGTAGAAAATTATCGTAGAAGCCCAGGAACACCACTGCCGGTGTTGGTGATGGTGTTTTATGAAGCTCTATGTCCGGACTCCAAATACTTTATTACCAAGCAATTACTGCCGACCTACAAACATGCAGCCCCAATTATGGAAGTGCAGCTTGTGCCTTATGGCAAGGTAAGCATTTTTACAAACGAATACTTCAACAAATAAATGTACACTTATGTACACACATATGTATATTGACTTTTAGGCACACACAACGATTGACAATGAGGGTAAATTGATATTTAACTGCCAACATGGACCCACGGAATGCCAAGCAAACATCTATCATGCATGCGTAGCAGAAATTATCGATGATCCACTTATTCGCCTAGAAGTGGTCACCTGTATGATTCGTGATAATCGTCTACCCAAAGAAGCTATGCAAAAGGTTTGTCTGTGATGAAATAAATATTACCATGTCTATAACTATAGAACTACCTTATCTTTTTGCAGTGCTCCAAACAGCACAATGTTGAGAACATTGATCTTATCCAGAAGTGCTTTGATAGCAATCATGGTGCGGAATTATTGAAATTGAACGGTGAGGCCACATCGGCACTTCGACCGCCAGTCACATTCATTCCAACAACAACTTTGGATGGTTCGCAAGGCAGGCAAGCATCTATTTTAAAAGACCTCCTTGGCGAAGTATGCAAAGCTGCAGGTGGCACGCAAGAGGCTGAGAAAATTTGCAACAAACATTAGATCAATTTTTTAACACATAAACTAATATTAATATAAAAACTTTCAATTTTGCTAATTGACCATTGTTTAATCAATTTATTTTTGATTTTTACAATTAATTAATAAATATAAAAAGTACGTACGTTAGTCAACATAAAAAGTTCGTATTAGTAAACATATATTATGAAGATTTCATTATCACATGCTAATATTAGTTTGATTGACATGTATAGAAACTTCTGTGCTTAGCGGATTATCATCAACATTGGTTTTAGTATCTTGATCACTAACAATGGATACCGTAAATCTTTTTATAAGGCAGCTTTTTGCATCACAAAGACTTAATGAAAATTCAATTGCTAGAATGGTTGGACTTTGATTCGCAGGCACAACATTTTCCAAATGCCGTATTTGCAAACTGCACTTGCCCTCCGTTAGTTGTCCACGTGTTTGTTTCATTTCCAGTGCAGAATTAATGCTTCTCATCAGCCACTTTTGTGGGGCATCTGTTGTGAACTTCAAGTCTGATGATAGCTTTATGACGAAATTTATTATGCTGCGTTTATGCCGTAGCAGAGGAATACTCTTAACCAGCTGCAAGCCAGTTGACTTTGATGCACTAACAGGTGCATCGGTTTCGCTTGTCGACGACGCAATTTGTTTAAAATCTAACAAAAAACGTTGGGCCGTATTCGTCTTTAAATCAATGATATGAATTGTGTGATTATTTGTATCAGCAACTAATAAATGATTTCCACTAGTATCTGCACAAAGCCCAGATGGCTCTCGGAGAGCCAGGATGCTGCCATCTTGGTTTTTGATTACCAATGTTGAAATTATATTGGTATCAATATCAATAACCTTAATCTTGTGATTATACGTGTCTGCCACATATAGCTTTCGATCGATATGATTAAACGCCACACCCAATGGATGCTGCAATTTCGCGTTGTACAATTTTCCATCCTCATCGCCAAATGCAAAGAGATTCTAAAAAAAAAAAGTTGAATTGAAACATTTATACATAAAAAATATATGGGTAAACAATACTTACCAATGGATTGCGATCTCCACCAACAACTGGCATCACTTTCCCATCGACCATTGAAGCTTTTCGTATGCTGGAGCTTTCGCTGTCTGCGACAAAAAGATAATCGCTTGTCATAGCCAATCCAGACGGTTGGGCAAATGCGGCATTTTGTGGATATGAGTTATTGCGATTCTCTTCCAGCCCGTTGCCAATGAGGGACACACAGCAACGGGGCTCGAATTTGCGGAACTTCCACCAAATAATACCTTCTGGAAAATAGCCCCAAATCTGATGGGTGCCAGCCATCGCTATCAGGACAATAGTTTTCTCAGGTACATTTTGTTCGTCGGCGTGGAAAGACATATCCATATCCCGAGTGCGAAACACAGCCACATCCCATGGTGATGATATCGCCTGTAATTGTCCTAATTTTCCACCGATACGCTCATTGCCCTGATATCCCGTTCCGGCTAACGTTTCCACAACACCAGTTTTCAGATTTATTTGTCGTAGTGCATGATTATCGGTATCTGCCACGATGAGTGTGTGTTCATCCAGAAATGCAACTCCTTGAGGATTGTTAAATCGCGCTGTCATTAAATCTCCATCCACAAAACCAACATCGACACCTCCAATTTTATACTCTACGATTCCTGAAATTGTACAGACTAGAACGCGATTGTTGCCTGCATCAGCTATAGCATATCGATCACCGAATTTGGCAATTTTAGCTGGAAAGCGCAGATTTGATGCCGGATGAAGATCCGTTGACAGCTGCAGCGGAAGACTGGCATTATCGATCTTCTGTTGCTGTCCGTAATAAGATAAAGCTGCGCCAACGAAGTCGTGCAAAAAGTCGCTGTGTCCCTCGCCCATCAATAGCAACATTGGCATCCCGCTCGGACTTAACACCATGAGCGATGGCCAGCAACGGATGCTCAGTGCTCGCCACAATGATGATTTTGAATCGTTTACTATGGGATGTTGGATTCCATAACGCTGCGCTGCCGAGAGTATGTTTGCAGCTGTGCGCTCGTTCTCAAATTTGGGGCTATGAACACCAACAACAACAAGGCCATTCTCAACGGTAAATCTCTCTTCAAGTGCTCGCAGCTCTGGCAAAACATGCATACAGTTAATGCAGCAATAGGTAAAGAAATCCAACACAACTAGTTTTCCGTGCAATCCAGCAAGTGTCAGCGGCCTACTGACATTAAACCAATCCAAATCTAAGTACATATACAAATATTTATCAATTTGACATAATAAGAATTTACTTCGCACATACCACAATCGAATTCAAATTGTAAAGATTTCACCTTCGCAATAGACTTGTCATCGGCATTCCATCGTCCAAAAAAATCCTCAAACACTTTCGCTCTATTGTTTTTGTTGCTGCGGTAGTTTTGTTGCAATTCCTCAGTGAGGAAAGTTACAATATCGATTGCGGTCAGATCCTCTGAGCAATCCATAATTAGATTGACTTTATTTTTATTCTGAGCAAAGTAGAAATATTACACAAAAAAAAAGAGTATTAAACACCTATCGATACTTGCAGATATATATTTATCAGTGTTGCCAACTATCGAATAATATACCATAAATGCAGATCGATAAGAATTCACAAAAGAAAGAAAAAAACTGTGAATCAAACAGCAAAAAAAATCTAAATTTTCTGCTTTATTTTAAAACGGATAATGGAGAAAGTGTTAAATTAAATAAATAAATAATAATAAATTAAAAACAGTTTATAATTCTAATACAACAACATCAGTATGAGCTTATGCTTTGAGATTAATTAAATGTATTTTTATCCATAATTAACAATTTAAAGTCTGTCAACCCACTATTCACATGACTCTTGTATACCTGTTGTTAGTTGTTTTAAAACAAAGAATTCAAAATTATGTTTGTATATCTCGCATTGCAAATTAAGTGCTATTTTATTTGCATTCCACGGTCACACTTTTGTTAATTATAACATACCTATGTATATAGCGCACAGCACGGGCTGTCATATTGCTTCTTTTAACATTACTTGAACCATCGAATTGTCGCTTACTCGGTGGTATTTCGGTCAAATTTATATTATCGAATTCCCAAAAACCTACGTGCATAAATCACAACAAATACGTATTATGGAAAAAAGTGAAAAGTGCTTGCAACAATGCTATAAACGGACTAAAGTGTCAAACTCAAAAATAATTAACGTCAACTCGATTTTGCGAATGCCGCGTGTGAGAGATGGAAAATCAATTGCACGGTCTAAATTATGTGCTACCTGGGCAGGTCCAACGACAACAAACAGCATTTGTTTTGTCTTCTTAATTGCAATTCTAACGTTCACGAATTGTATACAACTGGGCCTCGGCTCCTATGCGAATGATATTGATAGCGATGCCCCGCTAACATTGAATTTAAGAAATAATCTGCTGGCAGAAGACAACGTAAATAATTCCAATACAAATGCCATATTAAAGGAATTACAATTGCCAGAAACACAAATAAGGCAAGTTAGAAGCATAAATTCCTAATAATTTCTATGTTGAAAAAAGTGTTTGTGTGTGTGCGTGTGTAATAGCGTGTAATAATGCATATGTAGATATGAACATAGATACGTACGTAATATATGTTTACCACGAGTTGGTTGTATCCACGCTGTTGTCGATATTGTGCATTAAAAAAATATGCTTATAAGTCAGAGAATAAGTTCGTAAAAGGCGTCAGTCAGTTATTATGTTATTGTTATTATGTTATATTTCTTGTCAACGCTATCAACGAGGACAGAAAACTTAAAAAAAAAGATCATATCTTACGTTATTAATTTATCCACTGATTGTAGCAATAGTTTGATTAAATTTTAAAATATTTTAAAATCGGAAATTTTGATATATTTGCGGGTGTTAAAAATATACTTAAGTATATGTCTGCACGTTTATAAAAATATATTTAAAAAAAAATGTTTTTAGTTTGACGTATGAATATATTCACAGCAAGGTCTTCTGTGTCCAAAGAATATTATTTTTTATGTGAAACGATCTTGTTTCTCAAACAGAAAGACATTTCGTTTGATATACAGCATTGATTTTAATTCAAAAAGAAAATAGAAAAAATAATAAAAATTAATTTGTAGCTTTGATGACGTTTTCTGTTAAACATTTGGTGCCTTAAAAAATGTTTATCTATAAGATCTCTCTATCTATTTTTTCAGAAAGTAATTAAATGCAATAAACTGCGGAAAGAATAAATAATCGTGTTTAAATGCTCAATATGAGCTAGAGATTAATTAGTTATTCTTAAATTATTAAATAAATGTTAGAAAATGACACAATTGCCAATACCTCTATTTATGTGAACAGAAAAAGTATTAAGACTTCAGCACCTTGTTGCTAACTAGTTCTTTATGGTAGAGTACACAATAGTACACAAATAAATTGCTGAAATATACTGATATATGTGTGTAGCATATGTATCGTTCGTATATATATATTTTTTTTTTGATTAACGAGGCATCTTTGGTAGACAAAATCATCATATAATTAATACATTCCCCATTCTGTAGTCGAAACATTATTTACTACTTGCCCCTCATAAAAGTGTCTTTTTGTGTTGTTTAAAGATAGCTTATCTACGCTGATTTGCCTTATACCGAGTTTTGAACAAGCAAATCTGCTTTAACCGAGATCATACTGCCTACAAATGTATATGTATATAGTATTTCTATTCGTTTATCTATTTGTCATGATTTTATAACTTTGTCGTAGCTTTGTCAAAGCAAAATTGTTTTGTAAAGCACATTTTAACTAAGTGCACAATTTAATTGTTATAAGTGTACTTTATAGTATCTAATATATATTAATTTCGTAAAAAATAATTATATTAATTAGTTATTCATCAGCTAATTCGAGATTTTAGCACTTATTTTAATGCCAAATTATTTTGTGACAATTTTGCAATACTTGCAAATCTGCAAGTTGTTTCAATTTGCATTGTTTCCCCGACGGCATGCGCTGTTTTATTTTTAAAGTAGTATAACATACTTGCAATATACTCTTTAAACCGAGTATGAACATATTTTGTATGTTACTGTTGTTGCTTGCAACTGCCACACAATCTTCGTTCTCTTGCGCTCGCGATGTTTTTGTTATTTATTTAATTCCATTTATTTTCTAAAGGCTGGCTCTGACTCAATTTCTTGGTTTTGTTATCATTCAATGTTTATCAACGCACAAAACAAACACACACACACACACACATACATACACTTGCAAAGAAAATAAACACACTCATGTGGGACCTACATACATACATACTTACAATGTGAGCATGTGAGGAGAGTTATGGCTGTATTTAGATTTGTACCCAAAAATAAGTTGACTTATTGCTACTTTTATAAATCTCAAAATTGAGGTCACAAAATGCGTACTTCACGATATACGTACATAAATATATATATATATATATATATATATATATATATATATATATATATATATGTACGTTTGTACATACACGTATTAAATACAATTCACGTGCTAATTTACAGTTGCATTTGAAGCATTTGTTTTTTTGCAATTGCTCAAAGAATTTATAAGCATATTTATAAAATAAATAAGTATGTACAAACATACATACATAGTACATGTTAACGTATGCACGCATTTTGTCTGTTTCTTTTTTGTTTTGACTGCCAGGTTTATAAATAGCAACTTTTACGTATGCAAAATCATCACCATTTCTTGCTCATATTTTTGTTGCGTACATTCGTTATTTTTTTATTTTTAAGTGTTCACACACACACACACACACACACACATACACACACACATGTGTATATATTTATGTACGTCTGCATGTTCTGTTTGCTGAGTAAAAAAAAATAAATCACTCATAAATAAAATTAAAAATGGGAAAAAAGGGTATAATGGTTTTGTGCAAAAGTATGTAACAGGTAGAAAGAAGCATCTTCGGCCCCACAGAGTATATATATTCTTGATCAGCATCAACAGCCGAGCCTATATAGCAATGTCTGTCTGTGTATATCAGTGGTCGGGGAACTTTTTTAATCATTACCCAAAAATTGTATTACCCTTTATTTTTATTTATTGCTACAATTGTTATTTTGTCTTTTTATATATGTGTGTACGTGTGTGTGTTGTGGTGTGTGTTAATGTGGTGTGTGTGTGTTAATGTGTGTATGTGTGTATGTACTGTGTATGGGTTGAAACAATAAAAATATGCACAAAAAATAATAATTTAACTTAATACATGGAAATTGTCCTTCTACTCGATTCTCAAAAATTCAAGTAAGCTCTGAAGGAATTCCACCTTATTAGTTAAGTCTGCAATGAGTTTGTGAGTGTGTGTGACTGTTTTCGAGCTTTCTCAAAGTTGTCTTTTCGTATCTCGCTCTCTCTCTCCTCTCTCTCTTCTCTCTCCTCTCTCTCTTCTCTCTCTCTCTCCTCTCCTCTCCTCTCTCCTCTCTCTCTCTCTCTCCTCTCCTCTCCTCTCTCCTCTCTCTCTCCTCTCTCTCTCTCCTCTCTCTCTCTCCTCTCTCTCTCTCTCTTCCTCTCTCTCTCGCTCTCTCTCTCCCTCTTTCTCTCTCTCTCCCTCTTTCTCTCTCTCTCCCTCTTTCTCTCTCTCTCTCTCTCCCTCTCTCTCTCTCTCTCTCCCTCTCTTTCTCTCTCTCTTTCTCTCTCTCTCCCCCTATCATTGATTTTGGAACAACGAATCAGAGAGAGGGAGCGGTAGGAGAAACTGTAAAGGAATTATGTTCATATTCTTTTACAGTTTCTCAAGCCGTTTAATGTATGTATCTCTCTCTCGCTCTCTCTCCTCGATTCCTTCCCAGCTTCTTCTTCTTATTTTTAACACACCACAGCTCAGGATAACAAATAAAAATAAAGGTATAAACCTTTAGAATTAAAAATATATACTTTTTACTTACAAAAGTTTCATTTTTACCCCCAAATATTTCATTTTGCTCCATTTGGGGTAATTTACCCCAGTTCCCCGACCGCTGGTGTAATGAACGTAAGCACTAACTGTACGCCTAAAGTATACTGTTTAGGGTATCGTCTAGTCGAGATACCTCAACTCGAACCTTCTTACTTGTTTAATTTCCGTTTCTTTGCTGTGCTTTTGGTCAAGGCGGCAGCAGCAGGTGAACGTTGTCTTGTGGCACAATTCTAATTAGTGTTATTTCAAAATCAAAAAAAATAATCTACCAGTTTGAGCCGCCGAAGCCAACTCAGTCAGCCCCTTTAGCTGCACACACACACACACAGATTCAAATGTACTGTAATACATTTTCACTAATACATTTTCACTTGGCCCGTCATCGTCTTGTCGTGAGGCACGTTTAAGTTTGAGCTAACAAACTTAACACACACACACATTCACACACACACACATGCATATGTACCCTACTCATAGTATACAGGTGTATGTACAAACATGAGTACCCTTATACGTGTATGTATGTATGAATGCGAAGCCGCACCAAAATCAATACACATAAAACATACTTATGCATATATATATATATATATATATATTGTTACGTACACACTTATTATATTTTAAAAACTTCCAAACACAACAATACTGCCGCACGCTGCTGGCGATGGCGGCAGTTGGCGGTTGAATCTTATTTTTGTTCTATCGACCCTATCCAAATCAATCTGGATTGCGGCGGTTTAATCGAGGATTTCTGTTTCTCATGTTCTATTATTGTTTTCCGATATTTGCGTTTTGTGAATCGGTCTCCGTATTGCATTTATATATTTTGACGTAATGTAATTGGTGACGACTTCTTTGGATACACTTATAAAAATGCAAGATAATACTTATTCAATTTTTGATAATTTATTTTTGTTGAGTTATCAGTTTACTAAATGTATTACATACTCGTTTACCCTTATGTTTATGGTTCAAAGATTTGACTAAATTTATTTGTATTTTGAGACGCAAAATAATTGAATTGTTAGGAATCGGCTAAATCAAATTGTGAGAGTGTCAGCAATTGAAAGCAATTTACATTTATTTTTGGGGATTCTTTCTTTCAAATTGATAGAGACAAAGTGTGTGCGGAAGTAAGTATAAAAAAAGATTTCTCACACAGTTCAAGATCTAGGTTCAACTAAGGTAATTGCCCCTTGTGCGGAAAAAAAGTAATGTCTAGCGGGAGGATGATTTAAGATCGCAATTAAGCAGAGTTGTCTTAGTAGAAGTATTAGAAAAACCTTTGAATACTATGATTGGAAACGCAATTAATAACAAATCATATAAGCAACACGTGCATCGAGATACGAAAGTTGAAAAATTAAATATTTTCTAGAAAAGTTTGGGTTCGAATCTAGTAAAGAGACTTTTAAGTGTCGTTTATCTGGGGTGCTGTTCAAAACCTTGGAAACTCAAATAAAAACAAGAGTGTCTCGATCGAGTGAGATATATACTAAAATGATTGCTGATGATAAAGCTAAAAGTGATAAGACAATGTCGCTTGTGACGCAAACACAAATCTTGTGGCCAACTCAAGTGAGATAATCTGTATTTTGGATGCGGCTGAAATCAAATTTGTATGGTTGTTTCTGTTGCACGTTTAAACATCATTCGGGTACATAAAGATCTTAATCAATTTGCTGACTGATTAAAAATAATGCTCACGTTGGGTTATATGGTCTTATCGATATTGTGCTTACGATTGCAGAACACCTAAGTGAAGCATGGCCAAAATCACAAATGTTGTTTGGTTGTTTAGTTAATGACTAACCCAAGTCTGAGGTTTTTCAATGGTTCAAATGGCAATAAAACGAAATAGTAAATAAATATGTCTCTGCGGCAAAGTTAGCACTATGAACCGTACACACATATTTGCTTAAGTTTTGAATATATGAATGATAAAAGTGTGACTAAACATTAGATAATTGCAAAAAATTACTGAAAAGCAGACTGCAGAACTTTGAAAATCGTTGTTATTTAAATAGTTGTTAAAGTACTTCTGCCTTGCACATACATTTATTTTATTTTCTTTAAATTATAGAGTTCGCAAAGCCCGACAAGTAACAAAAGAAACAATTCGCATTGTTGGCTTGCGTTTGGAAGATGGTAGTCAGGAGTCCAATGATGGTATACCAAGTGTACTGAGCGATAAGGAGCAAACGCTACGTATTTTCGGTGTTGCATTGCAAGAGAAGACCGTTATTGCGTTTACGAATGAAGAGAATGAATATCAGGGGCCATGCCTGAAGCCGGCCACAGAAATCTTTAAGCCAAAAGAGGTCTCATCCGATGGTGTTACGGCAATATATACGGTGAAATTTCCATACTCCAAGAGCGTATTGTATGTCTGTGCGAAAATTGATGAGGGTTTGGCTGTAAGCTGCATTTATTAACAATCATTTACTTTAACAATATACTACCAATAATGTTTTTTTATTTATTAACAGCACAGCAGTGCAGCAAATACAACACCACTAGAACATCAAGGCAATGCCCAATGGATGAAAATTGCAACGCACCAGCCATTGTTGCCTCTTTGGGTTGCCATAGTCATCATAATGATATGTCTGTGTTTTTCGGCCTTATTTTCCGGTCTTAACTTGGGCCTAATGTCCTTGGATCGTACAGAACTAAAAGTAAGCTGAATACAATAACTAAAATGAATAGTTATTTAAATTATGATTTTTTATTGTAGATTTTACAAAATACTGGCACGCTTAAAGAAAGAAAGTATGCTGCGAAAATTGCACCTGTAAGAGATCAAGGTAATTATCTGTTGTGCAGTATTCTCTTGGGTAATGTGTTGGTTAACTCCACCTTTACCATTCTACTGGATGGTTTGACCTCTGGACTTTTTGCTGTCATATTTTCCACCCTGGCCATCGTTCTTTTTGGTGAAATTACACCTCAGGTAGGTGCTAGGTTTAATTCGATGAGTGTGGTTCTGTAAGAGTTACATGCTCAATCAAAGTGAAATACATACACATCTATATATTTACAACATTCATATGCGCATTATAATATTTAATAAGATTTTATTATATGATTCCTGGTTTTTAAACCTAAAGCTTTGATTTGATCATGCTATTACATACCTCTCTCATCTTTCAATCGTAAAGAAATCTTATTGAATATTCAAAGACATTAATTTTTAAATATTTATCTTGCTTACAGGCTATTTGTTCAAGACACGGTTTGGCTATTGGTGCGAAAACCATCGTGATAACCAAAACGGTTATGGCCGTAACATCACCGCTGTCTTATCCCATTTCACGTCTTCTCGATGCACTTTTGGGTGAAGAGATTGGCAACGTTTTCAATCGTGAACGCCTAAAGGAACTTGTCCGTGTAAGTTAACTATGACTTTCTGTTGATGCGTTCACAAAATCTAATCATTGTTTCGTTCTTACATAGGTTACCAACGATGTCAATGATTTGGATAAAAATGAAGTCAATATCATCTCTGGAGCTTTGGAGTTGCGTAAGAAGACCGTGGCCGATATTATGACACACATTAACGACGCATATATGCTTTCGTTGGAAGCCCGCCTCGACTTCGAAACTGTTTCTGAGATAATGAACTCGGGCTATTCACGTATTCCAGTATACGATGGCGATAGAAAGAACATTGTTACATTATTGTATATTAAGGATTTGGCATTCGTTGATACTGATGATAATACACCGTTGAAGACACTTTGTGAATTTTACCAGAATCCAGTTCACTTTGTTTTTGAGGATTACACTCTTGATATTATGTTCAATCAGTTCAAGGAAGGTACAATTGGTCACATTGCCTTTGTACACCGCGTCAACAATGAAGGCGATGGTGATCCGTTTTATGAAACAGTTGGTCTGGTTACATTGGAAGATGTAATTGAGGAGCTCATTCAAGCTGAAATTGTTGATGAAACCGATGTGTTTATCGATAATCGCACAAAAACTCGACGCAGTCGTTATAAGAAAGCCGACTTTTCGGCATTCGCTGAGCGTCGTGAGGCACAAACAGTGAGAATTTCTCCTCAGTTGACATTAGCAACATTCCAGTACTTAAGTACAGGTAATAGGTAAATTTATCTCGCTTTGAATGTTAGATTCATATTTTCTTTTAATTTACAGCTGTTGATGCGTTTAAAAAGGATGTTATATCTGAACCAATCTTGCGGCGATTACTTAATCAAGATGTTTTCCACGTAATCAAATCAAAGGGAAAGAATAAGGATGATCCTTCATTGTACATATTTACGCAAGGAAAGGCAATTGACTATTTTGTACTTATATTGGAGGGCCGAGTTGAAGTGACTATTGGCAAAGAGGGTCTTTTGTTCGATAGTGGACCATTTACTTATTTTGGTACACAGGCATTGGTACAAAATGTTGTAATGGGTAAGCAAATAACATTGTTTAGCCTTTCACATTTACTAATAAATACAGATGTTACAGATTCTCCAACTCAGATGGGATCGTTACAATCACTAAATATGGATTCGAAAATAAGGCAAACTTTCGTTCCTGATTACTCTGTTCGTGCTTCAGGGGATGTGATATATATTGCCATTAAACGTAGTCTGTACCTAACTGCAAAGAAAGCGACTCTGTTGGAAAAGAGTCGTAAGTCGGGAACGTTTTCAAGTGAAACATTCGATGATGAAGTGGAACGTCTCCTGCATTCAATAACTGAAGATGACAAGCCCCGATTCCTGGGAGCCAGTCAGAATGCAAGACGTTCATCCAAGCCAAATAGGAGTGGAGCATCGTCACCCCTCAACAATGAGCTATCCAATGATGATAAAAGTAAAAGCGTTAGTGGCCAACTTCACGCAGGTCATCGATCTGGTCATGAGCGCACGGAAGATGGTTCATTAAGTAGTCTGGTTACTTCAGACGTGGGTGGTGATCTTCAAAATGGTGAAAACAATGACAGGGATGGAACTGCGGCTTCCTCACCGCTTTTGCCAAAACCGGAAGATAAAAATAATGACTCCAATCAAAACAAACCTTAATAACGACAGTCTTCGGAGGACCCATTACATTAAGACCCAGCTGCCGCAAATTGAATTTTCCACAAGAATCACTCAGTTCTTCTAGTGCAAATATGCTTGCTTTGCATTTTTCCTTAAATATTGTTATATTTATATAGTTGCTTGTTTATCGACCTCAATTTGTAAATTGACTAGAATTGTGTTTCCTTACTCTGTAATACTGAATTAGACATTTATATTTAGATACAAATCAATAAGTACTTTTTCAATAATGGTTTCCATATTTTCTTCTTAAATTAAAATAATAGTCTTGAGAAATCTTAAAACCTGAAATGATTACACACATATTACACATGTATTACCTCATAAAATACGTACTTAAGAAGAGAAATTAAGCACCATTGCTTGCAAATCCACCCCCAATTTCTACTTCCTTTAAAATAACATAAAAAAAATCTATGCTTATGATTGCAGCATAATTAAGAATTTGTTGTTAAATTTGTTTATTGTTCAGCATACACTTAGGTCTAATAGTTAAGTTCCCATCTTTATAATTATTTTTTTTTTTGGAATTGAAGTCTTAAAAAAAATGTTATAATAGTACTTCTATATAGTTTACCAATGTGTGCACAAGTTTTGTTTTTAATATATTGTTGTTTAATATGATTGCGTTATTAAAATGCATTCGACATTCAAATAATCCCACAGTCACGCAGCATAACTGTATTAATTGAGGAGTTCAAAACTTCTCATTCGTTATTCATTAAACTAAAGATGTTATTTAGCAGTTTAAAATGTGTCGTAATAAAAATGAAAAGCATATATTTATATATACATACATTAATTATGTTAACTTAGATTAAATGCATACCTACATACAAACATATTTAACTACATACAACAAATACAATGTGTAAATATATGAACAAGCAGCGTAAATTGGACTTTAAATGTCCATCGCATTTGTGAATGACGCTCAATGGCTGTTCCGACCAGGCGTTGGCATTAGGTAAATTAATTTGAAAAAGATTCTTGCAAAGAATTTGCTTGTTATAAATTAAAATTTTTAAAGAATTCATATACATATGTATATATATATATATACATATATATCTATATATTTATATTTACTATTAAAGATTAAAGAAGTCAATAGAGCTACTTTGTTACTTCCTTATATGTATTTACAATATATATTCGTATATAAAATGTACAATAATTTCGAAAAATCAAACATTTATTGGGGGTTTTTTATATGTTTATGGAGCATTGAAGTTGTGTATGCAGTATACAGTATGCGCGTACATGCGCTGACTGTACGCGTAAAGCAGTGGTCGGGGAACTTTTTTTATCATTACCCCAAAATATTTTTATTTAAGTTGATATTACCCCATAGCGGTTCCTCGAACGCTGTTGTGTGGAAACAAATTAGGTTCATGCATTGGCTAAATTACCCTCTAAAAATAATAAAAAATAAAGTATACATACTTTTAGGCGGATCGCTTATTCTTACTTATATATAAATTTTGGGCAAAAAGGACATTAGATTTTAAGCCATAGCTTGCACATTTCCTTAAAGATCTTTTAGGAAAATACATTTTTGAACTCACAGCAACAAGATCTATCGATTTGCTTACAAGGATCTCCAGGATTTGCGAAAAAAAATTTTCGAAAAATTTTACAGGGGGTAGGTCAGAAAAATTTTTAAAAATTACAAAATCGTGATTTACTCGGCCATTCTAAGGACTATCCGGATGTCCTTTGGACCACAGGTAGGCCTAGGCCAGCCGAAACGAGCAAAGTAGTTCAAAGGACGATAGTCCTTCAAACAGCTGAAATAAAAGGATATATGTTTAAAACAGAAAATTGGTTATAACTCGGCCAAATCATAAAGGATTCGCACGTGTCCTATGTCAGACATTTGGTTTTGACCAGGGCTACCAACTGGCCAAAGGATATTCAAATCGTCCTAGTGGTTTCCGAGAAAACTGCACTTTTATGGGTTTTTATTATATTTGTTCGGCCCTAGAGTAAAATTTTTTACAAGTGTTTTTATTCTTAGATGACCCCATAATCCTTGAATGCAGTTCGATAGAGTAGGTCCTTGAAACTCTCACGCAACATATCCTTTCAAAATCCATAAGGATTAAAGTGGCTTAGGAGTATTTAAAAAAAAAATTCAACACATTTTAGGTAAAAAAAAGCCTGCCTAAAAGTATGCAAATGTATATAATGAGAATTTATACATCGCTTGCTGCTGACCTGGTATGCCTGGCAAAATGGGAAAATTTATAAGGAAGAGTGCCCATTGTTGTAGAACTTTATGCATTTTGAGTTTTAAATTCGTTTTTGAGTCTTACACCAAATATTTATGCGTAAGTTGATATTACCCCATGGCGAAGAAAAATATATACTTTTCACTCACAGAAGTTTCTTTTTACCCCTAAAAATTGCGTTTTTACCCCATTCGAGGTAATTTATCCCGGTTCCACGACCACTGGCGTAAAGTATAGGGATCAGGGTATCGTCTAGTCGAGATATCTCGACTAGAGCCTTCTTACTTGTTTTCAACTAAAATAGACAATATTTTTAATCATCGAAGTATGCAGAGGACGTAAACGGATACAAAATCGGAACTGTTCGTTGTTTTTCAGATATGTGTCAATGTTATGACTCTGGAAATTACAGCGCATGATTCGCCTCTATGTTATTTTATTATTCTATGATAACAGTCGTTCGGTGGTTTTACAGTGTGTTCTATTCCTTATGTTCCTAATCGAGCTAGTTGTTGATTTGCAAGTTTTATTTATTTAAATTGACTTTTGTAAGTGTCAAGAATGCACCGCGATGGAAAATCACATTCACGTGGAGGCAAATCCCATGCTCGTCCGCCCGGGCTCACTGGCAAGGAGATTGGCCTGTTCTACAGAAATCGGGCGCGCCAACGCAAAAATAATGACAACAAAAGTGAAGAGCCCAAAATTCGTCTCGGCTGCGATGTGAGCATACCGCCAGGAATTCTACGACGTGTTACTGAATATCTGGATGATTTTAAGTCTGCACGCGAATCAAAGGAACAACACCTAGATGCCAAATTCAAACAACAGTTTCGGCATTTGCTGAGTGTAAACTTTGAGCAATTCATTGAGGAGACGAAGAAGCAAAATGAAGACTTAAAGCTAAGCAATCCCAGCCTAGATGAACACCTGCAAAAGCAGCAAAAAGAACGAATGCAATCTGGAGAGCTTCGAGCACGCTACGAGGAGCGCATGAAATTGCCAACAATGTCACATGCGGCGGATATCCTCGATGCTGTGAAACAACATCAGGTGCTACTAATTGTGGGCAGCACCGGATGCGGAAAAACCACACAGGTACCCCAACTACTACTGGACGCTTGTATAGCAGAAGGCAGTGGATCAAGTTGTCGCATTGTGTGCACCCAGCCACGTAGGATCTCAGCGATTAGTGTAGCAGAGAGAGTAAGCTATGAGCGAGCGGAATCTCTCGGTCAATCTGTCGGCTATCAAATTCGTTTGGAGAGCCGTAAGCCTCGAGAACGCGCCTCTATCACGTACTGCACCACTGGAGTGCTCCTGCAGCAACTGCAATCGGATCCGTTGATGCACAGTGCCAGTGTGTTGCTCCTTGACGAGATCCATGAACGAAGCGTGGAAACAGATCTTTTAATGGCATTGCTCAAACTAATTTTGCCTCATCGGCCTTCGCTGAAAGTGATTTTAATGAGTGCAACGGTGCGGGAAGAGGATTTCTGTGATTATTTCGACAATTGTCGAATGTTTCGCATTGAAGGTGTAATGCATCCCGTTAAGATGCTCTACCTGGAGGATGTGCTTACCCTGACTGGTTATCAGTTTAATGGTCGCCAGAAGAACCGGAGTCGGGATCAACCTGAATATCGAGCCATGATCGAGCCATATATAAGACGCCATCGTGGCAGCTACGACGAAAAAGTGTTAAATCAGCTCCGTCAGCCCGAATCCGAGGGTTGCGAGGACATTGATTTTATTGCCGATCTCGTCTACTTTATATGCAACAGCCAACCAAGTGGTGCCATATTGGTTTTTATGCCGGGCTATGAAAAAATCTCCCAGCTGCACAACACACTTACAAATCCCCGGTCGGCGCTGGGTCAACGCTGGCGGGATCAGTTGATTGTCTACCCATTGCACTCGTTGCTGCCATCTGTGGAGCAACAGTCAGTGTTTCGACGACCGCCACAGGACAAGCGAAAGGTTATTATCTCAACGATTATTGCTGAGACTTCAGTCACCATTGATGATGTTGTCTATGTCATCAATACGGGACGCACCAAAGTTAGCAGCTATGACATTGAAACAAACATTCAGACGCTGGAGGAATGTTGGGTTACGTTAGCAAACACACAACAGCGCAAGGGACGCGCAGGTCGCGTACAGCCGGGCATTTGTTATAACCTATTCAGTCGGGCGCGGGAAGCTAAAATGGCGGAGGTGCCCACACCAGAGATCTTGCGCTGCAAACTCGAATCCATTGTGCTCAGTCTCAAATTACTGCACATCGAAGATCCGTATGCGTTTTTTCCAACAATGATCGATGCACCTGTTCAGAAGGCCGTAAGCAATGCAGTTAATCTACTTAAAAGGTGAGTGCTGCTCATTTGTTTGTTTATGTTAAACACATTTAAATCACATTTCTTCCACCTAGAATTGAAGCACTGGATCATGCTGGTCAACTAACGCCGTTGGGTCTGCATTTGGCCAAATTGCCCATTGATCCGCAAATGGGAAAAATGATTTTAATATCAGCGCTATTTCGTTGCCTCGATCCGATAACATCAGCAGCAGCTGCTCTTTCCTTTAAGAGCCCCTTCTATACGCCAATGGGTCAGGAGCGACGTGTGGACGAAGCCAAGCGCAAGATGTCGCGACAGATGCGAAGTGACCATCTAATGGTGCACAACACCATATGTGCCTATCGTGAAAGCTACGAACTACATCGCGATCGGGACTTTTGTTATAATCATTTCATTAGCCAGCGAACAATCCAGCAACTCGAGCGGATGAAGCAACAATTCGCCGAGCTCCTATGCAATTACAAGTATGTTATAAAACAGATTTTATGAACACAATCTTATTTTATATTTTATTCTCTTAACAGATTCCTTACATCGCCTGATTGCTTGCATGCCTCATCAAACATCAATTCGGAAAAGATTCCATTGCTACGTGCTATTATTGGAGGTGGCCTCTATCCAAACATGGCACACTTATGGTAATTTCTTTGTTTTTACATCATTACATCATAAAGTTTCATTTCTTTTTCTTTTTTAGTAAATCTCGGCAAATAAAAAATCGTGTGCGCGCAATTCACAACATGTCAACCGATGATGGTCGTCGTTGTAATTTTCATCCCTCATCAGTGAACAGTGGCGAAAGTGGATTTAATTCCAATTACTTTGTTTACTTTCAACGGCAACTATCAACGGCGCTGTATCTTTTAGACGCCACAATGGTGTTTCCCATGGCGCTAATCATTTTTGGAGATGGCGTCGAATCGGGTGTCATAGACCACAAGCCATATATATCGGTGGCCAAAACATACTAGTAAGCACAAATTCCAAATTATATTATTTAAAAGTGTTATTGTTCTATTCTGCTTTAGTTTCAAGTGCGATCCGGAGACAGCATCCGTAGTAATTGATTTACGAAAAAGCTTGGCCCTCTTGCTGCTTGAAAAGGCGTTGAATCCAGCGCAAATCGAAGAGAACAGTGATGAAAATAAGCTAATCAAGTATGTTTTTATTTTTGGTGTTAATAGTAAATGATAAGCGTCCTTTTAAACGTTATATTCTTTATTTAAACAGAGCTATTGAGGTTCTTCTTTCGATTGACGAAAGCATGGGAGATGATGACGACGACGATGTTATGGATTCCGATGAGATTGATAACATTTAAACTGACTCTTGTATATAAATAGCTTTATTGTGTAATAGATCACCGTGTGATGTTACCAAAATATTTATTCATAATAGTTATATTAAAATGGTATATAAAAATGTATCTTGAAGCTGACCAAAGCCCAAAGCTTAGGCATCTTCAAGAAGCGCAAATACATTTCGAGCGCGCAATTTATCGCAATCATCTTCATCGGCATTGGTTTCGTCGTTGGAGCTGTCCTCGTCATCATCATCGCTATCAGCAGCTGCATAAAATAAATAAATAAGTGCAATTAAATATTTATTCCCATGCGTACTATTAAATCCGTTGGTGTTTTACTTACTGTCTGAGCAAATTGAAGATGTGTCTTCGTTGGTCTCGCTATCTTGTTCATCGGCATCTACGTGCTGATATTTCTTAACTTCTGCTAGGTCAGGATGCTGCAGCCATTTTTCGTGTTCCTCGTGGTAACCGGGTGGATAAAACTGCAAGACCAACTGTTGTTGTCCGGCCAGACACATGCGCAAAATATGATTGGCGGCACGATAACGATCTGGGCGCGCTGCTTTGGCGGTAAGAAATCCACGCTTATAAGCCCAGGCATCCGAAATGGCAACAGCCGACCACTCGGGATAATCCTCGGGCAGCGGCAGTCGCAGTAACTGCGGCACATCCAAGTGCTCAGCCATAAGCTTAAGCGAACGATAAGGGACTTGCAACTGGGAAATGGGAAAACTGCCGAGCAGCACTTGCAAACTCTTTGGTGTGTTGGAGGGGAACACAAGACCGGGACAATCACAGACACGAACATGCTGCGAAAGGAATATGGTCTGGAAATGTTTGGTGTGGCCAGGTGTTCGACTAACGCTGACCACTTTGCGTCCCTTGAGTGCATTTATCAACGAAGATTTACCCACATTGGGATATCCAAGGCAGCCAATGGTTAAAATACCGCTGTTGTATTTCTCATGCTGATGTGGTGTCGTATCAATGCTATTACTGATCTTTAACTCGCCCTCAACTTGCGTCTTTGCGGTGGTATCGTCCATATCAAGTTCCTCAACACGCATATCGTCACGAATCTTTTGCTCCCATGCCGAGAGATCTACTTCGCCTTGGACATAGCGCTGGCATTCCCGATAGATGTTATAAACACCCTCCATGCTCTGGTGATGACGACCACGTTGATTACCCTTGCGACCGCGTGCCGAATGCGAAGCAAACACTACTAAATGCACCTCCGGATAATGTTCCTTAAAATAATGTTGCCACGCAACGACAGCTTCGGGAGCAACAAGATCCACTTTATTTAGCACAACAATCGCATGTTTCTGCAGCTTGTGCACAATATAGTCGTAGAGTGAAGGTGGAAACATAAGTGAAGCATATCGTACATCCACAATGATAAGCAGTATATCAGACATCTCGAGCACGCGCCAAAGCTGACGCCACGTCTCCAAGTTAAGCTCAAAGAGAGATAATCCCTTAATATCGCTGTGCTTTTCCATCAGCTTATCCACATACTCCTGTAAGGCATGACGCGGTGAGTAAAATCATTTTAAATATATTTTTTTAACCAATCCCTCATACCTTGAAGTATCTATTTTCATTGCGATCTAAAAGCTCTTTGCTTTGCTCATAGTTCCAAGGCGGTCGCACTGGAAAATCGTAATCTTTGAAAAAGCTCGAATCAATTTCCCTTTGTTTGGGTGTCAGCACTTCCAACGGCTTGAATCCCTCTTCTTTCATTAGTTCGATCTCCTTTTTGGTCTCCTGCACGAACTGCAGATTGTAACGGTTCACGTTTTTATTGCGACCACCGCTGCCGCGTGGAAATGGTTGCTCCATAACCTTTCGGTCTGTAGTCGTCTCCGGCGCATCGCTATCCTCGTACGATTCCTGATTGCTGCGCAAGTACTTGGATGGACCTGCAAACAGGGATTAATGGCCCATTAACTTGATTTGATTTGATTTTATTCTATTATTTATTTACCTTTTGTGTTGCGCTTTTGTAGCAATTGATCCTTCTTCTTTTTGCCACTAAAGGCAACTTTTCGTCGTTGCTGAGGCATTTCAAAATTTTATCCGTGATTGGTATAACTGTAAAACATTATTTACCAATTAACACTTTAGTTATTCATATTTTAATTGCTTTTCTCTACTAACCTTGTTTGGCTTTATTCAAATTGCACTTTTATTTGTCAAGCTATTGGCAAAATCCAGAATTGAAAGGCGTTACGATATTTTTTGGCATTTAATTGCAACTAGTATGTGGTTTTATTATTGCATATTGTTTTACTTTATTTACGTTCCACTAATCACAAATAATAGCATTATTTTTATTGTCATAAGAATGTTGACGGCTACTGTAACTAGTTTTTTGTCAAGTTCTTATTAAAATTGCGTAAATATCGCCTATTTGCAGAGTCAAAGGCAATATAATTTCATTAATCGATGTTTGCTTGAAATTCTAAAGTACGCCCCTTTTTTTTGTTAGTGCAAAACAGCTGTCTTCTCAGTTTGTTTTCTGCTTTATTGAGCAACATGTATTTGGTATTTTAATACTGCATTTTATGTTGAGTCTGTTAATTGATAAAATGTATACAACGTCAAAATGAACTTTGTGTTCGCGCTGCTGATATTATTATTGGCCAAAGGTCAGCTTATTAATTTATTTGAATCTTTTTCCAATGCCATTAAGTGGTATTAAAGTTTTGGAATTTGTGGGCTTGGCCCCTGGTCCATTATGTGGCAAAATACTTGCCGATTTTGGCGCGAGTGTAACGCGCATTGACAAGGTATGTACATAAGTAAATAAAATCTAATTAAATTTTAGAAAATATAGCAGTCTTTTTAACAGGTGCTGGAGAATCCGTTGGATGTGCTGCACCATGGCAAACGAACCCTGGCCGTCGATCTTAAGCGAAAAGAGGGTCAGCGGCTTGTGCAGCAACTGGCCAACAAATATGATGTTATAGTTGAGCCATTCCGGCCTGGAATAATGGAAAAACTAAATTTGGGCCCCAATAAGCTGTGCACGGATAACCCACGCTTAATTTACGCACGTCTAACTGGCTTTGGACAGCAAGGTCGCCTGGCAGCGCGTGCTGGCCACGATCTTAATTATGCTGCAGTTTCGGGAGTGCTCTCAATGCTAGGCCGCGAGAATGAGAAGCCAACAGCGCCAATCAATTTAATAGCTGATTTTGCTGGTGGAAGCGTAATGTGTGCCATGGGTATTTGTCTGGCATTGCTGGAACGTTACAAATCCGGACGGGGTCAGGTAGTGGATGCAGCTATGGTGGATGGCGCTGCCTATGTGGCCAGTTGGTTATTCATGTCAAGGAACCTCAGTATTTGGAGTGAAAGTCAGAAGCGTGGAGTTAATCTACTTGATGGTGGTGCATATTTCTATGACACGTACAAGACAAAAGATGGACTTTATATGTCAGTGGCTGCATTAGAGCCACAATTCTTTGAACTGGTAAAGGAACGTTTACAATTGCCTGCCGAATTATCGCAATACGGAGAGGATGCTCAAATCCAAGGCAGACAGCTATTAACGGATATATTTCTAACCAAAACACAAGCCGAATGGTCAACGATATTTGAAGATGTGGACGCTTGTGTCTACCCTGTAGTGGAGTGGCAAAAAGTACTTAATCATCATCACAACGCTAAACGGGAATCGTTTGAGCGTATCGCTGACGTTTGGGCGCCACGTCCGGCGCCACGCCTAAGCCGTACACCTGGCAAAATACGACAGAGTGACGAGAAGTCCTTGCTTGATGAACTAAACCTGAAACCGGAGCAGCTGCGCCAACTGCAAGATGATGGAGTTTTGACTTTGCAACTTAAACCTAAACTGTAGGCAGCATGCAAATAAAAAGACTGAGTTTTCGTTTTCTTGCATTCAAAATACTTTTATTCTTTCTCTTGCACACAGATACAATTACAATTTATATATTCAATCACGTACAAACTATCAGTCATACATTTTATAAACATTTAGGCCACACTTTATACATACATGTTTTTTTTGTTTTAGCTTAAAAGTAGTAAGGGCAACATAAACTTAATAATTCTCATTATGTTTTGTAAAGGAATTAAATTTTGGGTTGCACATAAAACTCCATTAAGAGAATAAATTTAAAAAACGCAAGTACATAATTTATTTTATTTCAGATTGCATTCATCAATCACACACCTCTAAAACACCCTAGTATTTATTATAAATGAACACGCACACAATTATTACATGCTTTTGATACACACACAACATTTGTGGTTTAAACTCATTTGTTTATTTGGGCTAAAGCACCGCGCGTCAGCGTTACCAATTTTATAAATATATGTATATGTAAATATGCATTCATTCACTTATGTTCATGTATGTATGTGTAAATGTGTATATCGTACATGTGTTTCGTTTTTTTTATATTATTATTATTCATTTAGTTTTTTTTGTTATATGTATGTTGTGTAAATTTTACTATTTTTCCGTTAGTTAGTTAGTTAGTTTTCGTACGTCCAGCGTAAAGTAATTAATGATAGTCCTTATGTAACTGTAAGTAATTATGTATTGTAGTATTGTATAAGTCTCAGTTCTCAGTATAAAATCAGTACCATTTGTTACGTTTTCAATTTGTTTTCGTTCACTTTCCATGTCGTTTGGGTTTTTTTTTTCGTTTCGTTTTGTTTTGTTTTCTTGTAAATGTTTACACTAATAATTGTATTTTTTTTTTCGTTTACTTTTAACATTCTTACAAAAAATATTTTACGTTATCTTTACAATTTGCTCTGCTGCGCGTGGTGCTTTGAACAACGATTCACACAAATTACAAACACACACGCATATACATTGTAAAATGACATACACAAACACAAACACATCAAACATACAAACATTATTCACATTCACATTACAGATATCGGTTGAAACCGATTATATAGCTACTTATAGACTAATTAAACATACAACGGCTAAAGCACATAATTCATCATTTCCTTAAACATTTATCCATCATGTTAGTTTTTTTTTTAAAATTAATTTAAGAGCCTGGAATGATAGTAACTCACACATGCAGACACGCTCATACACAGCATATATATCAGTCATAGTCTCGCACACTCAAATATACATTGTTGTTGATCCACATATGCAACAGACTTCGGTTATAATATTCATCTACATATGTATGTAGTAAATTTGTGCAGGATGAGCCTTTAAACAGGTATCATTCGGAAAAATTATCACTGCGCCACTCTCAGACACGCAGTCACGCTTATCTTTATATAAATATATTCAACACATCCATTGTCATCAGAATCATCATCATCACACAAGCACATGTTTCATCCTTCATCACGTATCATTCATCAAAATACACCTATAAAAGTGTGCAAAATAAAGATTTGTGAAAAGAATTAAACATTATCGTATATTCAGATATACATATTTCTTAACTATCTAATATATGTGTATATGTAGAATATTTAAGTATATCATTTATGCAACTTACGTTCGCATAGCACAGCCATAAACATCCATGTTCCGATTGGCGTCTAGATTTCTCACATTTTCCAGCGTTGAAGCGGCAGTCATTCATCATACATCAACATTTTTCCGTCATCAGTAGTAGTACCGTTTTAAAACTAGTTGTAGTAGTATTATTCTAATTTATTTTGGCAATTCAAATTGTGTTCATTAAATAAATAAAATCGAATTTAGTTGAAAATTTAACTGATGCTAGTTCAAAGAAGTTTCAAAATAATCAATTTATTTAGATATACTACTTTTTCAAAAAAATAAAAGAGTTATGAACCAAAACAAAAGTTTTTGGACGGCTGTGTAATATTAAGACTAAGTCAAATATCAAAACCAATCGAAAAAATATCAAAAATCAAAATAGTAAAATCATCTTTGAAATAGCATTTGTTTTGACAAAGGTTTAACTCAAATTCTTTTGTAGATAAATACGAACAGATCGTATAAATTAAGGTAGATTGACAAACAAATTGATTCATTCTATTAGGCACACTTGCCACTTAAGCTTAAGTCCCGGTTAGATCCGAGAATATTGTATCTTTTTCATTTTAATGTGCTTCGTCAAAAGATTTTAAACGGGATTTGCTTTTTGAATTTAATTATGCTTGACATATATTTCTTTTGGCGTTTGGATACTTTAAATGTACAAATATTTTTGGAAGTATTTATGTGTGTGTCAGTGTTGCCATTTTGGTGGGTTTAATGCTAAATTTAGTGCTTTAATTCGCTTGCTAGTGGGAAACCTATTTAAACAGTGCCTAAGGAGGTTTTTACATTGCCAAACTATTTTTTTATGCATACATTTGATATTATTTTTCCTGTCTTTTTTCTTTTTCAACATTTTCTTAAATAAAACTTTTCAAATACTTTTACATATCTATAAATTTTGATCTTTGGCAACACTGGTAAGTACTTTCTTGTGTGATGAAAAATGTAAAAATAAAATTAATTTATTGTTAGTTAACAAACGTCATGTGTTTAAGTCCTAAACAGTCCTATATGTTGTCTTTATATGTATGTCTATGTAATGTAACTAGTATAATAGTATGTATGTAAAGTGAAGTACTGTAGTGTTACCCTGGTCCGTTTCCGTTAGTTTAGTAGTTGAATTAGTGTTTGTTTGTTTAACTATTTGTATGTGTATTTAAATACGAGTACAATACGATAAGACGCTGCAGGTAGTTGTTTGGTTGTTACTGTATTCGTTGTTTTACATTTGATTATTTCATTTTGCTTTTTTTTTTGTCATTGTAAACAATTTGCAAACTAAGCGTCATTATCTGAATTTGGAATCTATGAGAGCTACTAATTAATGTTTATAAAAAATCATTATTTGTTTGAAAAAACTTTTTTACTTAAATATATATGTTTTCCTTATTTGATTTCTTATAAGTGTTTTTTTTTTCTTCGCGTTTCTGTAATTGCCATTTTTAAATTGGCGTCCGTTTAAA
The DNA here is from genome assembly GCA_035044465.1 of Scaptomyza tumidula. Taxonomy (NCBI): domain Eukaryota; kingdom Metazoa; phylum Arthropoda; class Insecta; order Diptera; family Drosophilidae; genus Scaptomyza; species Scaptomyza tumidula. Next base: position 1,516,977 of record JAWNNW010000642.1, on the reverse strand, counting down.
ATCTTTTTTACTTGTTGTTTTGTTTTTGGTGTTCATTATTTTAAGTTTGGTGTCTTGTTCCGTTGATAATTTGCTTACAACTAAATCATTCGTATCATACATATTTCAATAACGGTTACTGATCACTAGAAAAAACTTACATTTAGTAATATCACACAACACACGCCACACACGCGCGCATTTGAAGTTTGTTATGAGCAGAGAGTTCAGAGGGTTCATTTTGCTCTCTCTCTCTCTCTCATAAGACTTCAAAATCACAAACCATTTAGTTTCAGTTCTGACATCCACATACTTAAGATTCACACTATAGATATAGACGTGGAGATTTGGTAATCAATAAGGATATTTATTGGAAATTTGGTTTTGGACTGATTGGCAGTCAGACAACGTAACCCACAAATCTGGGATTTCAGACTTAGTACTATTTCTCTCAAGCATTCAATGCATTCATCAAAATTGTTCATGGCATACCCATTCATAGAATCACAAGTTTACATACATATATTCGCACACAATATAGCATACACATACAAATACACATACCACACACGCACATATAAACATACACGCTCACACATTAGCTTGAGTAAGTGTAACTCTCAGTTTTATGCTAAATAAACACATTTGCAATTATTAAAGAGTTTCACTTACACTTAAGAACCTGCATTAAGTTCTTGATATTTTTTTTTTAGGTTTTTTTTTCTTTTTTTGTGTTCATTTTGGAAGATTTTACATTTTTAAATCCTAAAAACTATATTTGCAGCCATAAGACGATTTATCCAATATTTCTGTGTATTTAATGTTGTTTTAGGTGTATTGTTGGATTTATGTAGTTTTGTTTTAAATTGATACCGACTTTTCGACTTATATTTAACAACTCAAGAGAGACAGACATAATTTCGGGTAACAATAAGTTTGCACTTTTTTAAATGTGTAAAATCGGTTTCTAAATGAAGTCATAATCGAAATTCTTGTGCTAGTAGGCTGCTTAAACGATAATGTTGTCATAGTGCTTATAGTTATAGTGGGACTTTGATTACGCTTCTTAGGATTTATCGAAAAATTTACTAATGAGCTCACACAAAAATAACAATATAAATATTATAATCGTAGCAGGATTTGGGCTTACCATTATTATTAATGTATAAACACAATTGTCTTAAACTTTAAGTGTCGCACAGCAACAATAAATCGGACAAACAAACAGCAGATAGAAATTTTCGAATTCGGACTGAACTGTAAGAAGATGTGTAAATAGCTAAATTAAAGTCAAATGCCGTGATTTTTGTTTGAACCACAACACTCTACTCACCGGTTTGGCTGCGTACATATATAACTAAAATGTCAACCCAATTTACTGGGCAGTGACCTGGCTGTTCATCTTCTTGATCTCCTTGGCAGCCCATGTGCATAGCATTTTTGTACGCTGACCCTTGGAGCGCTTGCCCTCGGCAAGGAATTGTGTGATAACTACATCATCCAACAGTGGATAGAGACGTGGTCCGAACGAGGTGCATAAGTCACCGATGAAGCCAGCGGCACTGGCCATCATCGAATCAGAGACCTCACCCTCTTGCGCAATGCGCTTGATGAAGTTAATGATGTGCATTAGATGTGGCTCCATATGGAATACGTCCTGATTGGTTGTTTGATCGGCACCCTTAAGGCCCTGAATGATACCGGTGTAGGCTTCCAGAACACTCTCACGCAGCTCATTAATATATTCGCTCATGTCAAAGCTAGAGTTATCCACCTGTGGTTTATAAATGTTATAAATGATGGTATGCAATGTTAGCACTTTGTAATTGTTCTTACCAGCAAATTGGAGGCAGCACGCAACATTTCCAAAACAACATTTAAATACTTAAGAAACTCGCTGCCGATGCTCAGAGCCATATCACCGAAAGCAGACAGAATTTGTGGCTTAACACTGCGATGTAGGTTCGGTTCGGCAAGATCGTTCATCAATACGGACATAATTTCATCGCAGTACGGCACCATCAAATGTTTCAGAGCGCGGCAAATATCACCAGTCAGTCCAACGGCTGCACAGCAAACTTGATATTCCTGATGATTCTTAAGACCCATGATGAGAAAATCTTTGAACGCCGGCATGTATTTGACAAACTGGAATCCAAGAAGCTCTACCAATGTGGAGACGGCCAAAAAGGCATCCTCTTGAACGCCACCCGACTTTCCGGCGCTAGAGCTGAACATGGTCAACAAAGCCGTCATGATGGCGTCCGAAATTTGCGGAGCATCCTCCTCACGCACTTTTCGCAGCACACTCTGTAGTGTGGCGCAAAGCAAGGACTGCAAATCATTAAACTGATGGCGATCGCTGTGATTGCTAATATGCGACTCCATTTGCATAACTTGATTAAGACGCTCTAAGATGACAATGGTTGTGCGCTGCACGACCAGATAGCAATCAAGTGGTGAATTCTTAATCATATCCATTAATGCCTCATATGCAGCACTACGCAAATTGGCCTGAGCACCGTCCGAACGGTCGGTGGCTTCCAAAAGTTGTGTGATAATAAATTCAAAGTATGGGGACAGTGCATACGTCATCGGTGTTTCTCCCTCACTGACAATGGCGGCTTCATAGGCAGCGTCCGACAGTCCAATAAAGGCCCAACAAACATTAGCAGCTACACGTGGCTCCGATTTCAAACTCTTAACGAAGCACTCAAGCAATGTTTGCAAATATGTCTTGTTGATAGCTGCTTCAGGGATAATCTGAAACATAAATTAGATGGTGAGTTTTGTTTTCTTTTTCTATATGTATATCTATACTTACATCGCATATACGTCCAAAGGTCCATGCTGTAGTGTCGCGCACAATGACGCTAGAATCGTACATAAGTCGTATCAAAGTGGGCATTGCCTGCTCAACTAGTGGCTTGAGCGTGTTCGTTTCCAGGCCATTGAGTACAGAACCAAATGTCATAACGGCGGCATCGCGATATCTCCAATTGGGGGATTCAATATTTTCCTTAATGAATGGTAAGACATGTGGCACAATTTCGTCCTCGCAGCAGGTGGCCAACAACATAAGACAAACTGATGACGCTTTCGACGGACTCCAGCTGTCTTCATCGTCACACTCGTCCTGTTTGGTTAATTTTTCAACAAGCACCGGCGTCAGAAACTGGAGAGCGCCACGTGCATAATGTTTGGAAACGCGTTGCGGTGCCCGACCTTGATCAGTTGCTTCTTGGCTCTCGATGGATAGATCGATTTCCTCATCGCTTACATTAGACCAGAACTCAATGCCCTGCAGGGCAACGGCGTCATTGTCCGACTTCATGGCCTCCAGTGTAATTGGGAACAGTGCCTGAGCCATGTAGGGCTCCATAAATTGATAGTAGAGCGACATGATCTTCACAAGGCACTGCAACGCAGCAACACAAATCTGAGTGTCCGTGCACTGCGTTGCCTCGCACACCACCTCCATAATAAAGTTGCGCTCCATATCCTTCTCAAAATTGGCTTTGGTGAACTCAAGTGAGTTGTGCAGCGATGTTGTGGCTGCTAATCTCACGTGATTACTTGGCTCTTGTTTACGCATTCCATGTATGATAGCCGTCAGAACTTGATTGGACTGATTTTCAAGAACGCCATATCGGATATCCTGGCAAATGTAACCAATAGCCTCCAGCGCAGCCTCGCGATGCATTTCGCTGGATCCCTCGTTAACGACTTTATTCACTAGCGTCTGGATGAGTATCCCCCATCGATTGATTGGCAATTCAATTACAGCAACATAGGCAACACACTGTGCCGCACACGAAGGTCGCGTATTCTCAGTGCCCAAAGCAGAAAGGATCTGTTTAAATATTTAAACGAGAAAAGTCAAATTAAAGATTTCAGGAATAGCACACACGGTGTTCAAAGTCTCATGCTTACATTGTTTTTGATTAGCTCTCTGGTCTCCTCGGGAAACTGGTGCCACCGTTCCTGGTACTGTTGGCTAATACTCTCATCCTTGCTTGTTAAGTGATTTTTCAATTGAAGACCGGCTGCCATGCGTGCCACTGCACTATTTGTTGTTTCTTCCAGAATTTTTGAGAGGGCTTTAAGGAATTCTGGCAGATTGCTGGCGGCTGCCTGCTCCAGGTAGTTTTTCGCGGATAGCAGCTCATTTTTGTCTGCAAGAAGTATATAAATAAATTGAGGTTATGTTTCATAAGTCCTATATCTGAGTTGTTGCTATTATTATGTATGTGTGGATGCATGTTTGCGACTTATTGTACATACATAAAATATATATATCGACATACATATGTATGTATGTGATTGTTGTGTGTGTAGCAACCAAACATACGCCTATGCTCGATTGCAACCCTGCGCAACATACATACATACATACATACATAAGTCACAGTCGCCGCCAACGTAGCGACGCATCGCAGCCTATAACAAAATGGCTTTCTGGCTGGCCCTGAGCAATTGAACTTTTAATGCTTTTCGTAGGCAACTTATCGTATTGATATGCATGTTTAAAGGACTTATTTGAGCACTTACCTGGTGAGACTGTCTTCTCCAAAATAGCAATTAATTGCCTTGTTATGTCCGAAGTCATTTTTGCGCTTTCCTTACTTTCGATTTCGTGTTAATGTCGTAGCTCTTTAAGGCGCGAATGTGTGGAAATTTTTCGTAATCGCTTTGCTTTCTATGCTGTTTGTATGTATGCGTGAATATATAGACAATACCGAGCAGCTGCAAAATGTTTATAAAAAGCGTAGTTACTATTTTATATTGTTATTGTTGTCGAGCTAGCACAATAATAATTAAATTATAAATCAGCTTTAAGTAACGTGGCGAAGGCGACTGTGTCCCGTAACTTTAAAAATTTGATAACTTTTCTATTTATGACCAAAAACGCGGCGCAATATACGAATATTTGCGTCGTCCTAAAATTGATTTTTTAGTTTTTTGACTTACTCACAGTGCGTGTCTCTGTTTGCCCTTTGTCTGAACGTTTGCTGATGCTGTGTTGCTATTTCGTTTTGGCTATGCGAACTGTCAAAAAACGCGGGACGAGGCCAACTTTTGCTTAAATTGTTAACGTTAAGTTCTATAGTTGTAATCAACTTGGAACAAGAATTTGTGTGTCCAATAAAACGTGAATTGAAAAAGAATGAGAAACAGGCCGGTTCTGAATAATATTCGACCCCACATGGAAAATTGCTGAGCGTCGATCTTTTTGCACGGTGGCAACTCAATTTTCAGTCATAGGTGCCAGTTGCGTTTGAAGTTGATGAGCGTCACTTAAAAATATTAAGAACAAAGCACTCGAAATTAATCTTAGTAAATTATAGTAATTTTAATGTAATTTTTTGTGTATGTCTAACAATTTAAAAAGAAAAATTTTCTGGAAACTAACATATATATAAAGTCGCAACCCTATTGCATTTCGTGCAGGTTGGCAGCAGCAATAGGTGGCAACGCCGTTTTTGCAATTGCACAGTGCTGACGTTTGTCAGTCAGAAATAAGCCGAAAGAAAAACGAAACACAAAACCTGACAATTAAACTGCGTTTGCAGCGCACACAGACAACTTCGAGGATTTAGTGGTAATACCTCACGTCTGGCTAGCAATTCGTAAACGGTTGTTACATCAACGTGAACGTTAACTGGAAGTCCCTGCTGGCTGCCAGTCCACCTGATTGTAATTGCGACCCCTGCTTTTGTTGTGAATAAACCAGGAATAATGTTATCTTTACGGTGCAATTTAACCTTCTTGGGGCTGCTGGCGCTTTTTTTGGGTGCCTGCGAAGCTTTTTATCTACCTGGTCTTGCACCGGTTAACTTTTGCAAGAAATCTGATGTGTCAACTACTTGTAAGGTAAGTGTATTGGTCATACGCACATACATATGTATTTATGTGGGTGTTCATAGTAAATTGCTTTGCCAACAATTGTTCCGTCAACGGAAGCAGTGATAAGCGCGTTGCTTGCCTGCTTGGTGATATTGCTTCGTGGTATGTTGTGTAGGTGGCCTGTGCTGACGTAGATCGTTTGTCTTAGGCCGCTCAAATGTCTGTACATACAAAGCATACATATGTATTTGTGTTTGTATCTCAGTTTGATATTAAGATGTTCGGTCGCGTTGTTCTAATAAGAAATATTAAAACTGTTAATTGTTATTATTTTACCTTGAGTTTTAAGTAGATTGGTTGGCAGTTCGATAGCAAAAAGAGTTCGTTCCATTTTTGGCTTTTTCCATAATGAAACAACAGCAGTCGTGCTTTCGATAAAAAAAAAATTAAAACAAACAAAAATGGTACACGTGTATAATTGAAAGCATTTGCTACATACAAGTTGTAAAGAAGTCCTGTGATATTGAATTTAATATTTACAAATACATTTTTCTAGTCGGATGTCATTTTGTACGTGAACCGATTGAATACCGAAGAATCTGTAATACCCTATGAGTATCATCACTTTGATTTCTGTCTGGGAAAAGAGGAAAACTCGCCGGTTGAGAATCTTGGACAAGTGGTGTTTGGCGAGCGTATACGTCCGGGACCCTACCGCATACAGTTTATGGAGGATATAGATTGCGCAGTGGTAAGTAATTAAGAATTAATTAAATGTCTTAAGCAGAAAATCAGTATATTTGATTATAATTTGAAAGGCTTGTCACAAAAATTATACTGGCGGCGTGACTGACAGCGATCGGCGAATGATGGTGCTTAAGAAGGGCATCAGTCTTAACTATCAGCACCATTGGATTGTGGATAACATGCCTGTTACCTGGTGCTATCAGCTGGAGACGGGTAAGCAGTATTGCAGCATTGGCTTCCCAATGGGCTGCTTAGTACGCACCGACGGTGAGGGTTGCCCCATCAATTCAATATACAATCGTGCATTGCACTATTATCCATTCAATCATGTGGATTTGGAGATAACGTATCATAGTGGCGCACGCGAAGATTGGGGCATGGGCTTTGGCGGCAGCAGTGGTCGCATCATATCTGTGAAAGTAACACCGAAGTCCTTGAATCATGCCGATCCCAATAATCCAAACTGTTTGGGCACCGAACCGCTGGCCATTCGCGAGAGTTCCCTTAAAAGTGGCGAATTTCAGTCCATCACTTACACGTATAGCGTTAAATTCGTACAAAACAATGCTGTAAAATGGTCGTCTCGGTGGGATTACATTTTGGAATCAATGCCGCATACGAATATTCAATGGTTTTCGATTCTCAATTCATTGGTCATTGTACTCTTCCTGAGTGGAATGGTGGCGATGATAATGTTGCGCACATTGCACAAGGATATTGCAAGATACAACCAAATGGACAGTGGAGAGGATGCACAAGAGGAATTCGGTTGGAAGCTGGTGCACGGTGATGTGTTCAGGCCGCCACGCAAAGGAATGCTTTTGTCTGTATTTCTTGGTTCTGGAGTCCAGGTGTTGGTCATGTCTATGGTCACTTTGGCATTTGCCTGTCTTGGTTTCTTGTCGCCTGCAAATCGTGGCGCTTTGATGACCTGCTCCATGGTGTTGTTTGTATCGCTGGGAACGCCCGCTGGTTATGTTTCAGCAAGAATCTACAAGAGTTTTGGCGGCGTTAAATGGAAGAGCAATGTCATCCTAACTTCGATTGTATGCCCCGGGTACGTTTATACCAATAATAGTTATTTAATAAATGCTTACTTATTGTTTTTGAATTTCTTTTTTGAATAGAGTCGTCTTTTCGCTGTTCTTTGTGATGAACCTTGTGCTTTGGGGTGAGAGCAGCTCGGGCGCTGTACCATTTAGCACACTGATTGCCTTGTTGGCCCTCTGGTTTGGTGTTTCAGTGCCCTTGACCTTTGTTGGTGCCTACTTTGGTTTCCGCAAGCGCGTAAGTAATTTTATTTTATATGATAACATTCAATTTTACTTAAAGTAACTAAATGTTTTACAGGCTTTAGAGCATCCTGTGCGTACAAATCAAATACCTCGCCAGATACCGGATCAATCTATCTATACGCAACCAATTCCCGGCATTGTTATGGGCGGTGTACTACCATTTGGCTGCATCTTTATCCAGCTGTTCTTTATATTGAGTTCGCTGTGGTCAAATCAGATGTACTATATGTTTGGATTTCTGTTTCTCGTATTCCTTATACTGGTCATCACATGCTCGGAGACAACGATCTTGCTATGTTATTTCCATCTATGTGCGGAAGATTATCATTGGTGGTGGCGATCATTTCTCACATCGGGCTTCACAGCCGTTTATTTATTCATCTATTGTTGCCACTATTTTGTCACAAAGCTATCTATTAAGGACAGCGCGTCGACGTTCCTCTACTTTGGATATACGGCCATTATGGTATTCCTTTTCTTTTTGCTAACCGGCACAATTGGATTCTTCGCATGCTTCTGGTTCATAAGGAAAATCTATAGCGTTGTCAAGGTGGATTAGGCTCAGCATATGCAACACGTATTTATACAATGTGTGTATGTGTATGTGTTTGCGTGTGTGTGTGTTGCCCGCCCGTGTGTTTTGTATGTGTAGCCACAATTTACACTTAAGCCTAATGTGTGTGATTTCTGCGCTGTGCTTAAAGCAGCCGGTTTTCTGTTTATTATAATGAACCTATTAATATGCAAATACTACATAAATATGTATGTATATTTACATATATATTTATATTAATATGTGAGTACGTAGTTGTACCGATGCGCGCAATAAAGTTAAGTGAAAAACAAAATAAAAAACGAACGGAAAGTATGAGAAAGGGTGAAAATCAATTGTGTAGTTTACATGTTTGAAAAACAATCTATTAAATTTTTGGCAAGAAATTTAATCTTTCAATTTAACGTCCAACTCGCGTTATGCATATATACATTTCCAATGCAAAAAAATATTAAATAACAATAATCATAAATAAAGAAAGTTATTATTATTATTATTATGTTTTGACCCTAAAATCCACACCTCGTGCAAATGTAATGTACTGATTTGTAATTTGAAATACTTAAACCTTTTTTGTGTATTCGTTAAATCAGAGCCATTGAATCGATTGTAATTGAGGCTTAGATTTCGAACATAAAACTGATTCATATGTGTAATATTTTAAAATATGTATTTTAGTTTAAACTAATTAACACTAACTTGGAACTAAAAAATAAATTAAAAAACCAACCAAAAACTTTAAAAAGAAAATAAGAGCGCCCTCTAGAGCTGTATTTTAATCAAGGGTTGCAACCCTCTTGACTGCAGTTTTACAGTTTTGTGGCTTCCGCTGAAAGTGTGCAAAAATTGTTGTCATAAATATTGCATGTAAAAATCAGAAAAAAACTACCGAATCCAGATTAAATGACAAGCCAAATTGTGGATAGTGAAGATGAATACGATGAGTTATCGGAGTTGCGACAACGAAACAAGCCCGAAACGCAGCAATCCGTGGATGTTCGTAATTTTATTGGATATCGTTTCAAAAATATGTATTTTTATCTATTATACTTTGTAGGAAGCCTTTGATTTGGATGACTTGCTTCCAGTCATTGGTGAATTTGGTAAATATCAAAAGCTGCTCGTCTTTGGTATTTGTCTACCTGCTTGTATACCGTGCGGTTTTTGTGCCTTCAATCAACTCTTCATGGCCGATACACCCAATGACTATTGGTGCCGTGTTCCGGAGCTACTGGACATGGATCTCGAGCAGCGCAAGTTCTTGTCCATACCTCAGGAACAGGTGATAATTTCTTAATATACAAAGTGTATCTGTATTACTAATGCATGATTCTTTCTGTTATAGGAAAATGATGAGCTGGTTTATAGTAAATGTTTTATGTACGGTGTCAATTGGACGCAGTTACTTGATTCTTTGGATTCTATTGTTGACAGTGCTGGAAATTATGTCACATTACTGGAGCCCAATAGCAGCTGGCCAGTTGTTAAGTGCAGCCAGGGCTGGGATTACAATACGAGCAGTGTCTGGTCCTCGATTGTGATCGATGTGATTTTAAAGACAAAACCAAAAGCTTTACTTGAAACCACATTAAGCCTCATTTAGAGAAGCTCTTTCAAACAGTCAACATCATTTCCCCTCACACGTCATACTTTGCTCAAGTCCATTTCAAATGAATTTAATGCTCAACTGTTGAATCCGTTAACAGTTCGATCTGGTATGCGATCAAGATATATATCCGACCATTGGACTTGCTGCTCTCAACACTGGTGGACCCGTGGGTGTTTATCTCTTTGGATTGCTCAATGATCGAGCGGGACGCAGACTCTCCTATTTTACGTGCCTGGCCACACTGTTGGCGGGTTGTTTAATGACATCACTGAGCACAGATTTCTGGACATGGGCTGGCAGTCGTGTGATCGTTGGATTGACAATACCCGCTGTATATCAAATACCCTTTATCATATGTGAGTATGTAACACTGGTTAATTTAAATGTTACTACGGCTTTGTTTTGTTTTTTAGCATTGGAACTAGTTGGTGAGAAGTATCGTTCATTTGTGACCGTAATGACCTGCACTTTCTATACTTCGAGCATAATGCTGCTGTCGTTGGTGTGCTATTGGGAGCGGGATTGGGTGCGCCTCTCCTATTACACTTCGTTACCATTCTATTTGTACTTTTTGTACATATTTATCATGCCAGAATCGCCACGTTGGCTTCTAATGCGTGGTCGTTTGGAGGAAGCATTGAAAATCCTCGAGCGTATGGCGCGCGTCAATGGCCGACAGTTTCCGGAAGCAGTGCATAGTAAACTGGAGGCGCAAATCATCCGAGACAAACTAAAGAAGCAAAAGAAAAAGGTTGCCAATGTGGGTCTTATGGATTTGTGTCGTACGCCCAACATGCGACTCAAGACGATCTTAATTACACTGAGTTGGTTTGCTAATGAGACTGTTTATCTGGGTCTCAGCTATTATGGACCATCGCTGGGCACCAATCAGTATGTGAGCTTTTTTTTATCGGCTGTCGTGGAGCTGCCAAGTTATCTTTGCTGTTGGTATTTAATGGACACTTGGGGTCGTCGTTGGCCACTCAGCTTATCAATGATATTAGGGTATTTATAATGTGGTTTGATTTGTGATATATTAAATTACTTGATTCGTTTCTCTTTTGAATTCAATCTAGCGGCGTTGCTTGCATCATAACTGTAATGCTGCCCGATGAGGCAGTAGATGAGACATTGATACTCTATCTTGTATCCAAAGCATTGCTTTCGGCTTCCTTTTTAATCATTTATCCCTTTGCTGGCGAGTTATATCCGACACAAGTTCGAGGCATTGGCATTGGTGCCTCCAGTTACATAGGTGGATTGGGACTTATTGTGATACCATTTGTTACCTATCTGGGAAAGGAAAATCTTAAATTACCTCTTGTGATTATGGGCTTTGTGTCCATGTTAGGTGGCATGACCGGCTTACGTTTGCCAGAAACATTGCATCATCGCCTGCCACAAACCATTGAGGAAGGCGAAGAGTTTGGCAAGAATTGGCAGTTTAAGGATTGTTTTCGCTGCAAGCCACAACCGTAAGTAAACAGGTAACAATAATTCGTAAATATAATCTTTATCATCATTTATGCTTATAGCGATGTTCAATCTCCGCCAGCTTCTTATGAGAATTTGGATGTGCTGGGCGGTTCCTCAAATACCGCTTCGGATGTGGAGCTGGAGCTAAGAGACAGTCGTGGTCAGCGTAGTCAAAAGCGACGCATTAATGAAAGCACACCACTTGACATGGGTGGTAGTAGTGGAAGCGCTGGTCGTCCACATCGCAGTTCCATGAAGCGCTTGGTGCGCCAAATGAGCGTTATGGATACACAAAAAACACATGATGGCACCATGCAATTGACTCATTGGATTTAAAACGTGTATCTGTGTGTGTGTGTGTTCAATTGGAAACGTGTGTGTAATATAACTGAAAAGATCAGTTAAATATATATATATATATATATATATATTAAACAAAAAAATATAGCACGAATATTGTAACAAATATAAATTATCACTATATTGTATAATCAATTTCACTATAAAATATTCTGTTGAACAAATAATCATTTTAAAGTATAATAAACTATACAAATATAGCATTTAAATGTTATCGATATATCTTGAAAACTATTTTGTTGGATGTAAAATGAGTTTCATCTGATTGCATTGAGTTTTGAAATTAACCATCTAAGCCTTTATTTCTTTTATCCTTTTAAACAACAAAATATTACCAATTGAGAAAGTAGGAAAATCATTGTCAGTACCAAATCTATATGAAATTTATATATGTTATTCGCAAAACTTGAACCTACAGTTTTTAGTCCGTATAAAAACACTTAAAATACATATACAATACTGGGCAACATATCCGGTAATAAATACATATTCTAGTTAATATAATTGTATATAAAGTAGCAGCTCAGTTAGCATAGCATATATTTGTCATGATATATGTATAACTGTACAACCAATAACTCATTGTACTCGCATTTTTTAATTGTTTTTTTTGTTGTTTTTTATCAACTTTGATTTATGCATTTATGCAATCAATTATGCACTTAATTGCTGCCAAACAAAAACAAACAGAAAACTGTTTATTACCTGATTCGATTGAGGAATGAAAATTACCTGCAGCTGTCAACGGCGGTAGGAAACATACAAATATATATATTATAGATATTAACTATTGTTTTGTGTAGTTCAGAACTTATATTATCTTTGCATTAATTAACAGTTTTGCTTGAAGTCTGTATTTTTTTTTCAACAATGAAGCATTGAAAATTTTTGTGTATAAGCCGAAAGTATGTCTGAAAACGCTGGAAAGATGTCGCAGCATTCAAATCAGGATAATTGTTCCATATTGTGCCTGCACGAGGACATCATACGCCATATTTTCACCTATATACCACGACTAAGAGATAAGGTGCGTTTAGCGTATGTGGCACCTAAATTTCGAACTGCTTTCGATAGCTGGGCCCGGGCTCAAAAAAATCACACTTTGAATGCACAGGATCTGGAGGAGATGTCGCTGACAGATATAATTGTATTCTTCAAAGTGGCCGGACCATTTATAACCATACTGATGGTCAACAGTGCTTCGTTTGATAAGGAATCATTGATTGTTGAATTTATCGCCGAGTATTGCAAAAACTTGGAAGTGATTAACTTTAGTAATGTGACAGATGATTTTCGATATGGACAACTGTTGCCAAGATTGACGAACTTGCGTCGCGTAAGCATCCATTGCAGCGAAGTTGAGGATGTATTGAGTTTGGATTTGGAGAGCAATCAGGAGCTGGAATCATTTGAGCTTGTTAATGGCTGCTATACGGGTAAGTCAATTAAAAATAGCATGTTAATAAATAATAAGCTAAACTACTTAAGGTAAACATTTGTGCGGCTTTCCCCAACTTCAGACACTTGTACTTCGAGACTGTTTGCTCTGGAACTCTGGTGAGCTGGGTATCACCCTGAAACAGTTGCGTGTACTCGTCATGGAAGGTTGTTGCTTTGATGTAATGAATCAATCGCTCTATGAGAAGATCGCCAACAGCTGTTTGAATCTGGAAGATTTGACTTTCTCGAATTGCGATGTGCATTTCGAGATGATTGCCCATTTGGTTAACTTGAAACGTTGCACACTTAAGACCTATATATCATCCTCGAATGAGCTCAACCTGGAATTTCTCTCAAATCTTGCCGAGAAGCGTGGCAACAAACTTGAGTATCTGAATCTAACAGGACAGTTTGAGATTAATAATGAACATGCAGCATGCTTGGGACAGTTGAGCACTCTATTGGAGTTGCGTATTTGTGACAATGATGTCCTCGCGGATAGTCATTTTCTGCTTTTCGATGATCTACCCCTGTTAAAGTTGGTCGCATTGTCCTGGTGTGGTGGTGTTACGGACATGGGACTCACTACTTTGATGAAAAAATGTCCGCAACTAAATCGGCTGGATATTGAACATTGTATACAAATCACCAATAATTTAGTACTCAATGCCATCAACTGCTGTGACAGGGGAACGGGGCGTTCAATGGTATTTAATGTGGCACACACCAGGATCACAAACGAAATGCTCCAGGTAAGACAAGATGAGACACCTTGTGTCGTGGTAACTGGGTATCGCATCATCATTGTAACTGAACTTCCCCTTTGACTATCCACAGCATCCCAGTTATCTAAATCAAAAGTGCTATCCGCAACACAAAGTCAAGCTGAACTTTACGGAGATGTAGGACTGAGTTATTGGGTGTTCATCTACAAGGAAGTAGTTGGCCAGACTGGATTTATTGAACAGCATCGTGCTCATCTTAAACACGCACACAATGCTCCATTATTGATTGAAATCACATCTAATAATTGCCAGCGCTTTACTATTATGGTCTGGCCATTTATTAAATAATTAAGCAAAAAAAAAATATACGTACAACAAAAAAGCAAAAAAAACTCAAATGTATTCGACTTGCTTTGGAATCGAGTATCAGTTGTTAGTTGCAATAAATTTTCGCATTCAATTGTTTGCTTGAACTTTTGCCGATGTTGTTGTGGTTTGTTGTTGTTGTTGCGCTGCGTCGGATGATGTCTGTGTTAGCCAGCAGGAAGCCCAGTTAGCACAGTTGTGAGCCGATTGTGCAGTCAAAACAACAATTAGAGCTCACCTATGGTCAACGATGGTTAATCTCAAGATGGTTAGTCATTCGAACCGAACCAAGTTGCACTCATTGATTCACAATCACAATTGCTGGCCTGACCTCGACTCGGTCTCCTTAAATAGCGATCGTTTCGACTTTGTTGTAGTACTACAACTCACCCATTGACATCGCTCATTGGCCTGCCGGGTATAAATATACATATACATATACATATACAGATACAGATACATTTATAGAATCATGTAAATAAATCACCTTGACATGTTCAGGTGTCTGGTATCTCTTCTTGCCTTTGCTATTGACTAATTATGTATGTATGGAGCTCTTCTGGGTTCGTTTGTGTTGACATTTTCTATGGATGATCGCATTCCTGCGCCATGTGAAGCAATTTAGATTTGTAATTGTTCTTTGATCTTCTTACCTACAATCCCAAAATGCATTGAGTCTAGCTTTGTGTTATTGTTCGACAAATCGACACTAGTTGTTGTGGAATTTTGTGGGAGAATGCTATTGCATGGAGCACACCTTGTTTTTAAACTAAACTCCAGATGCGATGATAGTATATAGTAGAGAAGTTTCTGAAAATATAAAATAAATAAGTATGATTCTGTTCTGGAAGTGGTTCTTAGCTTTGATTTATACTGTCATGATATTATTTGCAATTGTTAATATATTTTTAAACCTAATTTTCTTGAGAATTCACTTTGAATACGAATAGCTATAATTAATAGGCACAGCTAGGTATATACCTAAGAATTATAAACACTAAAAGAGTTGTACTAATGTACGCTTTTGTGTTTATTAATGTTTGATGTCTGACACGACATCTTCATGTAGTTTGCGTACAGATAATCATAGTAACTAATAACGCTGCATGTTAATTTAACACTACACTCCCCTATTTTTGTAAATCAACAACAACAACAACAGACAGCAAATTTATATAGCAACATGATTTTTTGGGCTAAGCTTGGTTTAGTTCTAACGCTAACGGAACTACAATACAATGGTTGACTACAGTCAAATAGTTTTTAAAAATTACCACGTCAATTTTGAATGCATTAGAATGCAGTGAATATGTTCAAGAGTATTATTATATAAGGGATATATCCTTATTTTGTAAGTAGTGAAATTTTAAAATGAAAAATCCTTTGGACATTAAGAATGGTAGCAATTAAAGCTTGTATTATAAAGCAATCGTTCATAGCTGGAACTTCACCTTCAGCTCCAATATTCGAACTGCAACTCCAATTGCAATTGCAACTTTAACGTTCCCCCATCATCATCATCATCATCATCAACAACAACAGCATCATTGGCACCATCATTTTTATTTTTTGTGTGTGCTGTTGGTTGCCAAGTGGCATTTGGTGAAGACGTGTGCAGGCTTGTCAAGGTGCCATGCCAAGTCAAACTAAAGCTAAAGCTATAAGGCTATAATGCCGATGTTGTGGATGATGCTGAGCAGATCTATGTAAGCTATATCGATGTATGTATGTATGTATGAAGTATGTAGCTGTCTACAGTTTGACAAACCCGTTGGCTTAACAATTGCATGTTGTTGTTGTTATTGTTGCCTTTCAATTGTTGACCGAGGTGCATGTCTCGTCTAGCTTTGTGGCTAGTGGTGTCTGGTTGTGGTGATCTTAGCTGCTGCTGCTGCTGCTGTTGCTGGTAAATTACACGCAACAATCAGTTGATACAAATCTATACAATTTTTAGTATATAAAGACTTAATCGTGCCAAGCCGCAGTCTGCTGGTCTCTCTAGTTCTAAGTATTTCACATTGAATGTCCATAAATAATCTGCCGAGAGACTTCGAAGTTCGAACAACAACACATAACACATATTGCTCTGAGCAAGCATGAGAAGACGGGACAGGTCGAGGTCAACACAGATCACAGAGCATAGAATAGAGCATAGAGAACCAACCAGCTAAGCAGCTGTCCAAGCAGCGCCACGGGTGCGAAAAAAAAGCCTTAAACATTGTGGCTTTAGATTACCTGCTTGTTGTTAGTTAGTTGGACTTGGATGCTGCTCAGTTTCAGCTTGGATGTTTGCCGGCTTTGGTTTCTTGTGTGTGTGTTTGTTGTTGTTTTTTTTTTGCATTTGCAATTAAAAGCGGTGCAAACATCATTCTTGCCATTTTTGCTCCTTATAAATGGCAAAGCACTTTATATACTTTTTTTTATTGAATTCTTTTGTGTAGATATCTTTTTGCTTTTAGAACTTTTCTCAAGGCAGTTGAGTTACTCGATTTGTACGTCTCTATTAAAATAGATTTATTTATTTCAATAGAAAACATTTTTAGAAAAAGAAATCGTTTATGAAGTTCGCAACAATATATACTCGGATCTTATTGGGGTTTAAGTTTTTATATATAATGTAAAAGGACTTAAAACTATTACCAATATAAATTATTTAGATTAGTCAAACTTTATTTACTTAGATATGGAGAAAAAATAATAATAAGAAATGGATGTAATGGAGTTTCAAAAACGTGGAAACGGCTGAATAGGGATGGAAATTTTTATTTCCACCAACAATAACATTCAGGTGCATTTAACAGATAGTCCTTGAACCCCAATAAGTCTACTAAGCTTTATTTATTTTGAGAGCTTATTTCTTCAACATGTTTGGATATTTTTAGCAACATTTACATTTAAATTTATGAATATGTCCACTAAAAAATGTTTGGCTCACAGTTTAACAATGGCCTGCTACCATAAATTGGAAAGCAAATCAGTTTAAAGATATGCAAACTGCAAACTATTTTTGTGGTTGCATAAAAAACTAGCTGCACGTGT
Source organism: Scaptomyza tumidula (assembly GCA_035044465.1). NCBI lineage: Eukaryota > Metazoa > Arthropoda > Insecta > Diptera > Drosophilidae > Scaptomyza > Scaptomyza tumidula. Next base: position 1,499,541 of record JAWNNW010000642.1, on the reverse strand, counting down.
CGTTATCCTTTGGTTATTTTTACCTGCATGCAGGCACGCGGAGTGCACACAAAGAGGGTGCAAAGTTGTGACATCATCGTCAGCGAGTCAGTTAAGTTGAATATAAAAAGAAGGCCCACGCATGCACCGCGTGATGTGACGTCAGTACGAAAAGGATGGCGCTAGCGAGATGTGCTCGAGCTGCTCTCGATTGAAGCAGTCGAGCAGGTGTCGACCAAATGTGACGTCACATGAAAAGAGACAGTATAATAAAGAGCGAGCAATGTGAAGAGCCGAAAGAGAGCAACAGCGACGTCATCGACGCACGTGCAAGCGAGAGAGAGAGAGCACAAAACGCTGACGTCGCAAAACCCTCCATTGCGCCGGCCGGCGTTTTGTCTACGTCTCTCCATCTTTCTCTCCCTCTCTCTCTACATCTCTGCGCATTTTCTGTCTCGCTCACTCTCCTATCTCTCTCTCTCTCGTCGCCCAAACACCAGATGTGCGCTAGGCAGTTTTCATTCATTTCGCGCGCAAGTCCGTCTGTCTGTCCAATGTTGTCCATGTTTTTGTTGTCCGTCACGGGCACGCGTCGAGTGGCGTCGGCTGCCACCCAACTTGATGACGTCTTTGTTTATTGATTTTTCTAGTGAATGCTTCAATGACGTCACTGCGCGTGCGACCACAAACCAAAACCAAAGCGAAAAGCCAAACCAGCCGGAAAAACGTTGCGCTATATTTAATCGCACGCTAATTATCGCTGGAATATTGATAATCGTGCGGTGGGCAAAGGTATGTATTTCAATACAGCGCACCCCCCGACCCCCATATCACACATCCCACAAATTGAATCTATATTAATTATGCTTCTGCAATGGGAAAATAATACACGGCGAAGGATAATGAATAATTTTTTACTTTGTTGCTTAACGATTCAAACGAATTGCTTAACGTTTTGGCTGAAGTTAAAGTTAGTTCAATGTCAATGTCAGCTTTTTGCACACTAAGGAGACGCCTAAGGAGTTAGTTACGTAACATTAATGTGTCGTGCCTATCATGATGGCTTCCAGTCCGTTGAGGTCAAAGGCACACAAAGTTTGGTAATCGTTGTCAACGTCATTGTTGTCAGATACATTTTTGTACTACGCATGTGGGCATACTTATATATTTGAGGGTGGGTGAGGATGATGATAAAAGGATAAGCAAAAGGTACACACGAAAGGACAGACGTAAACAAACGCGTGCTTACTTACATAATACACAAGTTGGAGGTACGTTTGTTCTTTGCGTATTTTGCTGCTTGACTTAACTTGTCTGTCTGGTATTAGAGCATAGGTGAACGGTAATATGCATTAAATAATAATGGCTGTACCTCCAAATGTCGTCACATGTTACGCATTTTGGGTTGTAACCAGAAGCTCTGGAAATTATTGATCAGAAAAAATCAAGGTATGAAAACAGTTTCTTTGAGGTTATTAAGTGAAGACTAAAAATGATTTTTGTTATTTATTTATTAGCTCAACATTCGCTTAGCAAAACATATGTATGTAAGAATTTAACAAATATTTCAACAACTTTCTTTCGCTTTGCTGCTGTTATCATCACAACGCGTATACGTGATATTATGACGTATACGTACTGAATCGCGCATTCGTAATAGATTTAACAATTGCATAAATTACTTGATGAACAAATCAGAGTGTATCAAACCGAAAACTATGTTGTATTACAAAACTGCAAAGAAGTCTGCCACAAACGAAAAAAAAATATATACAAGAAAATAAAGACAAGTATATATAGTGTATACTAATGACAATAATTCGCCACAAAATGCACCTGCAGGCAACGCAAGTCCAAAATTAGCATAGGATGTTATGGGTGTCTTTGCTTGGGCTTATAGTTGTTATGCTCGGTAATGGATAGGTGGGTCATCGATAAAATGGGCATGTCTACAGGTCCGGGAACACAACAAAAATAAGTATAAAGAGTAAAGCGAAGCGAAGCAAACTAAACTAAAAACCAAAACCAAAGCGTTGCAAAGCCAAGCAGAGGTAAAGGGTTGGCCAAAAATAAAAAAAAAACCAAAAGCAATTTATGCAAATGATTCAAAAGGCGCCGTCACAAATGCGCTACAACAACAACAACAACAAAAAAATTCGCAATAGCTACAAAACGCAAAGTGCCGCTTGCTAATTGAAATTTGGCAAAAAAGCGACAGAGAAGCAAAGAGATAGAGAGAGAGAGAGAGAGAGATAGACTAGCAGAAACAGCAAAATCACAGCCTAAATAGCAATCAAAAAGAGCTAAAATTCCTTAAATTAAACTCACGAACTTTGAGCAACGATGCGAAAACGATACATGCATTAAGCCAGCAGCTAAACAAAAACAAAACAAAAAACACAAAAAAAGCTAAACAGACGTAGCAAAACGAAGTAAATTTGGCGCAGCACATTTAGAATATCATCACACAAAAGCGAAAGAAAAGGCAGTGGCAGCCAGCAACAAAAGGAAGGAGTGCCCGAAAAAAACAACAACAACAACAAACTATTCGGCTTGGCTTAGGCTTTGGCTTGGCATGTCATGCTTAATACAGCCAATAAAACCAACAACAACAACGACAACAACAAAAGAAACAGCAACAATATACATCTTGGAAGCGACTCCAACGCTTGTCCATAGACAAAGTTGAGCGCCTCTATGCATGCACTTTTTGGGGCCACGAGCGGGTCAGCGAACAGCAACACCAACAACATCAGAAGCACCACTAAATAAATACAACAACAACAACAACACGATCAGCGCATGCATGGCCCCCAGACCAGTTCCACTTGCGTCGCTCCCAAAAATTCAACTTGTATTAATACACACACACACATAAACACACACACACACATACAAACATGATGCACAACTAAGGTGAACTGCGCGACGCTAGAGCTGAAGGCAGAGCCCGTTGTTAGAGCGCCTTTAGAGCCGTAAAAGCATTATGGGAACAAAACGAAAAAATTGTATCTAGCGAAATCGAAAGGAAGAGCAGCCCTCTGCGCCCAAGTCGGCTGACCGACGATCTCACGTTTGTCTTGAGAGCTAGCGCTGAGACTCAGTCTTCGGCTTCGGCACATTATACATATACGCTAACAACAGTTAGAAAACGTGGCTTGGAATCTGTCTAAAAATAGCCACAACGAATGCAGCGCAGCACACAAGCACGAACTAGCAAAAAAAAAAAAAACAGAAGAAACGATACGAACGAAAACGAAACGAAACGAAAACGTTACTGGCCTCACCTACTTCTCTATTATAGTAATGTAACTAATGCCTACGCCTCGAAACTGGAAATCAAACAAACTGTTCGAGCCGAAGCCGAAGCCAAAGCCGACTCTCACTCTTACTCTCCCACTCAATTGAGTCTCTCACAGAGGATTGTGAGCCGAGCTTATGTGTGTGTATGTGTGCGTGTGGGTGCCCACTTGTTGCTTTCAGTTTCGGTTTGCCGTTACTTACACATACTCGTTTGCATGCTCGTGAGCTTATGAGCTGCAAAAACTGAGAGTGGTGTCAATGGTAAAGTGCATTTATATTGCTAATTAATATAATTACAATAGTCGTAGTAGTTAGTCGGCGATCGTTAATGTGCATAACTAAAAAAAATGTTTAAGGCGTCGATTCTTTAATAATTGTCTTGTTTCACACGTTGGCAAAAGCTTAACATCGATTTGATCGCTTATGATTACTTAAGTGACAGCTTAGATCAATCTTTAATATTAACCCTAGAGTATTTTAGCTAATTTCACAACCTTTTCCAATAAAATGGGATTCATAATGGTAAATAATGGTTTTAAGTTTATTATCAGTTGATGAAAATGAAACATATAAGTAATTACCTCTGCTAATAGAACTGCTTATTATGTGTTATATATATAATAAGCTTCTCAGGCATTTCATACTAAATATGCAAGTAATTGTCCATTTAGCTCCACTTTTAGCATTATGCATTATGCATTTACTCATTCTAAGTATATCAACTTTACTTACACACACACACACTCAAAACTCAATGCAGAGGCAGGTATGTACATTGTACACGCATTGTATATAGGCCTTAGCATTTGGCCGCAAGGAGAGCCCCTTTCCGGTATTCGTATGTACATGTATGAAACCGCAAGCCGGCTCTGTTTCTGTTTGCAAAGGATGATGATGATTTCGATGTGGGCGTGTGTGTGCAGCTAGAGGGAGAGAGCGAGAGCGAGAGCAAGAGGTGGAAAAAAAATCAATTGCCATTATTGTTGTTGTTGTTGTCACCTGCCCGTAGCCATTTAACACAAGCGAGATAGAGCGAGCGAGTGCCAAAAGAGCAGAGCAGAGCTTTTTTATGACGCAAATTATTTCCGTCTTCGCTTTCATGCGACGCGTCGCTGCCGCTGCTTCTGCTTCTGCTGCTGCTGCCCATCTTTCTGAATGCGTGTGTGTGTGTGAGCAGCGCAGGCGCTCTAACAACGACGTCATCGATTTTTGCGCTCAAGCACAAGCTGTTGTTGTTGTTGTTGTTCGCCACCCAGCTCCTGCATGGAGAGCATGAGATGATGATGGTTCGGGAATGACGTAATAGCGCTTACACTATAGCTTTAACCGCAATCAACAACAACAATAACAACAACAATCAAAAGCCGAGCGCACAAGGTAGGTCGTGTGCTCTGCTGCAGCCGAAAGACAAACGCACACACACACACAGGCACACATACGCAGAGACAGACACAAATAGAGACCAGCTGGCAAGCGAAAAAACCGATTGCGGCTCGGTTTTTGTTGGTTTGGCAGTTCGGTCTGTGTGTGCTCCTCCGTTTAGATATAGTCGCGTGTAACCGTAAAGAGAAGTTCAGTCGCGTCACAGACGCCGCATTGTTAACAACTTTATTCGCAAAAACCTAAAATCAGCTCACAAGCAACAAACTAATCAAATATACAACAAATCAACAACTAATCAAGAAATAATAAGAATATATATCAATATAATTTGCTAACGGCACTTTCTCAATATCAATATCAATTCGTATGTTATTTTATTCGCTTACACAGTATTAAAACAATAACAATTATAACAATAATCATACATATTTATCAAGTTGTGTGCGCCTTAAGAATTGTTTTCAACGTTGCAACAAGTTGTCTAGTCCAATGCGGAAACGGAAGCCGACATTGTCAACGCGTCGTATGCGTACTATTTGTTAACAAAAAAAAAACAATACAAACCGTTTAACATTTTGCGGCACACACACACACAGTGCGTATGTGTAATGTGTACTAATTGCAAAATGCTCAACAGCAATTTGCAACATCGATTCTATTGACAATTGTTACAGTAGAACTTCTAGTAGAACTTGATAGCTACTACTTTCCGGATTTGTTGCTGTCTTTTGCAGGCCAACAAAAATAACATTCGAGTGCTAAAGTCCTTGTGCTACACCCGCCTACCCATACACACGCATACGTCGTCGTAGTACATATATATATTCGAAACGTGAGTAAGTCATTACGTCGTCAAAAATTTGCTTACGTCGTTAGGGTAAACTGCGCAATCGCTAAATTGTAAAGTTGTTGGGCTTTCTGGTACAAGTTCAAGTCTAAGGACATACAAAAATAAGCAAGGACACACACACACCAATACAAGTCGCGAGTGTTCATGTGCAATACATAGATAATGAAGACAACAACACAAACACAAACACAAACTGCAAGGTCTCATTACAAAAGCATGAGCAAATCAAGTGCCTGAAAGAAGGGAGGAAGTTTTGGACTGTTCGGGCTGGATCTCCATCACGTTGCCGTGCGCCATACAGGTGTTTATTAAGATAATCCCTAAAATTTGATGTTGTTGCTGTCTCTATGTGTCTATGTGTCTAAATGTGTCTTGTCAATGTTGCTGTTATTATTATCATCATATATGTTGTATGCTTATCATTCTCATTGCACATTGCACTCAACGCACAATTCAAGCTGAACTTCATTAAGTATAATGCGCGATCGTCTTGCCTCCCTGATTGTGGTGAAGCAAGAGGCGACGCCGTCGCTAAGTTGCAGCAACAACAACAACAACAGTAGTCGAAACATTGAAAATGATCTAATGCTGCCACAGCAGCAGCAGCAACAACTGCCGGCCATCAAATGCGAATCGTTGCATTATGCATTTCCATCCTACGATAGCAACAATATCTACTATGAGATCAATAACAATTCATGCTACAGACAAAATCTAAATGTTGTTGCCACAAATCATACAACATCAACAACACCTACAACAACAGCATCAACAGGAGCAGCAGCAGCCGTTAGTTTTCCTGCTGTTATCTATCCATGCCGTAATCTCTTTCCCGACGGCTGTGATATTGGACACTTGGGCTGCTCTGTCAACACTTCCGCCACCGTTGCCGTCTCCTCCTCCACTTTCTCCAGTTTATCCTGCCAGCAACAGCAGTTAGCTGGAACCGGGTTCTATGCTAGTGCTAGTGCCAGTTGGCATAGCAACGGAATACACACGTGTATGTATATAAACAACAACAACAACACCAATCTCCTCCTCCTTCTTTTGGTGATGGTTTTCTAATTGCTAGTTGCACGTTGCGTATGCGCAATATTACGCATTGCTAAATCGTTAGTATATATAAGAAATAAGAAATCTTAAAACGCTGACAAGAAAACGCATAAAGGGGTTCGGGCGGGGGGAACTAATCACAATGACGACATAAATTTGCATCGCAAAGCGTAGTGAAATATTTAGCAAATAATAGAAATATGAGTTTTTGGTCGTTTTGCCCATTTTATAGTCTCGTCGTATCTGCGTTGCATGCTCGTGTGTACATATATACAAATATACGTATACGTACAATGGTTTATCACACATACCACATGTTTACCAGCGTCAGCAAAGCATCGCCAAAAGGCATCAGACGGCGAAGAAGAGCAGCCACTGTGTCAGACTGTGGCGGTGCAAACAGAGGCAGAGCGCGACACACACACACACACACGGAAACAGTTAGGGTCTGACGCAAAATGATTTATAAACTATATGTGTATAATAAACATGACTAGTCACATATAAAAACCGAGGCAAACATACGTACATGTGTCTGTGTGTGTGTGTGTGTGTGTGTGTGTGTGTGTGTGTTTGCATTGTCCGCTGCACTTTTATTAATAAAACCATAAAAAAATATATATATATAATAAAGTACAGCGAATGGAAAAGGTTTCGTTGAAAACGAATTTCTTCTTGTTAGATTTTAGCCAAGCCTTTTGCTTTGCCAATATAACAAAAATATTATCATTTTATAGGTGCAGTTGGAAAGTTATTATTAAAAATAAAACGTTAACAAACATATTGTCAAATCGCTGAAAGTTTGCAATCTTAAGATGAAAAGATTTCTACAGGTTTCAAGTGTAGATAAATCAATTAAAAGCTGACTGAAGCGTTAAAGCAATGCTCCCGAATTTTTTCCTATTCTGTTCCTATTTCTAAATTAGCTAAAATAAAGACAACAAAATATCTTCGTTAAGATTTGAACAGTTTCTTCCATCATGTAAGCAAAAGAAACCTTACAACAAACATAAGATACAGAAAAATACTTTTCTGGCCAAGTCAGATGTTAAATCTTACATTTAACTCAACTTTCAAATCAAATCCCATTTTAAATGTTGCTTAATAAATTCAATGTACCTACATTGGATTCTTAAAATAACCATGCAATTGAATATATATTTAAATATTTGCCCCGTGATTGCAGCATCGTTGAATCGTTCTATTTATTATTGCCACCAATACAACTATGGCACATTCGTAACAAAGTAGATTGGCGGGGGGGGAAGAAACAAAGCGAGAAAAGTGGCCGGCAAAACATAGATGACAAACCATGACGCCAACGACGCCATTTAGCCAAATGCAAAACGTTACAGCAGTTTCACGGATTATACGGCACACGGGCGGGACACGGCAATAACAGCATGCATCATGGGGCACGTCATTGTCATCATCATCATCATCATCATCATCATCATCATGATCATCATCATGATCATGATTGTCGGCCCCTAAACCGAATCGTTTTGAACTTGAACCCCCTCGTGCCTTTCTAATAGACAGCATATTTTTGAGAAAGTGATTCAAATGCGTCAGAACTGCATAAATATAACACATTCGCACACACACACATACACACTCGTTTGTTTGTGTAGTTTGAGTGGACCACGTGTTGATGACGTTGCCACATTTGCCTTATGAGATTGCATTTTATATTATGTATAAAAAAAATAATCAAGAGTCATTATTATTTCTTTCATATATATATATATATATATTTGACTATCGCTAGCCGACAGCTAATTTCGTTTCGTTTCGTTTCGGTTTTGTTTTTATTTCTCTCTTTTGCCGTGTGAAAATGTTGTTGTTTGTCTTAGAAACAGCAGAAAAAGAAAAAAAACTTAATTTGTGCGCTCCTCATTGCACACACACACACACACACGCTTTTCCTAATACTCTTTTCGTGAGGGCGTTATATTACATTATAACTGAAGGTTTGGAATCTTGTATCCCACAACAAGACAAAGCTGTCATGGAAACAATTAATTGTAGTTGCTTTTGAAATTATAAAACTGTTACAAGAAATCATCTTTGACTCTAAAGGGTGTATTTTATATATTTAAGGAACTTATAGGATAGTGTCTTAAAATATGACAAGTATATTATTTTTCTTCAACTAAGATATATGCCTTAAGAGTAAGGCTTTAACCATTCCCAAAATCTAATCTTTGTCAACAGTTATGAAAATATTATACTTTTTAATATTTTGTTTAACGATTTAAGTTGTTTCTAAAGTAAAAAATTACATACATATAAAGTACACACTCTCGCTATAAGTCTATAAAAACAATCAACAAAATATATAATTTTATTTGGAGTCTTCTTTTATTATAACGAAGTCCCCAAACTTTGATATTTATTAGCATCATCAACGTTTGCTCTTCTTTAACAAACATACAAAAACCACAAATATGACCAACATATTTTTTTTTCTGTGGCTTTTTTTTACTATAATTATTATTGACGCTCTGGCCACTACTTAATTATTTGTGTTGATTTATGCGAATTTTATAAGCAATGCAGAGAGACACACACAAGCCAACGAGATGAGAGATGGATGGATGTCTTCTATTGTCTTTAATCGATGCATAGATATCACATCATCATCATCATCATCATCATGTATCATCATCATTATCAATGGAATCGAATCTACAGCATCACATCCAATAGGCAACCAGACGTCCAGTTTTAGTTGTAAAAACAATAGAAACTCAGTTTTTTTTTCGTTTTTTTCTTTTTAAACAATACAATCATTGAAATTGCGAATCAACCCTAATGACGTAATAATTATGGATTGGATTTATTTATGATGTGTATGTGTTTATTGCATTGATTGTCTTTCGTTTTGTTTGCTATCTGTTGACACTTGAATTTGAGTTTTCAATTGGTTCACACGCTTTTAAAACATGCTCAAATAAATACTACTTCAACTCCTGCCCAATTACACTGAGAACAAACTATTAACGTGCGGTTCTCTTTAGTTTCAAATTAAATACGGAAAACGTTTCGTGTTCTTTGTTTTGTCTACTTTCTTGTCGTGTGCATTGCTCAAATAATTTCTAATTTCGTTGTAAATTGTTTTTGCATTTACTTTAAACGATTGCCTTAAAATTAGATATCGCTAATTTGTTTGCTACTATGCGATATATTGCTGATACACATATACATATACATATTTAATTCGCAAACAGTTTTAGGATGGCCATTAATAGATTTTGGGCCTGTGTTGTACAAAAATGTTCTGGGCTCGCAATCGATTCCGCATAGTTTTGTGTGTTTTGATTTCGCTTTCAATTTAATTGCACTTAAATTTCGCGAGTGCATTGTCCTCGGATCACGCGGCGATGTCACACTTTTCTAGCATGCCACGAATGCATCCAATAATGAAGATCCTCAGCTGCTGAGAAGCAGTCGTCGTCGTCATCAGCATGGGAATGCATTTTGAGGCGTCACCAGGGTTCAACAGCAACTAGCAGGTTTTCCTCAAGCTGAATTTTTTGTTGTTGTTGATGTTGTTGTTGATTTTTGGTTACTTTGTTGGCTGTTGGTCAATTTTTTTTGTTGCTGTTGCTGGTTGTTGCTGGTTGTTGCTTGGGGCAACATATGTAAACCTTAATTTGAAACTGATTGGATTGCCTAGTCGTTTGGTTTGTTGGCGGTCTCTTCTCTCTCTCGTTTGTTGATAATTTTATTTAATTTTTTGTCTATTTCTTCATTTTGCACTGCTGCACTTGATGAGCCAATGCCAATGTGATTGTGCTAGATTTAACGGTCAAACATTAACTGTAGGTTAAATCTTCTCATCATTTATATAAACTTATAGAATCGTTGAGAATATGAAGACCAAACATATTGGCTCACATTTTTCTATAAATTATATCATGACGAAATTTATAAATGTTTATTGATTTTTGGTTTAATGTCCAAGCGTTTAAAACACTGTTAAACATGTTTGGCAATCTTCTTCTACCAGAACCATAAATCTTAGAGTCAGAAAATAAAAAGTTTCACAATTATTTTTACATGTATTACGAGTTAATGCCTTAAGATATTTGTGTCTTTTTTTATATCTTGCCAATAGAAATGAGCTAGAAAAACAAAAAAACGAAGTAGCAATAAACCAAACGATTTTTATTTTTATTTTTTCATCTACACAAATTTGTTAGTTTGTTAGCGTATAACTATTTTTATTATGTTCGCATGGCGAATGCAAACTGCAATCAGCTGGCAGAATAAACGCTGCGTTAAATTGTTTAAATATCTGAGAAGCAGCCGATAACAAGTTGTTGGTTGGTTCCCCAGCTTCCGCGGCTTCCTCATCTTCCACCTTTCAGCTAGCTGCCTCAATCACAAGTTGTGTTTTCGTAATGTTTGCGCCTAAAACTACATACAATAAAAAAATAAAAAAAAATGTGTTTCCTAATAGCTATATGTTGCTGCTTAGAAGATTGTTTGTAAGCGGCTTCTGCTTTTTAGCAGTTCTTGTTTGAAGGAAAAAAGGCAACCGCAACATGAAGCGCTACAAATTGTTGTTGTTGCTTGTTGTTGGCTGTTGCAAAGATCGAAATATTTAAACATTATGCGAGATTTTTTTTTCTTTTTTACTTTTTATTGCACTTGGACATGTGTTGTGTTTGTGTATGTTTTTTTTTGCTTTTTCGTTTTAGCCAATTGGCTTGTTTATTTTGTTGTTTTGGCGCCTAACTTGTTTCTTGTTGCTTGACTCTTGTTGGTGCTTGAAGATGCAACGGCGTTTGCTTGATTGACAATCAAGTCAGCCAAAACAAAAATGCAAGAAGACATGTGAAAAATTTGCTGGGTGACAACAAAATTGTAGCCTACAAAAAGTAGCTAATGTGTTAATAATAGCGGGGCACAATACCAAACAAAAACAATCTATGACCTTTATTAGCTGAGCCAACTATTTTTAATCCACACTAGAAACTCATTGAAAACCTCAAAAAAGCACAAAATAAAAACAAAACGTGCAAAAATAAATCCCAACGCTCAAACTTGAAAAAGGGAATTTGGAAAGGGTGTAGGGGGTGTTTAGGTATAAGCTAAAAACTACACTTCGTATTTGATGGCGTAATCTAAGTTAAAACTGTTTATCCCAATGTATGTGTGTGTGTGTGTGTGTGTGTGTGTGAGTGTGTGAGAGTGTGTGAGTGTGAGTTTCAAACCGAGATACCAAAAATAGTCCACAGACGCGTTGTGACGTCATTGAGTATGTGACCAGCTGTAGGTCGGGGTCGTCGTCGCTATCTTGTATATATATATATATCACACATACACACACATGCGTAGGGCGTGTGTGTGTGTGTGCTTAACAGCTGCAACAATCAAAACGAAAGGGAAATGTTAAAGCTCCCGAAGTGAGTCGCGACTCTCTCACGATATAAACACGCTCGTGTTTTCTCTTCCGCTGCTTTCAAGGTCGTTTCGTAACCCCTCTTTCTCTTTCTCTCTCTCCCTCTGTTTCTTTTCTCGGTTTTCTTGTGCTTTCTTGCCCGCCCCATGATGATTTCACACTTGCCAACAAACCGTAACTCAAACCCCAAGCGTTACAACTGCTTTTTTTCTTCTTATCTACACGCCCTCTTTTTTCTTTCTCTTTATGGCTTATACCCTTTTGAATATGAAATGTGTAGAAAGGATACATTTATGATATTGAAATTAATGATATTTAAATATGCTTTAAGTATTTAAAGACTATAAATATGAATTTTTGACTTAGGTTAACAAACAATCTTTTTTGTTGTTAAGGATATTGCTTGTGAACATGATATACTATGTATTTTCGAACGATATTTTCAATTCTTTGGCGACTTTTTTAAAGCGAACTTTATTTGCAATTAATATTTTTATTTTAACTAACTTTACAATATTTTTCTGCTTTGAATTTTTACTCAATGTTTCGTTAGACTTAAGAAATAGATAATTATCTGCTTGATAAGCCTTAAAGGAAAGAAATCTTTCACTTAATAAACAATTGATTTAGTCAATTGTATATACATTGTAATATTGCATAAATACACTCCCCCCGATGCGGGCGAGCCCTTCTTGTGTTGCCATATTATTAAGTAGAGGATAACACAAATCAACGCATCGTTTCATACTATAGTGTGTGCCATGTTAATAACTTATATACCTACGCACTTACATACATACTTATACATACATATATACGCACTTGAAAATCGTGACGTCCTTGGCTTTGACTACAATACAAAAACACACACACATACACACACAGACACACACACCTTCTGTATTCACAGCTGGCCACCACATTCCATTTTTGGTTTCTCATTTTCTTCGTCCTGCGCAAACACACACGCACACACACACACACACACACATATATATATATATATATCCATCTGTGGATCGATAAAGCGAGCCATTGCTGCTTGTTGCCATGTGTCCAAAATAAAACTGATGACGTCAACGAGGAAGCGAGACGGAGCATCTCCTTTAACCGCGTCAGATTGTTTTGTGTGTGTGCGTGTTAAATAAACTCGCTCTCTCTCTCTCAGTTTCTTCCTGCCCTCGTTCCCTGCTTTCTCTCTCTTGCTCTTCTTGTCATTAGCGTGCATTGTCCTGCCAGCACTGCGTATGCGTAATATTGCGCATACCACGTGCTGCCGGTATTAATATTAAAAGCAGTGTTATTCTGTAATATAATTTAATGGACAAATTTAAGAACTTTAAACGGGAAGAGTAAGAAGTATTTCTGAAAGTTTTTTGTTTAGTTTTCTAACGTTGCATAACAACAAATAGTTAATCAACTGTTGCATCATCATCATCAAGTAATAAATGTTTTTATATTTTCGCAACATTAACTACTAGATTGCGCTTGATCGCATCTCATTACCAAGTCTAACAAGTCGCATACTTTAAAATGGAAGCAACAATGTGACAAGATTGTCAAATAGCACGAAAAAATAAAGTAACATCAAGAAAACGATCGCTGGCGATTCATTTGGCAGCGTGCTGGCAGCTACATATTATATATCAATTTAAATATTGCATATAATGAATGTGCTTAATACTAACTACTTACCATAATTTGTTGCTCGTTTGCATATTTGTTTGGTGCCATATATTTCAATTAGGAATGTGGCGAACATAAATAATGGCAGACGCTGCAGAACAACAAAAAGATTTAGTCAAATGCAGTACATAAATATGCATACAAATATAAAATTTTAGAAATTTGTGGATTAACTTGTCTGTCAGCTTAGCTCAGCTCAGCTCAGCTCATCTTCATTTTGTTTCGGTTTCAAGCAAAGTTTGGAAATACTTTTCCTATAACCCAATTGATTTTAAAATCCCTAAGCGATTTGCAAAGTATATATATATATATACAACTGTACACGACCTGTGTTCTCGTTTATAGTTACAACTTGTATATTTATGGGCTCATTGCTTAACTGAATGTGAAAAACATCTTGCAAGTTCTCAGACTGACCAAAGATTGGCAGGCAGCAGATGTTGCTCTGCGTGTGATGTGTCGACTGCGACTAAAAGTAATAATAAATAAGTAGCAGCAGATGTACCGCCGCCGCAATCTTATACCCCAGCTGCTGCACCTTGTCTCAAACGAAGCCTTCACTTTTGTTTGTGATTGCAATTTGATGCAACTGGGGGAATCTATATTCCCCGAGGTGATGTTTTCTTGCCTTCCATCCACACAATATACATATACATATAACTAACTAACTAACTAACAGATATTCTTCATGATTATTGCCATTAATTAATACATTCATTCTCAAGCAGTTGTTAAGTTCAGTTCTTATGCAATTCTGCTAAGGGTATTATAATTATGTGATAGAATGTGTTACAATATTATTTTTAAAAATTGTATGATAATATGAGAAATGTATTTTAATGCCAAAACAATACTGAGAAGCTGCCATACTTCGATTTTCGACCAACTAAAACCAACACCCATCCTTTTCGAAAAGTATTTAGACAAACCCTGATTTAAAAATAATTCACATTCAGCCGTTTGAACGTCTTGAAAGACAAACAAAACAAAAGCAAGCGCCCCTTTCCCCCTCTCCACCCACACCAAAAGATTGGCCCAGTTTGTGTGTTCGATATTCAATTTGTTTAAACCTTTTGGCTTTTGTTGACTTGCCTAGTTAACTGTTGACTTTGCAATCTTTGACTGCATGGTACTACCATTGCCAATTGGTTGTGGATTTAGACCCGAATTCGATTTGGACTTGGAGTTGCGAGTTTCGAGTTAAATAATGAACGAGATGCTTTGAACTGTGGCAAATTCTTTTGTGTGCTGCTTGTTGCTTTAACATTGAACTTTTTGTGCAGCCAATACAAAACGATGCAAAGTTACAGATACAGATACATATATAGCTCGATTCCCACAGCATCAAATGATTTATGGCTGTAGACAAAAAGAGATACAGTATGTAAAAAAAAAGGCACAATAAAAAGTCATTTTGTCGATAGCCGATTGAAGCATTACGGATCTAACGGATGAAATAAGAACCTTGTTGTGCATTTAACACGCCATGAAAATAAATACACACACCTCAGCATACCAGCAACAGCAGCAATAACAATAAAATAACATCAACAACAACAGCACCAACAACAACAACAGGTTGAAAAGCAACAGATAATAAATAAAATACGATGAATTATGGGGCAAGTTTTCTGTTTCTGTTTCTGTATATGTTTCTGTTTCTGTATCTGTTTGTTGCCTTGTGCTCTCCTCTTTTCCTGTCGATCTGCTTGCCAATCAGCATAATTGTCTATCTATCAGTTGTCGGCAATTGTGCATCGATCAAATGAAGTCGAGACCTTGTAAATCAGTTTGCCAAAAGAAAAATGCGTGCAAATCTTGAATCGACTCTCTCAAACTACATTAGAAGAAGTACACATTTATTTGGATACAATATTGTCTAGATTGGGTATACAAATTAGAATTCAGATTCGGTTTCAGTTTCAGTTTCGTTTCTCGCGGCTCGCGGCTCGCCGCCATCCTATTGCCACAATGTGGAACAATTAACATAAATTAAAATTGGTTTACGGCGCAACATTTGCGCGATGACACATTGCACATCCAAGACAAGACGGACACAGCAGCCGGAGACAGATATAGAAACTGTTGGCTCAGATCACAGATATGGACACTGCTGGCCTGCTTATGATGCGGCCAATGATGAGAGTAAAAGTGGTTTAACCGGTTTAATCGACACCGGCTTCGGTGCGGTGCGGACGACGCGTTTAATTCTATTTCTATAGTTATCGTCGAAATTTATGACAACGTCGTCGTCGCAGCACCAAACCAAACGCTCGCTCATCTTAGATACAAATCTGAACGCTGTTCTAATCGTTTCATAAAAGCGCAGACAATGCCAAAACATACAAACAAGAAAGAACAGTTAGCTTTTAAATGACAGAGATTAAATACCCTAAAGGGAATTAATTAATGTACTAAGCAGAGGTGCCAACAACAACCATAGATGGGATTTTATTGTTCGATTGTTTTAAAGGGTGTCACAATAAAAACATTCTTAAACTCATCCAAAAGGAATTTGTATTGAATTTAAAATTTGATCTGGAAAACATTTGATGACATAATTAGAATACTCTCCGCAAGGGAAACACAATAAAAGCTTTAAACAATAAACTTCAAATTAAGCTCTTGCACATGCGCCTTAAAATACTCTACAGCAGAATCTAAAAAAATGTTGCTTCACAGCCAGAGAAATATTTTTTTAAATATGTGTGAATATTAAATGAAATGTAACTGATAAGTGGCCAGATGGATGGAATATAGATAGAGATATATGAAAAGATTATCATTCGCTTCATCGAGAGCATCAAAAATTCTATCAAATGCAGATTGAAACGATCAAAGTTGTTGGTTTTGTATGATAACTGTGCATTGTGGTGGTGCTAAATGTGTGCACGAATTTTGAATTTGATTTTCGTTGATTTTTAATTTGATTTTTGTTTTTTTTTTGTTTATGGTGATATGGTTTTCGCTTTCGTTTGTTGTAGTTGAAGTACGAGTATTATGTGCTTACCAGTTTGAATGCCGCTAATGCGTTAAGCAAACAAAAGATTTAGAAACACGGGCAAAGCAGCAACAAAAGCGTTTGTTGATTCGACTAAATTAAGCGCAGGCTACTCGCCGCCGCATCTACAAATTGTAATCAATTTTTTTAAGTGTGTATTCTGTTGCTGCTGCTGCTGATGTTGCCGCCATGGGAAACTGATGCAGAGAGGGAGATGATCATCAACAGGTTTCCATACTGACCAAAACAACAACGAAAAAGTGCTGAATGTACAGCTTTATATTTTGTATTAAGTGCTGTGCTCGTTGAGCTGTCAACGGTTATTTAATTTTGCACTGTGGTCAAATTCAGGCAGTTTTTGTTTTTTTGTTTTTAACAAGTGATGACATGCATGAACCGGCATATTTTTTTTATTATTGCAGTACATGCTCACGACTTTAAAACTTAAATCTAAACATTTACAGTTTTAGTAATGCTGGTATGTGGTTTTTTAATTATCAACTTAATATTTTTTTTTTATTGTCTAAGCGGTAAATTTTATTATTGCCCATTTTAAATGGTCGCAATTACAGATCAGCCAGCTTTGTGTGTTGCGTTTGGCTTTATCGTAAAAGATTTATCGTATGTCGAAATTTGTCTATCGTCATCAAAAAGATCTTAATTGCTAAGCAATCGCATCACAGTGTATTATAATGTTCCCACAGGAGCATACATATATTGTATCTTCTCTACTATATATCCATATACGTGTGTATTTAATTATCGACATGTCAAAGATAACAGTTCTTTCTTGTTTAGTTAGCTGTTAAAGCTTTTTGCCATTTTTTTTTACCCAAATTGACAAACAACAATTAACAAGCTTAACGCAAATATGCAACACACACTTACACACATACAACTTGAGCATCTTTACTAGCATCTGTTGCATTTGGCTGTTGCAGCTTCCTCATCGTCCTGGCTACAAAATCGTGACTCTTTTCCTGCTGACTGTGCTGAAATCAGTTTTCGATCTTTTCACCACAATAATGCATATTAAAATGCCACGCTAATTGTTATTATGGCGGGAATATTCCCCTTGACTCTTCCACCCCCCACTCCTTCTTAACTGCTACTGGCCAGCAATTAAGTAATAGACACACAAAGTCGCAGGCAAAACAGAAAACAGCCGCCTCGTCGTCTTTGCGTGTGATGCTGCCAACAGCACCAAAAATGAGAAAACCAAAAACAACAACAACAACCATTCAATAGACAAATTTTTATACACAAGTGGCAGGCAGGCTGTTGTTTGTTGCTGCCTTTGCTTTTGTCCCTCCGAATGTTGTTGTCGCTGTTGTTTTTCGCCTATTAATTATCGCCAAAAAATCAACAAAGTTGTGTTTTGTTGTGTGTTGTGTGTGGGTGAGGAAGCCAAATAGTAGTTTAGCGAAATGAAAATAAATACAAAGCTAAGTAAATAGTAGTTGGCCAACAGTTTTGTTGAAGGTGTAAGCTTCTTAATATTACCAATGTTGCGGCTGCTGCTAATCCGGTCAACACAAGTCGCAATTAATTTGTACTGTTGAAACACGCAAAAAACCAATACACAAAATGACAAGGCACACACACATTCATAGAAGAATAAGATTTTTCTTGTTGTTGTTGGTGTGTGAGAACTTTGCAGGATTTGCCATAACAGCTTTATGCAGGCCCTCGTCACGATGCTGCACCACAGTTTATAGCGCATAATAAAACAATTATGGCAAGTTGCTCTCATCAGCATTAGGATCACACAAAAGCAAAACAAAACGAAACGAGACATCAGCACAGCTAGCTAGCTAGCTAGACCTTTTCGAATATCGATGGCAACATCGTAGCTAAAGACAAAAATTTATCACACCTTAGTTAACCCTCGACACCTTGCAAACGGCAACAAATGGAACGCAAAACGACGGGCCTTTTATGCCATGGAATGTGCCCGAAGAATTGCAAACTCGATGCGATGCGATGCGACGCGTCGAACCAACTTTTGTTTACACTGCTTGCAATAAGTTAATAGTTCGATTTTTGTTTTGGGCAGAGACGAAACACCAAAAAATAAAACCAAAAACTAGGAGAAGCGCCTCAAAAACTGAACGAAACTTCAAGACTGACAACAAACAACCAAAAAAAACAAAACACAAAAACAAGTAAAGAGTGATCTGATCAAAATATTTTGAGCTTAGAGATATCCTTTGTTGCAAATTAATAAAGAAAAATTTAATTGAAGTATGAATTGAGATGAAAGCTTATGTAAATGTTATATCTCATTGTTAATCGAATGACGAATTAATCGAACTATAAATTCCTTTTGACAGTTTGGTAAAATGTTGATTATACCCCTTATTCAGCCATTTGAAATGGTTCGAGGGTATAACAAAGCTCGTCTAATATCAAAAACTGTAAGCTTGGCTTTAGGGTGCGTTCCGTGAACTCCACGATGTTTGTGTGTCAGCCGGCGTACCACAGACACCGACACCGACACTGACAACGACAGCGACACCAACCAAGCAACCAAACAACCAACAAACAACAACATCAACCACTAGTGCTAATGATGTAGCCGGAGCTTCGGTCACAATATATGATCATCATAATGAAGTTTTGTTTGGTGTCTTGCCTGTAAAAGATTTCGTAGCGTTGATGTTTTTGGGGGGGTATTGCTAGTTGGTTGGTTTGCTTGGTTGGTTGGTTGGTGCCTTTCGTGTGCTTCATTATTGATTTAATAACGGTCATGAAGACACGTTTAAACTGCAGTCGAAGCGTGTGCAGCAAGCTGACTTGCCTGATGCCTCTGAGTCAGATTTAAGTCGTTATTGCCATGCCTAGGATGATGATGCCATGAAATTCACAACAACAACAAACTAAAACAGAGTTGTTAAACACACAAAATACACTTGTAAAAAAGTTGAACGCAGTTTAAACTATTTGTCGAAATAAGAATTTTCAAATAATTAATCTTATCTAACCCATTTATCATACAAAATAAAAACTGTTTTAATGTAAAGTTCAATTTAAGTTTGATCGCATAGTATTTTTTTTGAGTGTTTTCTTACATCCATGAAAATTTAAACCATGTCATGTTTTGGGATGGGATGTGAATAGTTGTTGTTTTGATACCCTGAAAGAAATGAGTAAAAAGGGTATAATGATATTTTAAAAATGTTTGTAACAGACAGAAGGAAGCATCTTTGACACCATAAAGAAAATATATATTCTTGATCAGCAATAACAACCCAGTCGATATAGCTTTGGCCGTCGATCTTAGAGACTAGAAGAGCTATAGACTTTAGATTTTGGATTTAAGTTCTCTTTCTAACTTTGCCGTTTCCAAATAATTAAAGAAACATCCCAGATGTTTAGCTTAGTTTAGTTTAGTTTAGATTAGTTGGTACAGCTTTTAGTCAAGGGTTCAGGGTACCTCTTAGTCGAGCTTTATCAACTAGTGCCCTCTGACTTGTTTTGATGTTGATGGTGGTGTATGGGAAATGGGATATGGAGTGATGATGATCATGTTTATGCTACTCAAATCTCTATATCTGCATCTCATGGCAGCAATGCAAAAAATGTTTATTTTGATAATGGGGTATGAACATATGGGCACTTAGTAATACATTAGGTAATATTTAGTTGTATACAATCGACAAATGGTGTAGGCGTTCCCATATGGCCTTTGTTTGTGCTTAAGAGAGAGTTGAAAATGAAAAGAGTTAATAAAACTAATGAGCTTGCAAAAAAATACTTTAAAGTAACTTGTTTTGGCATAAGGTACCTAATACTTAGTTTGTTTGAAACACTTTAAACGATTTCCTGATTGCGATTTTTGTTGACAGTTTTATGCGCACTTAAAACTTTTATGTGTAACCAATTTTAGTAACCTGTTTTCTTATTATTTTTATTTAATAAGACTCTTTATACAAATTGTTCAACCTTTGCTGAATATGTAATAATAAAATTGTCAAAAGTTTTTCCCACAAACCCTTTGAGAGTAAACTATTAATTTTCTATAAACTAATCGATTTTTCTCACCCAGCATCTTAAACTTTAACAAATTTGTTATCGTTACACACACACACACATACACAAATTGCATTGTGCACTTATGCACATCTGTATGTTAGATACAAAAATCAAATTTAGATATGCAAAAAAAAAGTAAAGTAACGATTTCGTTGGTGCCCCGCACACTAAATCAAAAAGTCTTCATAAGCACGCCTGCAACAACTACACTGACAAATATAAATGGGTTAGGCCCAATTTGTGTCCCAGCAGCCAACACTACAACAATAACAATGACAACAACAACAACAGCAACGATGAGGTTAAGATTTTTGGGAGCTGGCGTCTGCATCTCACAGTTACCCACACTTGCATATTGATACATACATACAAAGCATTATTGGTGATTTAATGCTGTTGTTGCCTTTGGGTGCTTTTGTTGTTGTTGTTGTTGTCGTTAGAGAAGCCGGTGCTGCTGCAACCTGCTGGGAAAAACTGCCGCTCGCTTTGTTTAGCTCGCTATCGATTTGGTTCGCAGACCAAGCCTCATCTCTTCCTCTCTCTCTCTCTCTCTTTCGCTCCTCCCAGCTGCTTGGTATCTGTATGTCCCGATCTAGCAATTCGGATCTGTTTGCTTTTCGAACTCCCAAAACGTGCACTTTGGCAACAATAGCCAAGTCGACAACCGAAATTAACACTAATTCGATTTCGAATTTCTGCGGCTTTTATGGCAGAAGAAGTTTAAGGGAGGATAAATACTTATTTATTGAGTGTATTTTTGGGCATAAATAAAATTTAGTATTTTAAAAGGGGAAAAAACAGTTTTGAAAACTATTTAATGGGGTACAAATGAACTGTTGATTTTTGAGTTAATCAGATTTAATGCTTGCCTTTTGTTTTATTTATTGTGCAATTTAGATGGAAAAAAATCGCATGTTTTTTGTTTAGGTTTATTTTTATGCACGGGGAAAGTTTGTTATGTATATTGAGCTAAAAACATATTAGTTAAAAAGATTCTTAAAATACCAATTATGTATGTATAATAAAACTGTTTTAAAAACAACCCTTTTGTATCTAAGAACAACCTGTTGCATCCATTCTGTTTGGGTGAATGTCTTACAAGCCACCCTCGTGGGTCGAAAAAAGATATTCGCATGTTTGGGCTTGCATGTTTTGATAGCTTTCCTAAGCTTGACTAGCTGATATTTGGTTGCAACAACTATTTTGGCAACAATGCAACCAAGCAGTAGCAGCAACAGCAGTAGCAACAAATACAATAACAAAAAAAAAACAGAAACCAAAAAAAAATTGTGTCAAATTTTTATTTATTTGGCTGGCCAGCTTCCCACCCGCTCCCAGGCTGCACCTTATTTTTTTGGTTTTTTCTTTGGGTGCTGGGCTTTTAATGTTTTGGATGCGCGCTCGCTTGCTGGCTGGCTGGATGTCTGGCTTAGAAACGTGGCCAAGAAAGAAAAGCTTAGCTATGCTGTGTATATGCATACTTGCCAATTATGTAAGCGGCGTTCCAAAACTGGCAGCTTATTTATCTTTGTCTCAGCCATGTCAATCAGGCGGCGACTCACCCTAGACGTTGATGCAGTGCAGTCTGTGCACCTTTGACCCGCCTTTAGTCTTCCTCTGGCTCGAAACGTCGAACCGCGAGCTTTTCAGCCAGGTGAAGACTAAAGATGTAAATTAGATGCAAATTAACAAATGGAAAAACAATTTTGGCGGGACACTTGTAAACTTCATTTTATTAATGCTAAAAGCAGTCGAATTTGCGTTTAAATATGAATTGAAAGTTTTGATTGGATTTCACATGCATTCCATTCTGAATACCTTCAAATAAATTTCATTTATAGTATATGCATATATATATCATGTTATAGCAGCTGCAAAAATATTCAAAAATTATAGAATACTAGTTTGCACGAAAGCGAAAGGAAAATATTAATTTATGATTATTGATTCGTCTCAGTTTTCTTAATATTCTAGTGCATTATATGTTTTATTTTTTGGTATGAGACTTTAGAACTGGTTAAGAACTGCGAGGTGGATCCAAAAATCAAAGCATGTGTTTCACATATTAACAGATGATATAACACACACTCCAATTTCGAATTAAACCAGTTTTGAGCTCAGAACAAGTACTTAAGTAGAGGCTGCATCTGCTTCGGGCTAACACCTAAGCGACTAAACGGTAAATCTTTTATTAGAATTTCATGCAAATGATTTTGGAAACAAACACACAAATCGCCATCGTTGTTGCTGCCTGCAGTTGATTTTTATGAATCCGCTTTTTGCATAATGCTATGAACGCTGGGCAGCTACATATATATACACACACATATATATATGTATATATATTTGTACACTCTGTTTAGTATCTGAGCGGATGGCGATGACCAATGCAGCAGCAGCCTCAGCAGCTGCCTTTGGGCTTTAAACCGTCCGGTTAAGTTCCAGAGTACATTTGTCGCCGCCGCCGTCATGTGCCAAAGCCAAAACTATTGGCCAATACGCTCAGTTCTCCAATCAAGCGAGAGTGAGAGAGAGAGAGAGGTGTAGGTGGAGGCGAGGGTGAGTTGGTGTCCTAACTGGTTAAGATGCGCTCACGCGCGTATTAAGTGACTTCAATCCCCTCGGATGGCCGGCTACGGCTCTGGCTCTGGCTCTCTGACTATGAAATGTCCAAGATGGCCTTCGGTTTGCTTATTTCGCAGCGATTAAAAAACGATGACGCCGCCGTTGTATGTCGATTTCGAATTCGATGTCGTTGTCGTTGTCGCTGTGGTCTTCTCAGTGGTTTACTTAGCATTTAAAGTGTACATTTTAACGAATTGTTGCAAGCAATTTTTTGTGTTTTTTTTTTTGTGTTTTAGTACCCGATACCCATCAAAAATTGCCTGACAAGGGTATCAAAAAAAAGTAAATGTACATATGTTGTAAGCAAAACAAGATATCCCTGACATCATAAAGAATATTTAATCTTGTTCAGCATTTACTTTCTCATTCGATACCTAAGAACATATTATTTTCTATATTTGTCAAAATAATGTGCACAATCTTGGAATTCTGTAAATACTGTACAGGGTATCTTCTGGTTTTTGGTAAAACGTGTTAGATAATTAATTGAAAGTTTTTGATTACTAAAGTTCAAGACAACTGCTAATAGATATTTTATAGTGACAATAATAATAACATTTATCTAACTATCAGCAAAACGCATTAAGAGTTTGAAAACTTCTTTTCGGAGATGAAATAAAATATTTCTTTTAGTCTATTGACTGCAAGGGGAAACTCATTAATCCCATACATATGTAGACACATAATCAGGTCAAAACAAAGTGATTCATGATATAACTAAAATGCAGGCAAAAAGCCTTGGTTAAGTTAAAGAAGACGCAGGCAATTACTTTAGTTGGACGAGTTAAAAAGAGAAGCGTAGAAGAAGGAGTTGGAGGAGACTATTGTAATGTACTAGCATAGCATAAGATTGCGACTGCGAATGCGATTGCATAAATCAATCACATTGTCTCTCACTCGACGAGCATTGAGTAATAGATCCAATTTCGATATGAATTTCACAGAAATTGGGTTTTTTTTCTTCGTCTTCTTGGTTTGGTTTTTTTTTTTTTTTGCACAACTTTAAATACCAACCCCATTACCCATTGCCCATTAAGTATTACATTTAGTGTGCTGCATCAGAGACAACAATAGCAACAACAACAACAACAAAAGCAACCCATCGATGAAAATCGACAATTAATAGTGAAAGTCTAAACAAGTACCCAAAAGTAACAACAACAACAACAACAACAATGGGGCATCATCATCAAAGGTACTGCCAGGAAGTTGGGCGCAGGTCTGCGTTTGAGTCTAGAGTCTACGGTTGTCGTGGATTATTCAAAAGGCGATAGCATCGACGCCTCCGCTGCCAAAACCTGCTGCAGACCAACCAAAATGACTAATTCCTTGCCCCGAAACCTGAAGCCCATTTGTTTACTTCTCACAAAACTTCACACGAAGCGCCGTACCCAAGGCAGCTAGAGTCTGGTCGCGTCGCGTCGCCTCGCATCGCGTCTCGTCTCGTCTCGTTTTCTGGTGCAACGTTGTTGCACCCACTGACTCAATGACTGAGTGCCAGAGACCAGTCAACAGAGAGTCACCAGAGACAGAGTCTGACCCGTGCGCCAAGACAAAAAGACGACTGTCGACCACGACGCATTACCATTTCTTAGGGTCACTGCGCAAGCTTTTCTGTCTGTCCCCGTCGGAAAGTATCTATGTCTCTAGCTATGTGTCTGTGTGTGTGTGTGAGTGTGACTGTTTTAGCCCCTTCCACCCGTTTGGTCTGTCAGTTTCGGGCAGATGCATATGTCCATGTCCATTGATCGCGGCTCTCGCGAAGCGTGCATCGGAGTTCGCAGTTCAAAGTACATGCCAAGAGACTTCAGTCTTTTTGCTTCGCTTGCAAAATAATATGTATTAACAATCTTATATAAAAAAAACAAAAAACCCAAAAAAAGCAAAAGAGGTAAAAAAAAATTAGATGGCTTATGCAACGAGAAGAAGCCACGATAAAACTTGCAACTCGGGCTGCTTTTTGGGCATTTGCAATAAATTTGTAAGTCCCGCAATGATGATTGTAAACAAAAGAAATTGCTTATGCTGCTGCCTATGACATCAAAAACAATTAGAAAAACAAAATGCAGGCACATTTTGAAGATGCAACTGGCAGCCAATTGGCAACCCAACCCAAAATATGAGCATCATGTTTGCCATGATTATTGCCCATGGGCAATAAAAACAATGGCACATTGTTATATTAAATGTTTATCGCACGCTCTTCCCGGTAGCTTTTCTTTTTTATTTCTTAGCTGCTGTTGTTGTATTTGTTGTACAGTAGCCCACGGTAGTATTTCGTCTTTGGTGAATTTGGCGGGGAATTTTTTGAGTTGCCGAATTTCGTTAGACATAGCTCAAAGGGTATCGATCAATTGCTTTCTAAATGACCCGAGGCTATTAGCATTGCAATGATATTTCATTTCGATTTTTTCAAATCTTTTCTGGTGTAGTGCGATGGCATTGTTGTATCTTCTGATGGCCGCGAATAGATAGATGATGGGCAATATCATAAAAATATTTTTGTAATACAAAGAATATGCATTTATTTGGTTAGCTTTTCAACCTTATTTATAAGAGAAATTATTGAATTGAAGTGTTGGATATGGCGGTGAATCAATACCCTTTGGGCAGATTTTAAAATAAGCTTATTAGCTAATTGTCCCAAATTGTCTCAAATGTAAAAGAAAAACAAAATTTACTTAGAATAAGTTCTTAAAAATTAAAACACATTGTTCTTGAAAAAATCAATAGTTATTTATTTACTACTGACACATTGGATTAATAATATGTTTGTTTTATCTTAAACCGGATTTCACCTTGATTATTTTAAGGTTTTTTAAAAATTTTAACTGTTTAGTAACAAAGATGAGTTTTTCACAACTGTAAATCCTTAGTATACAATTAATTTAAAATAAATTGTGAAAAATGATTTTCTGTACAAAATACACAAATATGAAAATCTGAAAAAACAACAACATCACCACAAAATACTTCACAAAAAAGTCAAAGTGTCGTTTTGCAATCCGAATAAGCCATAATATTTATTATAATCAAAACCGAACACCCGCAACGTGCACCCAGCAGTGGCAACTAGGCAGGGAAGACAGCAGTGGCAGGCAGGCAGGGGCAGGCAGGGGCAGGCAGGTAAGGCAAGGCAAGGCAGCGCAATGTCTCGACGTGCTGCAATGGACAACAAAATTTATTACATTTAATGTGCAGCATTAACTACGATTGAGATGTGATCCTCGTTTTTTGGCGCTGGCTCCAACTCTAACCTCGCTTTAGCCATCTCTTAGGCGGCAACGTGAGCTCAGCCCCCACTTCCTCTCCAACTCACTACTCTTGGCATCTACTATGTCTAGTGTCATATACATAGAGATAGACTTGGTGACTTGGGACAGCGGCACAAAAGCATTTCTAATTAAGACATTCGATACGGTTGTTGCTTGCGTGTGGAACGCAAGACAATTGGGCAACACCAAAATATTTATATGTATTCTTTTTTCTTTTTTTTTTTGGCAATGCCTTGCTCTCAAAGCAAGTATGAATCTTCCCATAAGCATTTATTGTGTGTGTGTTATGTTTGTATATACATATATTTATTTGAATCATTGACATTTTAACATAATACTCTAAAGAATCAAGAAGTATACACAAGACACCGTTTAACATTCACGGCTTTATGCTTTGCCAGCCAAGCATTTAAATGCTAAACACATTTTTCTTCTTTTAATATCCTTGCAGGTGCGGAAACAACAACAACAGCAACAGCAACATCAAGTGAGAACCGCAAAACGCCAAACACAAAACCAACAGAGCAAAGCTTCAAACCATTCTCGAAAATCGCCAGTAAATTGAAAAATATAAAAAGCGAAAGCATAACGACAACACCAACAACACATTCAGTTCGATCACCCAAAAGAGAAACAGAAACAGATACAGATACAAAAGTTGCAGAAACTGTGACGGCGACAACACCAACAACAACAACTGCAGAACGCACTAAAATTAGCCAAGTTAGGCTTAATAACCAAGCGACTACAAGCATGTTACTTTTGCAACCCAACGTAAGTAGAATACAGTATATAATATGTAAAAAGGTTCATAGTTATCCAATATTGAAAGGATATTTTTTATAAATGCAAAGATTTCAACAGTACGAAAATGTTTACTTTGACACACTAGAACTACCGAGATCACTTACAAATCTGATTGTAGTACAAATATTTTACCACTTTTACCTTTTCAAACTTTTAAGCAGCTGTTGCGTGGAATTCCAACCAATCGATACAACCTTATTGAATATATCTATGCAAATTGAGCAAACTTTGCAAAACAAATGAGTTTACTGAATGGCAACGTTAATTGCCCGCTGTGAGGAGTTAAGAATGTTAGCATCAAAGTACTTAGACAACTACAATAGCTATCTAATTGAATATAATAAAAAAAAAGTAACAAATATGCATGAGTGTTAAAAAAACAGGCAGACAGACCGAAAACAGACAGTTAGAGCGTCAAGCATAACCAATTAGAGAATTAGATAGCTGTCAATTTCATAACAGTTAGGGGTTGCATGCAATCCTTATGAACCAATCAGCGTGGTTTTTCGCATCGCGCATGTCTAACTGTTGCCTGTTGGTAACTCCACCCTGCTAGGCTAGGCTAGGCTAGGCTAGGACAAGAAGCTTGTGACTCCTTGTGACTTACTAATTTAGTCTTGAACGAACTTTTGTGCATTGCAGAGCTCCTTTAGTTCACTCTCGTCGTTCGACAATTTCTCAACGCAAACTGTGACTACGACAACAGCGACGTCGGCAGCAGCGGCAGCGGCAGCCGCAGCAGCAGAGAGTAGTGCTGGACATCATCATCATCATCATCATCACCATCATCATCATCATAATAATCATCGCCATCACCAGCAGCAACAACATCAGCAAAATCAGCAACAGCAGCAGCAGCAGCAGCAGCAACAGACCCAACAACATCAACATCAGCACCTATTATTACCCACATCCAGCCAGGATACGCTGCTCTCCCAAGAGGATGATCAGCTGATAAGCAATCTGGCAGATGCAGCCGTTACGCACTCAGAACTCTTCTCGGATTTATTTTTCCCCTCGGATTCGAATAACTCGTTGCTATCGCCAGCGCTCGAACATCACTCGGTCGCCAGCTATCCCGATACACAGGTGGATGTGCAGTCAGCCAGTGAGACATTGATTGGCAGCAGCGAGGACATCACTAGCTCCATTGAGAACCTTACCAAGTTGACCTGTCTGCGCGACAAGCGACTCTCCTCCATCCAGGATCAGCCTGTCCACAGCTCCGAGCAGGATCATCAGTCGATTTGCCTACTCAGTCTACGGTCAAGCTCTGATCCTTCAATTGCCCTTCACGCCCAACAACAACAACAGCAGCAGCAGCAGCAGCTGCAACAACAACAACAGCAACATCTGCAGGCAGTGCATCAATTGCAAAGGCAACGCCACGGCGCCAGCGATTTACTGATCTCACCCATTGGGGGTCCACTGTCCTGTGGCAGTAGCTTACCAAGTTTCCAGGAGACCTATTCCCTCAAGTATACCAGCAGCAGCGGCAGCAGCCCCACGCCTCCCACAGCTACGCCCTCCGATCAGTTGCTAACACTCAAAATGGACGATGATTGTTTTCCGTTAACCAACACCGCTGCGGAAGTGATGGCGGGTCTTAGTTCAGGTCCTTCCCCAGGACAGCTGCAGTCGCTGCACCAGCTGCAACAGCCTGCACACCTCTCACATTCCAACAACAACAACAACAACAATAGTAACAACAACACCAACAGCAGCAACAACAATAGCAACAGTGGTGGTTACAATTATCATGGACACTTTAATGCCATCAATGGCGCTTCCAAATTCTCGCCCAGCTCTTCAGCAAGCTCACTGTATGAGTATAATGGTCAGAATGATTTATTCTACGGCCAGCAGCAACAACAGCAGCAGCAACAGCAACAACAGAGCTATCAGCAACATGTAAGTTTAAACTTGCAACTTAAAACAAACATAGAAAAATATTCATAACTTGGAGGAAGAATTGTTGCTTCTTGTTAAGTGTGGAAGATTCGAAAGAACCTTTCTTATTTATTAATTTTCTTAATCAACATTGTTAGATTATTCAAATATCTTCCCTTTTTACTTTTATCAAGTTTTAAATAAGATTTCTTTTAATGTTTCAGAACTATAATACGCATAATGGCGAACGTTTTTCCCTGCCCACATTTCCCACCATATCAGAGCTGGAGGCAGCTAATGCTGCTGTTGCCGCCGCCGCTGCTGCCAGTGCTGGTCCCACCTCTGGCTCCAACTCCTCCGTAGTTGCCGTCTCATTGCCGCCTATGCGTCGTGCCTCGTTGCCTGTGCAACGTTGCGTTTCGCCCGCTGCTGCACATAGTCCAAAGTTGGCCAAGTTGAGTTTGGGTCCGCGACACGCACACGCACACGCCCACGCCCATGCCCTCCAGGTGCAGTTGAGCTCAACGCCAAACTCAGCAGCCAGTTCACCGGTGAGTGGAGCTGGTATGGATCTGCTTCACAGCCAGGCGGGTAGATTGCATCAGTCAGCCAGCTCCTCGCAGTTGTGCGCCGTATGCGGAGACACGGCTGCCTGTCAGCACTATGGTGTGCGGACCTGTGAGGGTTGCAAGGGATTCTTTAAGCGTACAGTCCAGAAGGGCTCCAAGTATGTGTGCCTGGCGGACAAGAGTTGTCCAGTGGATAAGCGACGACGTAATCGCTGTCAGTTCTGTCGCTTTCAAAAGTGTCTGGTTGTTGGCATGGTAAAAGAAGTGGTGCGTACGGATTCCTTGAAGGGACGTCGTGGTCGTCTTCCCTCTAAGCCAAAGTCACCGCAAGAGTCGCCACCTTCGCCACCCGTATCCCTGATAACGGCATTGGTGCGCAGTCATGTGGATACAACACCAGATCCCTCGTGCCTCGACTACACACACTACGAGGAAGCTCTTGATGCACTTACTCCACCGATTGTGGGCAGTGCGCTGGGCATGAGTGAAGCGGACAAAGTGCAACAGTTTTATCAACTGCTCACAAACTCTGTGGATGTGATCAAACAGTTTGCCGAGAAGATACCTGGCTATTTGGATCTCACACCCGAGGATCAGGAGATGCTCTTTCAATCCGCCTCGCTAGAACTCTTCGTCTTACGTTTATCCTATCGTGCACGCAGCGACGATACCAAAATGATCTTCTGCAATGGCACTGTGCTGCATCGTAATCAATGCCAGAGATCCTTTGGCGATTGGTTGAATGGCATCATGGAGTTTAGCCGCAGCCTTCAAAATCTCGAGATTGACATATCGGCATTTGCTTGCTTGTGTGCACTAACACTGATAACAGGTAAGGATTCCCAACTGAAACCAACTGTTACGGTCTCTAATTTTTGTTCCATCTTTGCAGAACGTCATGGCTTGCGTGAACCCAAAAAAGTGGAACAGTTGCAAATGAAGATTATTGGCAGTCTGCGGGATCATGTCACCTACAATGCGGAGGCACAGAAGAAGCAACATTATTTCAGTCGCCTACTAGGAAAATTGCCGGAATTGCGTTCGTTGAGTGTGCAGGGATTACAGCGTATATTCTACTTAAAATTGGAGGATTTGGTGCCAGCTCCTGCATTAATTGAGAACATGTTCGTCACCACATTGCCCTTTTAAGTTGTCACACACATTACATCACCTAACTTTGCTTCCTTCAACCTTAGCTTTTAATATCAAAAATAAATTAAATATCTTTATTTACGTAAGTAGTTTATGTATATATATATATATATATATATATATATTCTTATACCCCCAACTAGATACTAAGTGATCTCAAAGAAAATGAGATAGGAATTAACCACCCCCCCCCCCCCCCCCCACAAACACTTACATTTAGTATAAAAAACAAAAAAGTATGTCAAGTAGGAAAAGAAAAAGAAGAAACCTATTTATTAAATTTCCTATCCACGCGTAGGACGTAGAACATTTGACAGCCGGACTAACCACAAAGCAAATTGACCAAGGCAACAATTAGAAAACCCCGGTTCATGAATATTTTACAACATTTCAGCAGGCTCAGATTTCAGTGGGTTCAAGTCGATAAATTGTCTTGGAATAGACGAGTAAGGCATTCGTGACTTGTCTGTCAGATTGCGAGAACTGAAATCACACACAACTTGTTGACGTTAATTGTTTTATTCCAACTGTCAAAATCAATAGACAACAACACGCACATACCCGTATATACACATATGTACGTACAAATGTAACTATTACAACCCTTCTTATGTTTTTTGTTTTTGTTTTTTTGTTTTTTCAATTTGACCAATTTATACTTGCCTTCAAGTACAAATCACAGAGTTCTTTCGCCTTGCCTTTTCGTAGCTTACGTCTAGTCAATTGTCTTAAGGTACATTTAATAAATAATCGGATACATTTACAGTTACACATAGATCTAGGATTTAGTATGTACGACTTTTGTTTTGGACGTTCATGAAATTTTTGTTTTTGAACTTTTATCGCACGACCCAGTGCACAAAGAGAGTTTAAGTACCTTTATGTGATTCGTGTCTGACACATACAGACCTGCACAGGAACACAAACTAACTAATAAGATGAAAAAAATGTATATAACAACTCTTAACTATTTGTAAATTAAGAATAGATCTACAAAAAATCGCTCATAAAAATGTATGTGTATATATAACTCATAAATTAAATATAATACTTCAAATATGTTCTCAAAGAATAACTAGGAAGAGAATATCATTGCATTCTCTCCCTACCTATCTTCTCTCTCTCTATCTCTATCTCTATCTCTATCTCTCTCTATCTTTCTCTTTCTCTCTGTGTCTCTCTATGTAGAATTTTGATTAACGGCCCTCTGTGTGATTTTTTGTTGGATTGGCGTTAAATATACATATATATATATATATATATATATATAAAAATACATATAAACACACATTTACACTTACTTACATATGTATTTGTCCAACTTTTTATATGATTTATTTTGTGACTTGCATATATTTTATAACATATATACATATACATAAATACCTATAATATTTCTTTAAAAGATTTAAAAACCAATCTTCATGATTTAAAACAAAAACCATACAAATCTTAGATAGCAAATATTCAAAATACATACAGCCTTTATAGAAAAGAACTTTCCACTTATATGTATTAAAAATATGAAGATAGGCGATGGATAAAACTAAAGACTACAAATAAATTTTTAGGCCTAACTAGTAAGAAAACATATCTCTTCAAGCTTACCTGAGCACAATACAAATCGTAAGTGTTAATTACTTATTTTTGTATAAACATATTGGCAATACCTCTACATAAATTAAAAAATTAATTAATGATTTTCTCCAGTTCATTGATCACACTATGCATAAACCAAAATGTGGTAAAGGTTGCAAGCAACTTTTAAAGATCCAATTATATTGAATATTAAACTATAAAATTTAATTTTCGATATCTTGAGACCCAAATGTATTAAGAAAAAGTTGGTTGCAGCATAACTGCCCAAAAACAGTGTCATTGTGTGACATGGTGTTGTAAATAAATTGTTGAAAATTACAGTTAGCATAGATAAATTAATTCTTCTCCGAAACATCCGAGATTAAATGTACGAGAAATAAACAGCCATTTTGTTAAGAGTGTATGCTTGATAAGTATCGAATAAGAAAGCACTTGTGTGAACCTTATTTAATGTTAATCCTAATCTTAAGTAACGGTTAGGAATATTTGAATTAATTATTGTAATACTACATACAATGTTCCCAAATTGGTTCGAAACTAAACTTAACTAAAATTGGATTCAAAATCCAAAAATGTTGCCATTATCTAGCCGTTACATATCGAAATAAAAACAAAAAAGAAATTAAAAACAATACAACACAATACAAACATATAAAATTCTGTCCGTTCTTTTATGTAAATACTACAATAATTGAGAATCTGTTGTTCACTTAGCAAACACGTACATATTAAGTCCAATTATATATATAAATGTACATAAATAAAACATACTTTGTACCTTTCAAATATATATGTATACTTGTATATCAACATTAATATATATATATTTTGAATAGAGAACTTTTACAGGAAGCTTTAACTGAAGTATCCATAAAAATTAAATGTTCTTTTGTAATTTTATATGTACATGCATACCATCGGATATATGTATACATACATACACATATGTAAGGCATGAAAATTTATGGTGTGCATATTTTGGAGAATTTAATCGATACATTTTTCAATGAAACGAGTTTTAGTACACTTTTCAATACAAATATTTATATATACATACACGATATAACTATAGAAATGCATATTTTGAATATATACATACACATACATATACATACATATATTTTATTATGTACTTACCTAGCCGTTAAGCTGTTAGTAATGTTATAAATACATACATACATATATTCTTAAGAGCCCATGAAGCTTTATGGATAGCAAAAACAAATTGTACGTTTTTTTTTTTTAAATTATCGGAATTTTTGACTAAAACAAAAATACAAATTATTTTTCAACAGGATGAAAACTTATTTTAGCCAAATGACAAAACACAGTATCCTTTCAAAAATTGATGTAATTTGTTTGCATTGCATTGATTTAATTATATATATAGCACAAGATAATGTTAAAGTTGCAGGCATGATCTATTAAATATATTATGCGCGTATTACCAGCAATCTTATAGAACTAATACTATACCTAAAGATGCTATGTATACCTAGAAATATATATATATAAAAAAAAAAAACATATACATACATATATAAATATATACATATACATATATCTATAAACTTTAATGCATTGCTATAAAGTTCGTTGTATAATTCGATCTTAATTTTAAATTGTATTGTTTTAGTTAATATTCTTAGTATCAACTAAACGTTATTTATCTACATACATACGATGTATATCTGCAATGAAAATTCTGCTGAATTTCAATTAATTTCGATAAAATAAACAAATAAGCATGCAATTTTTTAAAAAATGCCTTTTGAGCAAATTAGTTTTAAAAATGCATATACAAATTTACATAATGTATACTGATTTCTCTGATTTCAAATAAAATGTTTACTTTTTCTTGAGTGTTAAAATTGTGTCTTATTTATTTGGTTAATTGGACAATGGATGTTGTTAAATACTACATATTTGGTAGAAAAAATTGCAACTTAAGCAGAACTTACATAATGTTAAACATTAATTGAAATAAAAAGATATGTACAAAGTCGTTTTTCGTAAATATTTATGTTTAGCTCCTATCAGTTATCTTACATATAATGCACAAACCACTAATCTACTTATTAATAACAAATCAGTCATAGACATTCATCCGGGTGCCCACTCCGCGACGACAAATAGGACAAAGATTGCCACCTTGGTAGAGCTGCATTCGAGAGGAACATAAATAACACAGACAAAGATGGCGGCATGGCAGCAAAACAATGTTTCTTTCGCGCTCTAAGCAAATTACACACGCATTTGCTGGGTTTGTCGATACATTTGTTGGGTTTGTCGATACATTTGTTGGGTTTGTCGATACATTTGTTGGGTTTGTCGATACATTTTCAGTTTGTCTGATGTTTTGAAATGTATTCACCACCCCGAATTGTTGTTGATCCATCCATCTTGAGGCAAACTGCATAGCTCTTGGGGTTTGATTCCGTAGCAAATCAACGACGTAGTTATAAACATATCCACGAAACGTATAGAGAACCACGAGCAGGGCTATGCCGATGGATAGTCGGATAGTGAATAGGTTATTGAAAAAATAAATTTTTTCCCTTAAAAAAGCGCCAGCCCAGATTTCAATTAGTAACAAAACAATAAGCACATGGCCTATTATAAAAAGTATTGCTTTCAGCACATCGCTAGCCAATTCCAATGCATCGGTTATGTAGTCCCATACATCGCTGACAATGCGACGTTGATCGTAATAGAAAATCGTGCAATTTATTAATAAAGCATCAGCTAGTCGGCAAACGTCGCACAGAAAACTGAAGATGAGAGCACCACCTTGAACAATGAAACAACTACCGGCGTAAAAGTAGTAAATTGCCGCAAGTATCGTTTCAATAATGGTCGTAAGTGCGTTTTTGCAAACTAATCCAAGCATGGTGTACAAAAACAATATTGTAAACAAACTATTAGCAAATAAAATGATAACAAATTATGTACAGCCCTTGACCAGGTTCCGATACATGCAAGTTCATTTACAACTATCGATATTGCCACTGCTCATTTGATTCAGTTTTGCCAAATATCGATAAACAAAAGATAAGAGACCGGAAAAAGAAGCTTTTTGAAGAGATTAAACAATTGTTTTTTCTTGAGTAATATTCATATATTCAAAATACATACAGCCTTTATAGAAAAGAACTTTCCACTTATATGTATTAAAAATATGAAGATAGGCGATGAATAGAACTAAAGAATACAAATAAATTTTTGGGGCTAACTAGTAAGAAAACATATCTCTTCAAGCTTACCTGAGCACAATACAAATCGTAAGTGTTAATTACTTATTTTTGTATAAATATATTGGCAATACCTCTACATAAATTAAAAAATTAATTTATGATTTTCTCCAGTTCATTGATCACACTGTGCATTAACACTATGCATTAACTTTTAAAGATCCAATTATATTGAATATTAAACTATAAAATTTAATTTTCGATATCTAGCATAGATAAATAAATTCTTCTCCAAAACATCCGAGATTATTTGTACGAGAAATAAACAGCCACTCAGATTTCAAATAAAATGTTTACTTTTTCTTGAGTGTTAAAATTGTGTCTTATTTATTTGGTTTATTGGACAATGGATGTTGTTAAATACTACATATTTGGTAGAAAAAATTGCAACTTAAGCAGAACTTACATAATGTTAAACATTAATTGAAATAAAAACATATGTACAAAGTCGTTTTTCGTAAATATTTATGTTTAGCTCCTATCAGTTATCTTACATATAATGCACAAACCACTAATCTACTTATTAATAACAAATCAGTCATAGACAATCATCCGTGTGCCCACTCCGCGACGACAAATGGGACAACGATTGCCACCTTGGTAGAGCTGCATTCGAGAGGAACATAAAAGACACAGACAAAGATGGCGGCAGGGCAGCATAACAATGTTTCTTTTGCGTTCTAAGCAAACTACACACGCATTTGTTGGGTTTGTCGATACATTTTCATTTTGTCTGATGTTTTGAAATATATTCACCACCCAGAATAGTTGTTGATCCATCCATCTTGAGGCAAACTGCATACTTGTTGAGGTTTCATGGCGCAGTTTCCGTAGCAAATAAACGCCGTAGTAATAAACATATCCACGATACGTATAGAGAACCACGAGCAGGGCTATGCCGATGGATAGTCGAAAGAGGTTATTGAATAAATAAATTAATTGCTCTAAAATACAGGCAGCCAAGTATTCAATTAGAAGCAAAACATTGTCCAAGATGTATATGATGCATCGGGGCACCAGAAGTAAAATCCACAATGCACCATTGCCGATTCCAATAAGCACATTAGATATTAATAAGAATATTCCTTTCAGCACATTGCGAGCCAAGGCCAAGGCATCAAAGGTGCCATCATGTATATAGTCCCATACATCGCTGACAATGAGACGTTGATTGTTATAGAAAATCGTGCACTTTATGAATAAAGCTGCAGCCAGTCGGTAAACGTCGCACAGAAAACTCAAGATGAGAGCACCACCTTGAACAAGGCAATAACCAACAAAACAACTACCGGCAAAAAAGTAGTAAATTGCCGCAAGTATCGTTTCAATAATGGTCGCAAGTGGTCGCAGCAGCAATAGATCAATTACATGTGCGACTGTGCAAACTAATCCAAGCATGGTGTACAAAAAAACATTGTAAACAAACTATTACCAAATAAAATGATAACAAATTATGTGCAGCCATCGACCAAGTTCCGATACATGCAAGTTCATTTACAACTATCGATATTGCCACTGCTCATTTGATTCAGTTTTGCCAAATATCGATCAACAAAAGATAAGAGACCGGAAAAAGAAGTCTTTTCAAGAGATTAAACAAATGCTTTTTTTAAGAAGGTTCAGATATGAAAATTAACAGCCATTTACGATTAGACTTATTCACATTAGAACCATTTATAATTAAGAACTTAAATTCAAACACATTCGTATTTCTTTATACTGATATATATACACACAATAAGAGTATCAATTATTAAAATTAGTCATCATTCTTTTCCATTATTAGACTCCAAAATTGTTTAACATAGCTATTAAATCGCTATTCTTCTTCATCACTGCCATCACTTCTAATTGCTGTTGCTTCATAATGCGCAACCGATTGCGTTCCTCAATTTTGGCCAATTGATTATTGCTGTTTATATTCTTAGTGTCGACATCTAGCTTCTGGTCCGACTTAATGTGATATAGCTCATCACGAATACTATGCAATTTGCGTTCACAGTCGCGCACATCCTTCTCCAATATCTGCGTCTTTAAGTACACCGTTTGTGCAAGTTTATACCAATCAGCCAGACATTCGGCCATTTGAGCGACTGCAGGATTAACGTTGTCGAGTAAGAGCTGCTTGGTGCGCTTGCCATTGTGATCCACTTTGATTTTCTCAAGTGCATGGAATTGCTCATCATTATACGTTAAAGTACGTGTGGCGCGATCCCGAAGCAAGTGTTGCCAAGAGTCGCGAAGTCGCTCCACCAAATACTTAGCCTGTGCGCTCGCACGTGTGCGACAAGGACATTTCTTGCCATGCATCAACGACGACCACTGATCACTGTATAATGATTGATAATGTATAAATTGATTCGCCTTGTTATTTGCTGTCGACTCACTTGAGTTCATCGTCTGTGACATAATGCTTGTGCATCTGCATGATAACATCAGCAGCTCCATCGAATTCACTCTTAACACTTTCCAGGGAGCTAACAACTGACCTCAATTCCTGGTCGCCTTTTGTCTGTGAACATGCAAATAAGCTGATTGTACGTATATTTTATGCGCAGGTGTTATAAGCTTACCACACTGGCCATACTTTGCACCACATCAGCGTAGTCGACCACCGTCGAGAGCAGGTTGTCAAAGCTTTCTGTTTTTCTGTTGATATACAAATTTGTTAATAAACATAAAATTACTTTCGTTTATCCTTACGCACTTTAACAATAGTGTTATTGTGGTTATCAGCATCTCGATAAACTGTTCGACTCCTTTTTTAATCAAAATGTCCATTGTGGTAAAGATATCCACGCGCCTTTTGCACTCATGACCGACGCTGCAAGCGGACTGAAAAAAATTAAATACATATTACCATATGAATTTATATATTTTTTTTAGATTAGCTTTACCTTGGCCAAACTCGCATCATTTTCAACAGAAACATTTGGAGGAAATACTGGAAACTTGGGCAACTCCAATTGATGAGGCAATTGAACATTATTATCATCATTGCTATAGAGAAATATAGGTTGATCCGTGGTTGTGCTGGGAAATGCATTGACTGCAAAACACAACATTATAAAATCAGCATACAAACATGGAGAGCTAACTTACCGGTTGTGCGTGGCGTAACTTTCTTCTCCAAATGTTCGTTATTGAAAAGCATAATTTGCTTCTCCAGCGGTACCTCGGTTTGTAAGAATATCCGTTCCCGAAAGTTGTCAATCTGTTCATCTGGCTCCAGGAATACCTCTACCGAAGTAGCGCGATTTGTAAAAAATACGTGAATAACACGCTTGCGAAGAATAAGCGTCACCTCCTGAAAGAATCGATCAAAGGACCAGGTCTTGTCGCGATTCTCTTCCAACAGCCCTGCCAATAAAGGTGTGACAAGTGTTTTGAGCCCTTGCGATAAATGTGCATGCGGTGGCAGTGTTGTTGACCACTCAATAGGTCCGTTCTCGGCCAGCTGGGTTCCCGATATGACGCCAGAGGCCTTTTTTGTGGTTATTTGATGCATTGTCTCGCGATTCTTTCGTCCACCATAAGGTCTGAAGGGTAAATTTCCCGTTGCCACATGGTATAGCGTTACTCCAATTGACCATAGATCCACATTAGCCGTAAATGAGCGTTGTATGGATTTGCGCAGCACAGCCCGCTCGTAGAGATCAGGATGGAGATACTCCTCAGTGCCATAGAGCGAGGCAAATGGCTGGTTATCTTCCAGCTCTCGCGCAGCGCCAAAGTCAGTCAACTTATAAATCGTTTGACCATCCTCTGATATAAATTTCATAATGTTGCCGGG
Source organism: Scaptomyza tumidula (assembly GCA_035044465.1). NCBI lineage: Eukaryota > Metazoa > Arthropoda > Insecta > Diptera > Drosophilidae > Scaptomyza > Scaptomyza tumidula. Next base: position 1,459,877 of record JAWNNW010000642.1, on the reverse strand, counting down.
TTTAAGATCACGATGCACCAATTTATTGTCGCGCAAATGTTTCATTCCGGCGCAAAGATGCTCAAGAACCAGTAGAAATTCATGTTCTGGCAGGCCATACGAGTTTTCCGGATCGTCAAGTATATTAAATAAACTGCCGCCGGTGCACAACTCCATGACAATAACCTTGCCGCGACCTTCCTGATCCTCCTCAATGGCAAGCAATTTGACAATGTTTTCATGGTTAACTTTTTTTAAGGCCTCAAACTCGCGCATCTGCACATCGGCTGGCCGCATGTGACTATATGGGTTGAATGTCTTCACAGCGACTGATTCGCCAGTTGTCTTATTCACTCCCTGAAAAGAAGGGGAATGACAAACATAAATACAAACAAACATTCACACAGTATTTGTTTGTATTTACCTGAAATACAGACCCTGTGGCACCTTTGCCGAGCACGCTGGTTGTGCACCACACATAGTTTAGGGAACCACGAAGAAATGACATTTTGAATTAAATTAGACTTTCAATTACAAAGGCAAACATTTATTTTGATCAACTAGTAGAAACAGGCGTACGTGCGACTTTCCTTGTGGCTCGATAGGACGATAGCACATATCGATATTCAAACTAGCTGGGTATGGTACATTTTATGCGATTGATGAACATATTATTAATGAACTAGTTCAATTCGCTTGAGAATTGCGATAGTCACGCAGCAACCAGTAATCGATTAGCGCTATCGTGCGGCTTCCATCCTTAGTTATATTTTGTTTTACGCTGCGACAACTTTAGCAGCAATTTAATTTTATTTTTTTAGTAGGTCGAGACAGTATGACAGTTTTGTGCATGTTTTTAAAGTGCGCACCATTTCGTACATAAGCGAATGGTTATAATGTACAACAAATAATATAGTTCTAGTTATCGTGTGTGTGTGACACGTTAAAAATCCTTGCGTTGTTTACTGGAACGCCTTCTAGAGTTAATTATTTATAATAAGTGTTGCGTACGCGCGCTGGATAGCAAAAGGATGAAAATTCGATTACATTTAGTGCGCTTTATGTACATAAATCTATTACTAAGGTAAGAACTGAATCTGCTGCCGAAATTAATTGCAATTCGTCTAATAATTTTCTGTTTTTTTTTTCCACCACTTTCTCGAATTTCATTATGGAATCTGCAGCTGCTGCTTCTGGCTATATGACAACGCTGTCGCGGCAAATGCTGCTACAGCGACAACAACAACAACAGAGAATGCTAACGGAGCAGCAGCTGTCAATCAGGCGAACCCTCGAACACACATACCGGTTGCCTCCTTAGCGCCAGGAGAAGGGGCAGTGAACGAAGAGAAGGTCGCTAGCTCGTTGAGAACAAATTTCATAAAACTAACAACACGTCAGAATGCAGATAACATTGTGATGAAGAAGTTGGGCAACGCGCCAAAAACAACTACAAGTGCAAAAATAATTGAACCAACTGCTGCAATCGACACGTCAGTGAATTTAAACGCGTTGCCTCCTAGTGTAAATAATAATAATAATTATGATAATGAGTTTATTAGTTTAGTGCATCATAGTGAAAATTATAACAATAATAATGCAGATAATGAAGCGACAGCCCAAGTGCCAAAAAATAAAGTTAATTCTAATATAAATAAAATAAAAACAAATACAAAAGCAAATACAAAAGCAAATGCAGATGCAGATGCAAAAGAGCAAATACAGCAACCAAATTATGTGGTCGATGCGACCACAACAAAACCCGATAAGCAGCAACTGCAACACCAGCAACAACAGAATGAGGAAGAGAGGTGAGCTATTTATATATATTTGTTTCGTTATTTGTTTAATCGCAATTTCCATGACACACACACATACTGTCATAACTGGACGCAATTATTATAAGTATTTTGTCTAAAACGTGCCAAGTGACATATTTCCTTCGACTTGGACGTTCGATAGAGAGCGAGCGAGCGAAACGAAACGAAACGACAGTGTGCGTCTGTTCTCGACTGTTTTTATTTTATAATGTAATCTTTGTTATTTCCCTGCATTAAAAATGATGCGGGAAATTTCTCAACTCATCCGATTAACTCTATTTATTTGATTGTAAAAGACTATTCATATACACATATCTCATTTAGTTTTGCTTACGCACTTGAGCTCAACACTTATCGATTTTGTGTTGCCCCGAGGGGCAGTATATAGACTGTTTGTATAAGACTGTTTGTCTAAGAACGTTTTATAAAGCGAATGTTAACATGATCCGTTGATCTACAACTTATATGAATTTAATTCAAATACTGTTATTATGAATATAGAGCAGGAAAGTTAGCGCTCCTAAAAATAGGCAATGCTCGTTAAAGCATTATATAAACTAACTGGCATTTTACGGATTTTGGTAATTAAAGTCTTAAAGAAATAAGCCGACTGAAACCCACACTTTAAGTTGTTTTTTTTTACGATCGCCGCCGCCGCCGCCAATTGTCATAAAATAAATCCTCTTAGATGTTTGAAGGCCATTTAGTCTTAAGTTAATATGTAGTAAGTGTAAAAAGATAAATTACAACTTGTTTTAGTGGTTTTAGAAAGTCAACCCCTTTGGTAGGTAGGTAGGAAACACCTAATGAAAGGATATTAATAAATTTATGTTGGCATAAAGCTGAACATATGTTCAACAAATCACACTTATTCTGCATTTGTTTGCAGTTTGCAGTTTTAAGGCAACATCAAACATCAAAAGTCGACATAATGAATTATTTATTTGATAGGTAATTAGTTAGTTGGCGTGCTTAACTCAACTAGTGGCAATATGTATATATGAATATATATGCATATACACGTATATGAACAAACTGATCTCAAATGGCGAATGTTAAACAACACACCACAAAAACAACACAAAAACAAAAACGCAAAAAATCAAAAACCGACACCCACGCAAAGTCTTGTCACAATGCATTTTACCGGTAATTTGCTTTACAGTTTTCAATTTATTTTCCCTGACTCTTTAACGGCGTCGTGTGAGCGTCGGCCGGCGACTTTCTAAATGCCTTTGCAGTCGTCTTTTGGATTTTGGTCTATCTCCAAGCTAGCTGTCTGGACTATCTATCTATCTATTGCTGGTGTGCTGGCCAATTCATTCATAAGAGAAAAAAACGAAAAACCAAACTGCGTCAGGCTCTTGATATATATATATATAGTTTTTTTTTTTTCTTATTTACGAGCCGACGAGACGCTGTGGGAGTTAACGCCAACGCCAGAGTGCCGATCGATGATCGCCCCGATCCTTAAAAGGCCTTACACAACGTTGTATATATATATTTCAAAACTACAATAACATTTTTGCTGTTTGGTAAAAGTGTTAAATGGCGGAGCGCATATTCAAAGTGCAATAGTATAACAGTTTGATACGTTGACTCTAAACATCATCAATGACTTTATCAGTGCAAAATCGACTTTCCATTTTACTGCATCAAGATCTTGGGGATCTTGGGGATCTTGGGGGGATGGATGAGTGTAATAAAAAGTCTGTTCGCTGTACGCATTCAAATTGTGTGCCAGAATCTACACAATCAAGCAATCTAAGTCCCGTCAAGACTGCTGTCTTCATCTTCGTCTTCGCAGCCCCCTCACCCCCCTCTAAGACACATTTCACACATGGCAGGTGATCGCAGCAGCAGCATCCAACGATGATCGTTACTTTCACTTTTAGCGATTGTGTGTGTAAGGACTCGGACTGCAACTAAGTTTTTTTTTTTTTTTTTTTTTGCAATTTAGGCTTTCGAAAATGCATCATGATCTTGTTACTATAATTAAACTTGGCAATAACAACAAACATAACAACAACATTGCTGCTACCAGACTTTATGGCAACGCGTTGAGTCGCCATTATATGCAAATGATTAACTCTACCTGTTGTGGGAGATTATTGTTAGTTATGAGAAACTATGCGATCGCTCGTTTAAGTCAAATTATTGATATCTATCTCTTTAAAACACTGATCGCCTCACCCCAATGTCCAAATATTGTTAATTGATTGTGAGCGTGCGCGCATTGACTTTGGCTTTGGCTTTTTTTAATCAATTTGATCGCTTGATTGCTGCTGCTGCTGCTGATCACCCGAGATTGCAATGTCGCCGATCACTGATCTCGTCAAGCCAGCATCGATTAGCCTGTGACGGCAGGCAGTCAGACATTGCCGTATATTAAAAGATGTCTGCGAATCGTGTCGTACACCTTCACTTCGTTTTGTTACATTCGACATTCCGATTCCGATTGCGATTGCATTTACCCGAGCACTTTTTCCATGCGACGTAGAAGCCAGGCTGTCCATTAAACGCCAACTTTGTTTGTTTATACCAAGCCGGTTTTCGGTTTTCGGTTTTTTTTTCCTTTTGTTTTGCCGGCATTTTTACACCGTTTAATTGTTACTTGCTTTTGTCTGGCAAACACGATTTAACATTCGGATTGTAATAAAGTTTTTTTTTTTGTATAGTAGGCGTCGATTTAAACTAAGGCGAAGGTGCAAATGATTTCAAAATTTTTCTTCTACTCATTAAAAGTTGATGAAACGGGGTATACTTGATTTTTAAAATATTTTTTAAAGCTTAAAGATTTTTTGTTTGTATTAACCTTATTTAGTATTTAATAAAGCCTAGTTAGCAGCAATTTACCTTAAGTCAACTTGTCGTGGTGTATTTTGGCTTATATTTATATTTTGATTGTAAGCTGGCTTATACCAACATAAATGAACTCTACTCTGTTTTTATAGAGGCTTCAATTTAGCGTTTCGTTTGGTTTTTTTTTAGGTTGCTTCAACCACTTAACAGATCGTGTGTGTGTGTGTGCTTGGTGTCATATTTGCTGTTGCAGTTGTTGCAGTTGTTGTTTTGGTGTTCATTGTGTAAGCGGCTGTGACATCAAAACACTTTCGCATTACAAGTGTTTATCTTTCAATGGCGTCTGTGTAAAGCAGCAGATAAAACAACAACAACAACATCAGCTAGCAATTCAATTGTCACTTTCGGTAACCTTTACGTGTTGTGTTGTGTTTGTGGATAACACCAAAGAGACGACAACGAAGATATCGATGTGTTCAAGGAGTTGCCGATGTTGTCGATAGTGTAAAAAAAAAACAAAAAATTGTTGCTCATCAAAGACCGAAGGCGTCACGTTTGGCCACCGTCAGGTGGCGGTGGCTTTGGCGGTGGCGGTGGCCCCTAATTTCTTTTTACGGCACAGACTACACGCAAATTGCCAAATGGTTTTATGCGATTTGTTAGCTTAAGCTTGAAGCTCTTATGGCACATTGCACATTGCAATTTGCTAGCTAGCTTAGCTTAGCTAGCTGTTTTATTTGCAAATCTTAAGCTGCAATGAGCAACAATTTCACTTTCAGCTGCATTGTAAATCGCATTGATTTTTTATACCCTTTTGCAAATAAAACTATAAGAAAGACAAAATGAGTATAAAATGAGTTTAGTTAATAGTACTAGCTGGATCAGCAGCAGCAGCAATTAACTTAAATGGTTATTAAAAAATACTTTCAATTTCAAACATTGTTTTACATATCAAAGGCAGGATATGTGGTTTGTATTCATAGTAAAAGCAAGTAAGAAGGCTCTAGTCGAGAAATCCCGGCTAGACGACACCCTGATCCTTATACTTTATGCGTACAGTCAGTGCTTGCAAGTATGTGCGTGTGTTTCTAGGTGCATACGGCATACTCAACTTCAATGTTTTTAATAAAAATTTCACAGATTTTCATTATTTTGTTTTATAATTCAAATGGCATCTCAAAGTTTTTCAAATTCAAGATTTTGTTGTTATCGATCCCATGTGTATATCGGAAACGGGTAGAGTTATCGAAAATCGAAAACAAACGAAACAAACTGCCTAAGGATTAGGCGATCTTAAGTTCCAAATCTGGAGTCTCTAGCGCGTTCATACATACAGACGGACATGGCTATATCGACTCGACTGTTGATGCTGATCAAGAATATATATACTTTATGGGGTCGGAGATGCTTCCTTCTGCCTGTTACATACTTTTGCACAAAACCATTATACCCTTTTTCCCATTTTTAATGGGATCAGGGTATAATAATAATATAGTAAAAGAAAACTTTGATTTTCGTGACTTTTGCACCCATGTTAAATGCTTGAGTTTATTTACCCACTAGACAAGAGGACTAGAGGACATGGACTGTTTAATCTATGTTACAAATCTGTTAACTTTAAAGTCCTACAGAGTGTGAAAGTTGCGTCTCTATGGGATTTGATTTGATTTCAATTTGGCATGTCTAGCAGTAGCTCTAACAACAACAGTAGTAGTAATACTAACAACAGTACACACACACGCACACAACTATATATATTCACACGCTCACTTTAAAGACTTAAAACGACGAAGTTGTGCGACAAGTTTGCCGGCCGCAAAGACAACACTGCAAGTGCACTAAAAATGCTAAATTGCTGATGTATTGATGCTGAGTTCGTGCGCTCTCTTTGCACCTGTGTGTGTACTTCTCTCTCTGTATGTGTGTATTGGTGTGTATGGGTGTGTGTTGTGTGTGCGTTCGCGCGCTCTTTTACGACATATGGCGCGAATAGCTCTGCACACACAGCTTGGACCACAATTACCAAGAGTTTAGTTTGTAATACGTTCAGTTCTCATTTCGATTTCCAGTGGTGCGATCGTGCGCTACGCACGCTGACTCGTTGGGTCCGCGATTGCGCGGCCATCTAATTAACTACAAATTGACAAATATCCTTGTTATCCTGCGAATCGTGTGTGTGTGTGTGTGTGAGAGAGAGATGATGTGCCTGCAGTGCACACATTTCAATAATATTCGTATTGTATTCAAAAGTAATTGAAAACGCAATTCAAATCCTTCCGCCAACAACAACGTTTTTTTTTTCGTTTTTTTATTTATTTATTTTTTGTTACCATGACCATCTAGTAGCACATTAGTAGATCATTTTCATTCAAAGTGGTTTCGCATGTTTGTTATTTAACAAATATATATATATATATATATATATATATATGTATATATATAACGAGCGCTTAATTGCAATTATTTTCGGGGTCTCGCAGCAGCAGCCGTTTTTTTTTTCTATTTGTTGAGACAATATTTGTATTATAAACGCTTTTGTACTCTGCCGATTGTTATTGATATTTATTGATCTGCGATCTGCGCAGCAGATGACAGTCTATTAAGACCCAAGATGAGCACTTCCGTTTGCCCAAACTAACTAACAATATAATTAAGTTTATTTTTAGTCCACTTTAAGCTGTGCAAATGTCGTAAATAGAAATCAACATCTAATATTTTCTTCAACAAAGTTGAATCAACAAAACAAAGAGTTCCCTTAAAGAGTAAAGTACAAAACAAACAAAATAGTTTGCAGACCATTAACAGAACTTATTTCAATTCAGTTCCTCTATCCTTTTTGTAACGGATACAGACAGTTAACAGCAAAATCACAATGCTGTTAAGTAAGCTCTTTAAGGTGACACCTTTTCACTTTTTTTTCATAGGAAAATTGCAAATTTTCACAGCATTGCGCGACAAAATTTAAAAATGTTTTCAAGTTATTCGTTATATGGCTAAGTTATTCATGTACATACATCAAAATAATAACAACAACAACAACAACGAAAAAAACATAGCCAGAAATTCCTGCCAAACTTGTAGCCCACTGCCGGAAAGACTTTGTTTGGCACCCGGGCAACATTTGCAGACAGTTTTCGGTTGAAATTTTTGATGCTGAGGCTGACAAGTCATAAATATGCCAACCAGGTGGAGACTTGGGTTGAGTTTTTCCCCACGCTCTATTGCTATTCGAAGTGGGCGTCGTTATTGACACGAGTGGTGGCTGCAGCTAATAGTTACTTTTATAGAATTCCTGCATATAAAATGTGATTTGGGGCATACTGAAACAGAAACAGAAAAAGAGGTAGCCCACTAACAGGGAACTAACAACTTTGGCTACACTTAAAACGTTTTGGCTGCAGTCAGGAAAAAAGTATTTGACATGCTTTCTATTAGGGCGGTTTAGCCAATCTAGCAAGGCGTTAAAATTAGCATTGTTGACCGCTGCCAGTTGGCAATTTTTGCATTTTAAATGTTAGTGTATTACGATATAGGCCAGTTCGGTAATCTATGTCGTTTATTACGAGTGAAAAGGCTGTGCATAATGTTCAAACCCAAAATTATTTAAGCCTTAAGACGTGAAGCCAAAGATATTTCGATACACTTTCGCTCACGAATTTCGTTAATCATCATATGTACTATATATATAGTACTTTAAAAAAATGTTAACAGTTCTATTGAAATATTTAAAAAATAACTTAACGAATTTTTTGAATCAAGTTAAGCTTAGATCAAAAATGTCTCGAAACTATATTTGTTTTTTAAATAATTATTTTAGACCTGAAGAAAATTTAACATTTATATATTAAGGCTGACTGGGAATTATTTTTTTTCCCCCGAACTATACTTACTTTAATATTTTACTCCATTTAAGTCACTGCCTAGTCTAGAAATCTTTCCTGCCGAATGTTTTGTGCCTGTTTATAGGTTTACGCTCAAGTTTACAAAGAAAGTTTAAGCTTTTTTTGTTCCTCTTTTCTTTTGTAGTTGTAGTCACAGCTGTTCGGTTTTGTTTGTGCCTTGTTTTTGTTTGACACGCGCGATTCCTATTCAACAGATAAGTTAACTGAAACTATGTTTTCAAAACGAAGCTATTGATATATTAGTAAATTTTCCCTCGATAAGTGCAGTACCAAGATATAGGACGTTAATATGTGTGATGCTAATAGTTTGATTATTTTTATTTATTTGCTACAACAAAACTATTTTAGAATTGCTAAAAGTATTAGCAAAATGTTGCCAGATTCGATGGTCAAATTCATAAGTTGTGAGTTGAAGAGGCTAAGAAGAAATTTAACCATGTTTTTAATATTCTTGTGGATTTTATGGTGTTCACAAATCATAGTCATATCGACGGTTTTTATGAGGTGAGATTATTAAGTATTCAAGATTTATCCAAGTTTAAATGCTTTTTTATAATGTTTTGTATAATAATTAATTACAAACTTTTTGTCTGTTCATTGCAGCCTGCCCAAGATAATACCGGAATTGCCTGCCGTAACGGTAACGGCGGAACTGCCGGTTGAGGTCGAGCATGTCAAGGATCGCTTAGAGGCTGTCATATTGCCCAGCGCACCGTCACAGGATCCAAGCAATCAAAGCGAGAATCAAGAACCAAGTCAGGCTACTGAAAGTGCCGAGAAAGTAATTCAAAATGGTACGAAGAATTTTATTTAAAGTTGATTTATAACTAATTTAATATTGGTTTTTTTTTTAGCTGAGCAAAAAATTAATGATCCGGGAGGAGGTGTGGAACTGAGCGGCGAGATAAATGCCGAAGTGGATGTCAATGGGACGGGAGGGGGAGATACAGTGATTGCTACTAGTAATGCCACTGTTGAGGAGGTTCCAATGCCCGTCTTTTCGGAGTGGGCGCAGAAGCAAATGGAGGCGGAGGCAAGTCGAGAGCAAGCCATGGAGCTAGAGCAGCAGGTGGTCAACACGTCTGCACAACGTCGCAATGCAACGGGATCGGGCAGTGGAAAACAAGCATCCTTAAAGTCCCGTGCCAAGAATTATGCCTCGCCAGATTGCGGTGCAAAAATAATTGCCTCGAACGGCGATGCTACCAATACGGGAGCAGTCCTCAGCCACTCCAGTGATGAATATATGCTAAGCACGTGTGGCAGTCGCATTTGGTTTGTCGTCGAGCTGTGCGAAGCTGTCCAAGCCCAAAAAGTCGAATTGGCCAACTTTGAACTATTTAGTTCGTCGCCAAAAAATTTTACTGTAGCTGTTTCTAAGCGCTTTCCCACACGAGATTGGAGCAATGTGGGTCGCTTCACAGCTGAGGATAAACGCACAGTGCAAACGTTTGAACTGCATCCTCATCTCTTTGGCAAGTTCGTACGTGTCGATATTCATTCACACTACTCCAAGGAGCACTTTTGCCCAATTTCATTGTTTCGCGTCTTTGGCACCTCGGAGTTTGAGGCATTTGAAACGGAGATTCGGCACAGCGATGAACTGGATGACTTTGACGATGACTTTGCGGGACAGGAGCAGCCGCATAAGACATTGCAAGGCAATGGCAACATTTTTCAAAGTGCCTCTGACGCCGTCATCCAGATGGTTAAAAAAGCCGCCCAGGTGCTGGTAAAGCCATCAAAACTTTTACGCTCGCCAGAGTCACAGCACTGTTATACACCAACTGCTGGAGTTTATAGTTGCCAAAGCTGTAATAGTTCCGTTGTCGAACGCATTAACAATCTACTCTCATGTCAACCAGAACAGCTTCAGTTGCTACTTCTGCTGCCACAGCTACGGACGCATATGCTGCGAACACGCATATGTCAAGACGAATATAACATCAGCTTTGGCTCAGCAAAGATGGAGGTGCCAGAAGCATGTAGTGGCATGGATAAGCGACAAAGTTTCTATTTGTCCATGCTGCCAGCGGAGCATGTTGGCGCAATGTGTAAGCTTCTACAGGCCGAATATAACACCATAACAGTGGGTCAGCCAGTGGTAGTGCCTCAGGCAATCGGGCAGCAACAACAGCATTTCAATGTACCCGAGCAATTAACTGAGAATGTGACCGCAGCTGATCCAACACAGGAACCGAAAGGGGATAAAGTTACTGTTCCAAATGGTTTCTTGCCTACCGACACGCCTAGCCTTGAAATAGTGCCTGCCGAAATCACGTTAACAAATAAAGACGCAGCAACTGATGAACGTCAAGATCCACTCGAAACAATCGAGGCGGCTCCTTCAGATGTAAATATATTCAATGTACTCACGGACAATGAGAAAGATGCGGCCACAACAGGTTCAACCGCCTGCAATGTGCCTGAGGCACCAATTCCAATGCCTGTACCACCCGTTTCCGAGGAAGTTGACGTTGCTTCTACACCCGAAAACACCATTACAACCAGCCAGCAAACAACAACAACAGCAGCAACCACAGTTGAATTAGAAAGCGGAGATTTAGTCGGAAGTGGAAACGGTTTGGATGAGGCCAACCTTGCCAACTGGGAGAGTATTGATAGCCTGCTCACAACAACGGTGGCATCAATAACTGCTGGTGGTGGAGCTGCTGCGGCCGCAGCAGCTGTTGTCAATGGCAACGCACACATCGGAGGCACAGCCAGTGCAGGAAGTGCAGCTGCAGGTGCTGCTAATGCAGGTGGCATTAATTTGCAGCCAAAACTTACAAATGGAGCGCAATCGGAGAGCGTTTTTATACGGCTATCGAATCGTATTAAGGTAAGAATAAATAAGCTTAATATATTTCGTATTCCTAATTAGCATGTTTCCCCGCTAATTAGTAAAAGTGTTCGATTTCAGGGTATACGACTTAAATATTACTAACCTACCAACAAATTGGTCTTAGTATGATTTTAAATTCTTTACTACAAATTATCGATAGCATAATTTATTGTCTTTGCAATATGTCAGAAAGAAGGCGTAAAAAATGTTGTTTGCAAATTTCTTGCGATTCAAAATGCCATAGACTAATTTTCAAAGATTCATTGGCGAACAAGTAAGACGTAAGCAGACGTTACCGACTAGGCTATACTCTAAATGTTACCAAGCTTTACGAGATATAGATTAAAGTTTAGTTTTCTTTGAACTCTGTGAATTTAAGTTATATGTAGTATGTTATGTTGGCAAAAACTTTTTCTGCGTATGAAAGGATATACAAACTTCGTATGTTCAAAGCTTCTTTGCATGCCTTGCGTGTTTCATAGCTATTAAGGTTAGCTATTTTGTATTGGGCGCACCTACGCTCTCCTTGTAATTGTTTGTGGTTTGGAGGTTTTTGCATTTTCCGCAAGGGTGGCCTTGTCATCGCCATTGTTAGGGGCAACATCAGTGTGGCCGCCAAGCAGCCAGCAATCGATGTTTAATATTCTTCTTCAACGTTCTGTCTTCCACAGGCACTTGAACGCAATATGTCGCTGTCGGGTCAGTATCTGGAAGAGCTATCGCGTCGCTACAAAAAGCAAGTGGAGGAATTGCAGCAAACGCTTACACAACAGACGCTAACAGTGCGTACGCTGGAAGAGCAGAGTCGCCGTTACATCGAGCAGGAGCAGCTCTATCAGCAACAAAGCGCCGAATTGGCTGGTGATGTTCGTTCGCTTACATACCAGGTGCAGGCCTGCATCCTTGTCATCATTATTGTTGGCACATGCATCTTTCTGATGCTTGTCATGGGCACTGTCTATTATCGCAAGTTGCGGCACCAAAATCAACAGCTCCAGCCACTGGCAACATCGCCAACATCATCGAAGTTAACTAAGCAAAAGTTAAGTCGTCGAAAATCATATGAACAAATGAATATGCAACCGTCGCCGGGCAAACAGCGGCGGCCCAGTGAGGAAGCTATGCTCATACTCAATGGCTGCGGTGATGAAGCATTGGCTGAAGCGACCGAAGTTGTTAATGGTGGCAGGCAGCGCAAGATATCCGTTTGTTATGGCAGCAACAACAACATTGCTGGAAACACGTTCAACACCAAAACATCGCTGCACAGGCGAAAGGGAGCCAAACAGTCGTGGCACACTAGTCTAGACTCTGCGCAGGTTGCGTGTGCTGAACATTTGGACAAGTTCTTCGATGTGGGTGAGTCAAGTAAGACAGCCAGCCAATTACAATAGTGAAATTTTCAACTTATGCCATATTAATTGCTTGCAGATACATTGAAAAACAATAAAATACCGCCAAAGGCGTGCAAAAAGAAATCACAGCAGCTGCACCAACAGGAGCTTAAACGTCAGGAGTCGGCGCCTGCCAACTGCACACAAAGTAGCCTGGCGGAAGAGGAGCCAACGCAGAGCGACTTCGATGAAAGTCTCCTTTTGGATGATGATGATCTGTGTAATTTTATACCCAACAGTGACTTGGCTTATAACGAATTTATGCCTGAAGGCCCATCTGGCTATCAAATTGTGGATACAGTTGATGGCAAGTCTGACAAATCAGCGAAGAAATCTCGAAGAGTCTCCTCGCCAGCGTTCTTCAAATCCCCATTTAGTAAAAGCAAGAACAAAGGCGGCCATTTTAATGGCATGGGTGGCGTAAAGGGCAGCCAATCGGCTCACGAGGCTACTTCCTGGGAGTGGTATCGTCTGAAGCGTAGCGAAAAACATTCTAAACAGTTGTCAGTGCCAAGTGTATCGGTGTCGCCCAATGCCAGCCTCGACAGCTCATCGCTTTCGGAGATCAACTTTCCGTTAAATTCGCCGCAAAACTCCTTTCGCATACTTGAGGAGGCCATAATGTCCTCTGGCGAAACTAAAGCCACTGGCAGGGGCAGCAATGTGGCTGCCGGAAGCAGCAGTAGTAGTGGTGCTAGTACCACATCATCCACAACAAAAAAGAAGCAGCGTGCCTTTAATAATATTTTTCGAAAAGTCTTTTAATAGACGCATTTTGATTGTCAAGTGTTTATGTATGTTGTACTAATTTTCTGAGTAATTTTCTCTTATGTGTTCCACAGCATCAATTGGACTGATGTTCTTTTCGTAGATAGTAAACAAAAAATGATACACGCCAGTTTTGTAAAAAAAAAAAATAATAATAACCGAGCAAAAAGATTCAATTCGTTTCTCTCAAGAGTTCCTTAGTATTGCAATGAAATGCAAATGACTGTCAAACTTACTTATACCTTCATGATTTTTAGTTGTAGTTCAAATGCTCGCTGCTTATATATTATTAAACCCATGCGATTACTTACACAATAGGCACATAAGTTTACTTAATATTCCAAGCCTTATTTTTTCTATCTCTTCTCTTATTAAATAAGCAAAACTTTGCCACATTAGTTTCTTATTAGCAATTATATGTATATATATAAATATATTAGTTATAAATTTATCTTTTATTTCAATTAAAAGCATATAACATTTATTTAAACGCAACACGAAAACTGATTTTCATATTTTCAGTTCGCTTAAAAATTCTGTAACATCCACAGAATCCTTGTTGGACAATTTCTGATCCCTAACAGCACTGTTCAAACAACGACCCGCAGTGCCCATGTGTTTCTTCCATTGCTCAACATTTTTGTATTCATTGTTGGTACAGTAAACAACCTCATTAATGTCTTCATCCAATTTATAACTACACACGGATGAAAATACTTGCTGCAAATTGGTTATTGCCTCGGCGCGCAAAGTTTCATCTCGACACACCAGATTTAACATGAACACACCCTTAGGTCCAATAATCTCCTTTATATGCAGTAACACAGAATGAGCCAGAAAACTTCGTGGTGGACAGCTCATGCCCAGCGTTAAATCCTTGCTATCAACATCGAAAAGCACAGCTCCAAAATGTATGTCTGTGAATTAGGATGCAATTAACGAACTGTTTAAAGTGATAGAAAGACAAACACTTACCTTCATTACGACAACGTTCGACAAAAGCGAGACCATCATCGATCACCACATGTAAACGATCATCCTGCTTCAATTCAAAATATTGTTCAGCTACTTCCAGCATAATAGGATCTATTTCCACAGCCGTAACCCGAGTTTGACTGCAACGAAAATACTATATTAGTTACGGGTAACACAGAGAGCAGCAATTTCAAAGCATACGGGAATGCGGCATGCAGGAAAGTACAAAGGCCACCGCCACCCAGTCCAATCACCAGCACATCGTTATACACATCCTTTTTCAAACTCTGCATCGTTGCAGCCATTTGTACGCCCACAGACATAAAGCGATGATGATGACATGCCAAGTAGCCAAAATCAATTTTTTTGCGATCCTTTTTGCCCTTGATTTTCACTAGTAAACGAAAAGATAATTATTATACAAATTAGGTTTATGACTTTAGGCTTTACCTGTTTTAACAAGCGCCTCAGACTGCACCACAAACTGATTACTTAGAAATGTCAGGCGGCGTAAAGTTTTGTCGCCAACTTCGACCTCTTCAATACGAAAATCTCCAGATATTTGAGAGCATCCACAAATAAGCGTCTCTCGTTTTCCCACTTCAGAGCCGAGTGATAAATAAGGTATTTTTTCTTTGAGCCCTGAAGGTGCCAGGTTCGTGATGCTATATGCAAGCTCACTTTTCACCTCGTCAAGTGTGCTATAAACCTGATCGCGATGCATTGTGACGACAGCCAAACGTTGGTACTTGGCCGATGCTTGGAGCTTTTTACGACCAGCCGGAGTCGCAAAGAGCCACTCAATCTCCCGTCCTTGTGGAACAATAAATGCTGCATATTTGCCAAGTCCTCGCGATGGCGGTTGATCCAAAATATGCACTGTGTACCGAGGCGTTTGGTCTGTGGCCCGATGCAAGTCCATGGTTACTTCATTATGACCGACAATGCTGGACCTCGCCAATCCATTGCAGACTAGTGCTGCTTTCTGCACTGATCCCACAGCATTAACAAGTTCCGTTGCGCAACTAAAACGTTGCATTTTATCGTTGCCCAATCCAAATTCAAGTATCTGTGGAATGTCTTGTTATATACAGCAGGTTTTGAAAATAAACAAATGAAGTTACTCACCGGCATGGGCAAGCTTTTGAACTTTGTGGCAATTATAACGAAAACGGGCAATGTAAGTGCCTCCTCAGACCTTTCCCTGTTTGCACGCTCCACATCCAGGCAGTGCACAATACGCAACATGCAATTATGGCGCGGTAAAAATTCCAGCAAATATTTAATGATGTGCTCCTGTAACATGGATATGCCAACGTATCGACCACCATTGCTGCAAGCAATGCCAACATTTTATTGTTATGTCGTTTAACAAAATATAATAACTTACCGCATAGTGCGTAATATTTCCGTGAAATATCTTTGTACTATGGCCTTAGTGTCCTCGTCATCATTAACAAATATCGCATCCAGTGTACCCTTGTCTAAAGCAACCGAGAAACTTTCGTCTGCAAATGACATGGCCGTCGCGTCCATCTGTATAAACTTCATGTCTGGACGCGTTCGTGTATTTATTTCAGTCATTTTTTTTACAGCAACAGGTGAGATGTCAATGTTTGTAATATCGCTGTTCGTAGCAAATAAATTTTTAGTTAAATTTAATTAAAACCAAGTTTAAAGATATAAACATTTTAAGACTTACCGGAATCCCTTGTCATACATGTCCATGCTGAGCTTGGAGTTACCGCAACCCAGCATTAAGATCTTTTCGGCGGGCTTTATATACTTATGTATCTGATCACAAAGCTCCAAGTATTCTCCATACCTGCGTAAGAAATTATTGATTTCAAAAGTTTTTTCCACTTTCTTTTTGCTAAACGTGCGAAGCCGGTAGAGTCCACATGGACAATTAAAACATACGTATGTATTGAGTACAAACCATTCAAACGCCTTTTCGCCGCGTTTTTTGAAAAACTCGTTCCAGTAGTCCGCTTGACCAAACTCCTCCCGCGTTCTAGGTAACAAATTCATTGCGCTTTCTTAATACGCTTTTTACTAAATACTTGGGTTTTATCTTGTCAGTTCAACGCCGTGCTCCTGATGCCGCTTTAATGTTATTGTTAAATGTCCTAAAAATTGCCATACAATTGCGACGTCAGATGGTCGGAGAAGATTCAATAGTTTCGAAGCTACTATCGCTTCTATCGATAGTCAGTGTTACCAGATATGTATAAAAAAAAAGTTTATTTCCCAGCTGAACGTATTCTGAGCAAAAGAGTGACATTCGATATGCAAAATATTTGCATTATGTTAATATATTTATATTACAAGGCAAGCTTAAAGTTCTAAGACATGGTTTATGTTAAAAATAGGCATGTAACAAACTTTTTCCATTAGTGTAATTGCTAAAAAAAATAATACCATGGAATTAGTAATTTAAGGGAAGGCTTACTTTATAGTAAGCCAATTACAATTGTTGTTGTCCTGTGCTCTTTTCTTAATTTTTCACTAGCAATATAGTTGAAGTACAATTGCTTAAGCACTATCAAGCAATGCTTTAAAGGACAATTTTACATGAAGTCTGTAGGTTTCATTATCCTTTTATATTTAACTTATATCTTTGCGATGACCAGACTTGTGCATCTCCATTTTGATCAATTGCCCTTTATTCTATCCTACGCAGCTTGTTTTGGATCAAATAGATTTGCTATTTCTGTGAAATAATTATGGATCCTGTCTTGATAATCAGGATAATGTGCTTTAAATACAAAACTTGAAATGTATTCTAGATCTTTACGTGCATATTTTGAAGTATTTTCTACATGTTTTGGAAGTCCCTCCACAAAGCAAAGTAAATTATTCACCTCCAGTGGGTGACATTCTTCTGTGTCAAGGAAATTGTAGGATGACCAGGAATCCGAGAAAACTGTGGTGCCATCTTCTATTTTATTTTGTATTATTTCTGAGAGTTCAGCTTTAGTTCTGCTTTCGATGGGTTTAATGAAGAGCTTTTTTGCATCTCGCTCAAACACTGCTAAAACCCATTGACCATCAATTAACATCCCTCGATTTAACTTGCGCTTGCTGACCATCATCTCATGAATTTCTACAGTTTTGTCTGGTCCTCCAAGCTTGCCGCAGTTGAAGTTGACTGCCCATTCCACAAATACCTCGCGAATGTAATGTCTCCATTTGATTACGGTATCGGTGCTACAATTAAATTCTTCTTTTAAAAACTCTGTCCTGGGGCTAAAATCAATAATCTCGTAATGGATGAACAGGCATATCTCCCGGATCGACAGTTTTGAGCCAGAGAAAAAGGTGTTGTTTCTTACACTTTGCATAAAATCGCATATTGTTTTCTTTCGTTTTTTATTTATCCTAATGAAGTGCGTTCTGCGGCACCGATACACGAAGGTGTCTCTTACTTTTACTAACCGGCAAGGCTCGCTGCAAGATGCACATAGTTTTTCAGCACAAATGACACCGTGTGTTAATAGATAATCCGCTAAATTATGGTCATCTAATATATATTGCGTAAAATCGTCCGATGAGAATTCGCACCTGGTACACATGTCCAACTGATTATCCATATTCGAACATTTGTTTACAATGTTATCTTATCTAATATTCAGCTATGTTTACGTTTAAAAATGCATATATTTTGCCAATTGCTAAACTAGTGATGTCAGACTTTCGATATCACCATCGATTAAATTAATGGTGTGTTCGTGAGACTCGATTTAATTTATTTGTATGTGTTGTAGAAAGAGCAGTTAATCTAAGATGATGTTGTGGCAATATTGTTTTGATCAAATATTTTATAGCAACAATTAAATATACATAAAAAAAAATGTATCAAAATAAATACTCCTATCGAAAATTAATTTCAAATAATATAATACCCCTAATGATTATGTTAAATGTTTTTCGTAACAGTTTTCTGTTAAAGCAAGCAGTTACCATTCGCATGCACTTTCAGATTTTGGCATTCACTGTGATTGGCACGCAGCTGAGCACTGATTTCTTTCTAATAAAATTTAACTTGAGTTAAGTTTCAGTTCCGTGCTATTTATATAATTTATTTTAGCATTCTTGCATACACATGTCACTGCGATACGCGTGCACGTTCAAAACAGTAGGAAGGACAGGTAAACAGTAAAAGAAACAGCATCAATAAAAAGGGGGAGGCGATCCAATGTTATCGCCCGTTGCGACGTTGCCCACATCTAAATGCGAAACAATGGCAATTAACTGAGGCACACACATAAATGCCGTCGTCAGTGGCAAACAATTCAAGCAGTGGTAACTATCGACGATCCTAAAGCGTTACTGGAAATGTGGAGCCCTAGAACCTAGAAGTAGATTAGGTGGAAATAGTGAAGAGTCTCTCAATGCGTGCCGTAGTTGGACCTGGAGCGTCTTATGCTGGCGTGGATCCAGTTATGTCACGCATCGACTATGAGCAGAATGCCTTGCATCATAGCTGTCTGCTGGTGCTGCTGCGCGGTGTGGGACCTTCACGCGCCCGCATTTTACAGCGGGCCTTCGAGAAGGTGCGACGTGTCAATAATATTAAAGTAACGGGTACGTCAGAATTTTAAAGAGTATACACTTAAATCAAATTATTTTATAATAATGATGATCTTATTCTCGTCTAGATTCAAGCGGCAATGTGCGAACCGTTTACTTTCGCTTTATTCACGAGCATCCCGTGGAGCACAACGATTGGGGTGACTTTCAAACTCATCGTCGCCTGCTGGGCCTCGTAACGATTGGCAAGTTTGAAAATCAAACGGAACTCAATGAGCTGTGCCGCCACCATGAATCGCTTAAGGTGCGATACGGCAGCACGCTATATGAGTCACGTGCCATTTTTTTTGGGCCTGATGCGGAAAGCAATGCAATCACCAATCACAATAATGGTCTCAGCGTTGTAGACAATACGCAGCCGGTGCTTGAACCTATTGGTGAGCATGCCGTGCGAACAGATTTGGAAACAAAGGAACTCCAACAACCTTGCCGCATTCAGGATGAGTACACTACACCGTCGAATTTCAAATCGCAAGCATTTTTCTATCGTGAGCAGGACAGCTGCTTAGATTTGGAGGCGCGAGTCGGTGATTTTTTAAATGCATTATTTTGGGTTCTTGAGTCACGGCGGTTGGAACGTTCACGTGAGAAGGCTGAGAAGGTCAGCCTGTTGTTGGCGCCATTCGAGAAACGCGACTTTGTGGGGCTAGATATGGAGTCGCGAAACAATCGAAAACGCTGTGTGGGCCGTGTAATGAAGAACCTTGCGGATTTATCCTTGCAGGCAGGCCTCTTGGATGATGCCTTAAGTTTGTATCACAATGCCAATGAGACATTGCGCTCTGTCGGCGACTCCCTGTGGGTGGGCGCTAGCGAGGAAGGATTGTGTGCAGCATCAGCAGTCATTCTGTATCCACAAATGCGTGAGATTGAAACATTACATAGGAATGCATCTTTGCAAGAAACAGGCAAGTTTGACTTGCAATTTATTTTTAATGCCAAATTTAACTTTGTAATGTGTTCTTAGGAACTTCGCCACTTCGAAAAACACCTGAGAAATGGCGTGCCAGCGATGCGACTAAGAAAGTTAATACGCCCGTCGTTGGCGCTGGAATAACTGGAACAACTGCCAGCACAGATGCTCTTACCTCACATTCATCTTCCTGCTCATCGGTGTCCTCCATATTGACAAATAATTCCTCAGCATCGGGCACGCCAACAACGTCAACATCCTCTTCGACGTCGACAATATCGGCGATAGCACCTATGGGGCAGCGCAATGGTGATTTACCCGGCAATATACTTAAGCCGGAGGAGATACCAAATTATTATCGAAAAGCGATAATTAACTATAGCAAATACCGACATGCTGCCACCATTGAGACGGAGGCGGCATTGAAGGCTACACGCATTTGTATTGAGCAGAATCGTCCGTTGGATGTGGCCATGTTCCTTCAAAACATTCTCTATATTAATCTTAATATGAGTGAGCCTGAGCGCGTTAAACAGTTTGAAGTTATCACTGAGCTTTATCACCAAATCGGATATCAGCGCAAGGCAGCATTTTTTCAGCGTCTCGCTGCGCTTAAGCATGTCCAACAAGGGAGTCAAGCACCGGACTGGACTCAGATCTATCGGCTAATGTTGGGCAGCTTTACTGGCTATCTGCTATCTCTAGATTCACTGGAAGTGCTTGAGAATGCAGCTGGTTGGCCGGCGTTGCAAATTGATTTAGTGCAGAGCCTTATTACTGCCGCCAGACGTCTGGGGCACTCCGCTTTGGCCACCCGCCACATGACGTTTCTGCTGCAAACGCAATGGAACAACATGTCTCCAACGGAGCAAAGTGAAATGGCTGTGCAATTGCAGGTGTGGCAGAATAACTATTATTTTCGTTATATTCAAAACTAATCTTGCCTAATCTAATCTTTTATATAGAATCTAAGCGCACAGTGCGAAGGTTCGCCCGTGCCTTTGGTGCTGGATAATGGGACTGTGATACCACCCGCCAATCTAACTGATCTGCCTTACTGCATGAAGGTGGTGGTGAAGGATCTACCCGCACATTTGCGCCCACAGCGTATTAAGATTGCCAAAGCCGACAGTGGTCCGTTTCTATTTACACCTATACATTTCAATTCCGTTGATAGCCGAGACAAGAAGAAGAACAAAAACAAAATAGGCAAGTTAATTAGAGTATTACCCATTACAAACGATCTTATTACATTAATTCATTTGACGAACAGCATTTCTGTGGGTGCAAAATGATCTGTGCGAGGTTTGTGTCACTATTCGCAATCCATTGCCGTTTGAGCTTCCAGTGACCGATATGCGTCTACTGACCAATGGTGTGGTTTTTGAATCGCTGTCCCAAACAATTATTTTACAACCGCATGTCCCAACGCAAATCTCCTTGCATGGAACGCCCATTGAGAACGGACAGTTGGATATACAAGGCTATACGACGCACATGTTGGGCGTCAAGTCAAACTGCCGGCTAAAACACATGCGAGGACGCAACTTTCCGCCTAACTATCTGGTGGATGTAATACCTGCTCTTCCACGTATCGCTATTCAAACATCGCTGCCACAAACGGCCACTTTTAGCAATATGAGCAGTGCGGACACTGTTGTAACCTCAGCCAGCCTGACTCTATACAATGGAGAATCCTCAAGTTGCACAATAACAATAAAGAATGAGAGCAATTCTTTGCCATTGGAGCATCTCGAAGTAAACATTAATTCAAATGTGGAGCTGAAGCAGCAAAAGAAAATGTTTCGCATCGATGACCAGGCGCTACAGGTTAGATAAATGCATATCCAATTTTACAAAGTTTATTAACAATGGCCTGTATTTTATTTATATCAGGCTCTGCTGCCAGTAGACCCGTTGAGCAGTATTGAATTTGTGCTACATATTTATGCCGATGCTGATTTTGTGTGCCCCCTGCCCCCAACCGGTTGTATCCGTTCTAACGCGGCTGGTACTTCTACAGAGCATGGAGCCTCTTCACTATCTCAATATACAAATATATCTGGCCATGCCAGTCTTCCCTTACGTGTCAGTTCACCGGATCATCGCCGTCAACAGGAGCCGCACAATGTTAATGTTCGTTCAACATTATCAGGCGCCCAACAATCGCCGGCCATGTTAAGTCTGCAATCGGGTGGCTTGTCCAATTTACGACCAGCACAGAACAGTCAACACATCGAGGCGCAATTGCGTCTAAAATACTCTGGAGGAGAGGCCTTGGTTGCAGGCTATTGTCGTCAGTGCGCTGTTTCATTTAATTTGGAGCTACTTCCTAGTGCGCAGATAACCAGCTGGGATGTGCTGCCCGCTGAGATGTATGTACATTAGTTAGTTGATTTTTATATAATTTTTTAATACTTAACTGTCTTGCAGCCCTTCTCAATTCTACTTAGTCTTGGACATATCTAATCTAACCGCTCAAGAAATGTCGCTCAATTATACTGATAACAAGAATATACTCATTGAGGCCAAAGAAAGCTGTCGTGTACCCATTCCAGTGGATCGCTGCTCGTTGGAGCAGGTCTGTGTCGCACGTGCAGCGGAAGTTGCTGAGAACCTGGAGCGCGGTATATATTTAAAACCCTTCTTTTTTTTATATCATTGATTAAGATTCTTATTCACAGAGTTGTGTTTTCGCACGCAACTTCTATCCTTCAGCGATGCTCTTAGTAAGCTCTGCTCAACTCATATAGCCGAGCGAGTGAAAATTAACTGGCTGCTGACGGGCACGGATATTAAAGGAGTTGCCTCACTGCGTGGCATTGTACTGTCACATGACATGGTCGATTTGACCACTGTCTCTCCTCTTCAGTGGGGTAAGTTTTATTGCTTTTATAAAAGCCTAACTTATTATCATAATAAACGTTTTTTTTTTTAGCTATAAGCTTTTTGGATACACCAGTGCAGCCACACAGTGAAATGGTATGCACTGTTGGGCAGAGTGCACAGCTCAGCATCAATCTAACCAATCAATCACTGCAACCGCTCAAAAATTTGGTATTGACGATAAAATTTTACCAAGACTATTTAAATGGAATGGAAAACTACAACCTAGAGACACGTGTAGCAATTTCTGGACCTAATCGGTATGAATACTATAGCTTAAGAGTTTTTAAGCAACAATTAAATACTTTTGTAATATTCTCTAGCATAACAATACCTGTTTTGGAGAAGTATGAGCAATCGCAACACAATTGCTCGGTGATATTCTTTACGCCTGGTCGCTTTAAGGCCAGCATTGAGTGTGCCACCAAGCCTCAACATCAAAGCAGCGGTATTTTGACCCGTTCCTGTCCAGAAGCTACCAACTTAAGTCAATTAGAAACGTTATCATCTCCATCTGCCAATGTAAACACTGTTTCGGCATCTAGCCTTGACGAGCAGCAGGCGCATATATGGAAGTTCATACCACCTATTGAGGTGACAGTTATTGAGCCGTAATTGGGTATATTCGTATTTGTAGTTCAATTTCGTTATATGTGTACATGTATTTGTTTCGTTCTGTATTATGTATTCCGAGTACTGTGTATGTACTAAACCCGCATATGTCTATGATTAAGCGCTGTTAATCTGTGTATACACAATATATATATATATATAAATACCTTCATATATAGCTTAGATTTGTTGTGACATGAAAAGCAATTGTTTATTAATTAATAAGCATTATTGTGTACATATACATTTAAGCTCAAATTACGCACTATGCTTTATAGCGAAAAAGCCATAATATAAGTATGTAACCACATGCTCTATATAATCTACATATATGACATAAAAGTGAAATATATATATATATATATATATATAGCTAGCAAATGTTTCGCTCACTAAAGTCCCAACAATGCAGAATTTGATAACATGTATGAATTTACAATATTTTTATACAATAAACAAATGCATAGTCCTAGTGGCAGTTTTTCAAGAAAGTAGTAACATGAGAACTTTAAGTGAATGTGAAATTTCAATAAAATGTTAAATATTTAATTAGCCTAAGCGACGTATATCATCCATTGTGTAGCCTCTCCGATGCATCATTATACACGAAAGAATGTAAACGTAATATCCGCCTGGTATTATCGTCAAAGCACCAATTATTATCAGTGCCCATATGCGATCTGAGCGATCCTGATTTTCTTCAATTGCCAGCCAATCCAACGCAGCACAACAGATGCAAATCTGAAGGAACACATTGATTAACATAATTCAATAGCAAAAAATGGTATACATACACTTCCACCAATAAACAATGTTAGTATGATTGCTATTGTCTTCCATGGTGTAACCTCAGCTTCGTTTGGCGCAGACCACTGCTCGTTTACAAAGCCATCTGGCTCTGTGATACCTTCAGCTGCCTTGGTGTTGTCAAGACTTGAATAAACGTTGGCATTAAGTCGACGTCGAGAATTTGATTTGGTGGGCATCATTTTCGGTAACTGATTCATAACCAATCAGTTTAGTTCAGGCACACTACGGATCGATCACGAACGCGTTATTTCGAACAAAAAGTTTTTGAAGTGTTTTTCGCTATTTACATTGTGAGTGCTAGCAACACAAACAGCTGTCTAACAGCTGTTGTTGATAACAGAGTTGAATGTTCACAGCTGATAGCCATTTGCATTTTAAAATCAAATGGCGCAAAAATGTATTTGTTTAATATGTATAAATATTGAGTGTCAGCATGCTGTGTTTTCTATACATTTTGTTTATTTTACATATCAATGTCAGTCAGTGCTCGTGCGTGTTTTTCTGTTTTCTAGCAGCCTACATTTATTTTAATAGCTCTATATTAATTTTTATCGTTATTATTTTAATAGCTCTCGATCAATTTTAGCCACAACGGATCAGAATCATATAGAGTTAGTTCGGGAAACGAACCCGCACAACTTTGAAGAGTGTTTAATAATATACAAAATAAGTACAGGTCATCTAAAATCAATAAATATTCAGTAGCATTGATACTGCTAAATCAGTCATGTCCCTATGTTCGTTCTAGTGTAGTTGTTTTAATGCTAGACCCAAGCAATCTCTGTTAAATTAACTAACTAAAAACACTTCAATTTAAACGACATCTTCACAAAATCTGTTTTGAAACAACTCCACGTGGAATTGTCCTGGCTTCTTAGCCAGGTATTATGTGGTGCAATTTAAAATACTTCATGTTGCACCGTTTTCCAATACTTGTCCAGTCATTTTTAGTTTATTAAAACAAACAACACTTGTAGTTTGGTTGCTACTTACTAAGAATTTTGTTTTATTATATAAATAGAAATTGCTAATTGGACACTGCTTGTTCATTGATATAACTTGATTTAAATACGCGCAGCTAATGCTTTCAATTACAACTGGCTAACAATTTGAATTGCTTTCAGATACATACAGTCGTGTATGGTCAACATTGGAAGTAACGTGTCTTCTTCACACAACGCCTTGATTAACTTTGAATTATAACAAAACACATTCGTACATACATAATATCTCTTATGAACTATTTCCTCACAACATTTTCGTTAATCATTTATTGTGGTTCTGCAGTAACATGCTGCTGCTGCTGCTGCTCCTCTTGCTGCTGCTCCTCTTGCTGCTGCTGCTGTTGTAATTTCAAGCGTTTCTTGGCTTGTATATCAGCCAGGGTTTGCTCAATAGATCTCATATCCTTTTTGTTCTTGCTGGGCACAAAGCCGTAGCTCTGATTTGTTTCGGTCTTGCGCGCTGCTTGCAGGGCCGCCGATTCGCCAATGAGGTGAGCATATTTTGCTTTGTAATTGGTGGTCGGTTTTACCTCGGCTGTGTTTGCTGGGTCTGTGCTGCTGCTCGATGCACTGCAGCCTGTGTCGGAAGTTGTGGATTGATTTTGCTCCTGGGCTAAGAGCTCTTGTCGTCGCTTGGAGTATTCTTTGGCTATTTCCTTGTTCCAGCCTTCGCCGTTGCGGCGGGCTGTTATCTCGTCATCGCTGGGTGGATGTTCTTTCTTGTAAACGACCGTATGGCGGTCTTCCTCTTCGCGACCAAAACTCATTGCTATAAAGCCGCCATTCTCGGCTATCTCGTGAATGACCGAGCGATGCACTTTGTCTAGCGGCTGAAATTCAATACATGTACGATCGTCCTTGGCAAAGCGCCCCATCCTGTCCTCAACATATTTGCGAAATCTTAGAAGCTCCTCCTTTTGTTTGTTTTGCATGCGTTCCATCATTTCCCGCTGCTTCTTGATCAGCGTCTTTTGTTGTTCATTTGTCGTTGGCGGAGCATCCATAGAGTTTAATATTGAGTTAAGCAAATCCATTTTTTTCGCTGATTGCGCATAGGCGCAGTATATAAATATTGCTTATGGTATTCAACACGCACTTTTGTCTATAACTAGGTGCTAATTTTGGTAGTTATTGCAAACATTTAGATTATTTATATATTTTTTTTATGTGTATTGTATAAAAAAAGATTATTACCGGTGCTTATGCACCAGAATACCAGAACACTTAGTTCTTAATACTAAAATACCAAATGGTATTTTCTTAAACCTAAAATCAAGTTGGCAGTCCCGCACCATCAGGCGGAATCGGCTTTTAAATAGAATACAGTCGAAAGAAAATAATTACGAAAGGGATTTCAGCTTTAAATGTCTGCACAACGTCGGACACTTGTGCACTGGTTCCGTAAGGGACTTCGGGTACACGACAACCCCGCGTTGTCAAAAATATTTGATGAAGCCAGCGCATCGCCTGAGAGTTTCTATGTGCGGCCCATATTTATATTGGATCCAGGTATTTTGGATTGGATGCAGGTGGGCGCAAACCGTTGGCGCTTTCTGCAGCAAACCCTCTATGACCTGGACCAACAGCTTAAGACGCTAAACTCTCGCCTGTATGTCGTGCGCGGCAAGCCTGTCGATGTTTTCCCCGATATCTTTAGACGCTGGAATGTTCAGCTCCTGACCTACGAAACGGATATTGAACCCTACGCTGTCGCTCGTGATGCGGCTGTCCAGAAATTGGCAGCCTCGCATGATGTGAAAGTGGATACCTACTGTTCGCACACTATATACAATCCAGAACTGGTCATAGCCAGAAATCTGGGTAAAGCACCGATAACATATCAAAAGTTCTTAAGTATTGTTGAGCAGCTTAAGTTGCCAAAAGTGCTTGAGAGACCAGATAAACTGCCGGATGGAATGCAGCCGTTAGCAGATGCAATGGAAGTTGAAAACTCAAGTGTCTACGAATGCCCCACAATGGAACAGTTGGTCAAACGACCCGAGGATTTAGGCATTAATAAGTTTCCTGGTGGTTAGTTAAGATAATTAATTATTTAATTGAATATTGTATTCTTGTATTGATTTATTACTTACTAAACAGGTGAAACGGAGGGACTGCGTCGCATGGAGGCATCTCTAACGGATGAGCTTTGGGTAGCTAAATTCGAGAAGCCAAACACTGCTCCCAACTCCCTAGAGCCAAGCACAACAGTGCTCAGTCCGTATTTAAAATTTGGTTGCCTAAGCGCCCGTCTCTACCATCAGCGGCTCCAAGAGGTTTTAAAACGGCAGCCAAAGCACTCGAAGCCGCCCACATCCCTTGTTGGCCAGATGATGTGGCGGGAATTTTACTATACAGTTGGCGCAGCTGATCCCAATTTTGATCGGATGGTGGGCAATGCATACAGCCTACAAATCCCGTGGCAGGAGCATTCAGAGCATCTGCAAGCCTGGACCCATGGACGCACTGGATATCCATTTATAGATGCGATCATGCGACAATTGCGTCAAGAGGGCTGGATTCATCATTTGGCGCGTCATGCGGTTGCCTGTTTTCTGACACGCGGAGATTTGTGGATCAGCTGGGAGGAGGGTCAGCGTGTTTTTGAACAGCTACTCCTCGATCAGGATTGGGCATTGAATGCCGGAAATTGGATGTGGCTATCAGCTTCTGCTTTCTTCCATCAATATTTCAGGGTCTACAGCCCGGTGGCGTTTGGCAAGAAAACCGATCCAAAAGGTGACTATATAAGGAAATATGTACCTGAATTGGCCAAGTATCCAGTTAACTGCATCTATGAGCCCTGGAAGGCCACACTTGGTGAGCAACGCAGTTATGGTTGTGTTCTGGGTGTCGATTATCCGCATCGCATTGTCAATCACGATGTCGTCCACAAGGATAACATTAAACGCATGAGCGCCGCATACAAAGTGAATCGGGAAGTGCGAACGGGCAAACAGGAAGATGAGGAGAAGGATGAAGACAAACCTTCTGGAAAGCGCAAAGCTAGCACCAAAGCTACAGGCACAAAAGCAAAACGCAAACGGTGACTATTTAATGTCATGATATCTGATTAGTATTAAGCTATTAAAGCTTCACTTATTTTATTTTATTAATTGAAGAAAGTATATTGGAAACCAGAAGTGATACAAATATATTTTGTATAAATAAGATTCATATATTTTGGAATATGTATATATAAAAATAATAAACAAGATATTAACCAATTACCAAAGTGATAAAATATCTGTTTTAGATTTAAATAAAAAACCAATCCAAGTTAACAGCAGTTGACAGTGTTGCTTATTTAATTACAGAAAAAATTATTCCTTCATAGCTGGACAAGTGTTAAACAATGGAGCAAAATCAAGTATTTTAAAATGCACCAAAAAATACCAGTTCAAGAAGTTAAACGAATTCCACGTGGAAGCGCTTTAGAGCAAGATTGGATTCATAGAAGAGATGTTGGTTAAATTGAATCGAGTTTGGAATATTAGTTTAACAAAGATTGGTTGGTTGTAGCATTGAAACAACTACAATGATGCAAGGAATTGTAAGTATATATTAATAATTATAAATTTTAATACATTTTGTGATGATACCTGTGATAGGGACAGCTGAAATCCATGACTGATTTATCAATAAAAGATTACTGATTTTATATTAAGTAGGAATAAATAAAAATTAGCCACATTTACAGTTCTAATTGAAAGTTCTTTTATTTATTTTAGATGATGCGCTTCTTTCTATACAGAAGAAACTTATAAATATAAACAACTGTGACAAAATTGACGTCCATTGGAGCACCTGTAGATGTTATAAGGCTCGCTTTTTGGCTTAAGCAAAACCTGACCACTGGAGATGCTTTCGTAAGTGAAGTTATAAGATATTACAATCATATTTGTTACCACAATGATGATATTTTATGATAGGGACAGCTGAAATCCATGACTGATTTATCAATAAAAGATTACTGATTTTATATTAAGTAGGAATAAATAAAAGTTAACTTCATTTAAAGTTCTAATTGAAAGTTCTTTTTTTAATTTTAGATGATGCTTTACAGAAGAAGCTAATAAATTTAAACAACTGTGGCAAAATTCACGTCCATTGGAGCACCTGTGGATGTTATAAGGCTCGCTTTTTGGCTAAAGCAAAACATGACCACTGGAGATGCTTTCGTAAGTCAAGTTATAAGATATTACAATCATATTAGTTACCACAATGATGATATTTTATGATAGGGACAGCTGAAATCCATGACTGATTTATCAATAAAAGATTACTGATTTTATATTAACTAGGAATAAATAAAAATTAGCTACATTTACAGTTCTAATTCAAAGTTCTTTTTCTTTATTTTAGATGATGCTATACAGAAGAAACTAATAAATATAAACAACTGTGACAAAATTCACGTCCATTGGAGCACCTGTAGATGTTATAAGGCTCGCTTTTTGGCTTAAGCAAAATGACCAATGGAGATGATTTCGTAAGTGAAGTTATAAGATATAATCTAACTATTTGTTACCACAATGATGATATTTTATGATAGGGACAGCTGAAATCCATGACTGATTTATCAATAAAAGATTACTGATTTTATATTAACTAGGAATAAATAAAAATTAGCTACATTTACAGTTCTAATTCAAAGTTCTTTTTCTTTATTTTAGATGATGCTATACAGAAGAAACTAATAAATATAAACAACTGTGACAAAATTCACGTCCATTGGAGCACCTGTAGATGTTATAAGGCTCGCTTTTTGGCTTAAGCAAAATGACCAATGGAGATGATTTCGTAAGTGAAGTTATAAGATATAATCTAACTATTTGTTACCACAATGATGATATTTTATGATAGGGACAGCTGAAATCCATGACTGATTTATCAATATAAGATTACTGACTTTATATTAAGTAGGAATAAATAAAAAATAACTACATTTACAGTTCTAATTGAAAGTTATTTTATTTATTTTAGATGATGCGCTTCTATACAGAAGAAACTAATAAATATAAACAACTGTGACAAAATTCACGTCCATTGGAGCACCCGTAGATGTTCTAAGGCTCGCTTTTTGGCTTAAGCAAAATGACCAATGGAGATGCTTTCGTAAGTGAAGTTATAAGATATAATCTAACTATTTGTTACCACAATGATGATATTTTATGATAGGGACAGCTGAAATCCATGACTGATTTATCAATAAAAGATTGCTGATTTTATATTTCAAGTTATTTTTAGTGACCCGGGTTATTTATATTACTAAACACTATTTAATGTTTTTACAGGTCGATATCTAAAATGTCGCCGTGATAGATGGAGACCTGAATACCCAATCCAAGGATCTGCAAATGTTTGATTTTCTATATAATTAAATACATTTGTATTCGGAAAACTAAAGTAGTCGATGAAATTGAAATCAATTTTTCCCTTAAGAATTGCTTGCCTAAAATGTTATTCTTAAAACAGACATACATTTCGGCAAATTGTGAGCTCGGTTTTAAAAAATAAAATTGAGATCTAATATATTTCATCTGAAAATAAAACAACAACAATTTTATACATTATGTTGCGCCATAATTTTCTATTCGCCCGTATTATTTGTTCGGTCCACAAGCTTAAAGGCAATTTATTTACCAGCGCCAAATTGCAATCGAAGCCGCCAACTGGCATTAATAATGAACGAATTTCGATCAGCGACATAAATGTTTATAATCTGGCCAAGGGAGATTTGGAGTTTACGCGAAATTTCCTAACAACTCTGCCATCACTCTCGAAGAGCAATTTCTCGCCCACACCGGACACCAAGGACCAAGCTGAAGTAGAACCCAAAACAGGCGAAGCAGCCACAGAACCAACATCGATTGATGGCGTCGCGAATGATGGGCAACCAACCGTGCTTGATAGGGATGGGAATCCGATTGTGCCCATTGACATCGACGGTTGGAAGGACTACGGCGACGATGAGGATGGTGTAACTGTGCAAAGTAACTCGCATCATATCGAAATTGGCAACGACAAAGAATACCAACGTGAGCAATCGCTTGTGGTGCCCGACAAGCGTGAGGGACGATTCGAATACAAAGGTATCAAGGTTAAGTTACCGGAAAAGGCCAGCAAGGATATTGGCACCTATCGTTTTCGTCGCGACAAACAGGAGCTGGAGACTGTAGCTGATGATATGCGTGTGGCCAGATTTGAAAAGAAGTAAACGACTTTTTGTGGGGCATATTTTGGGTTTTTAAATTTCACTAAAATATTATTTATTTTATTGTTTGCAAGCAAATTAAAGCTAATTACGTTTATTACCATTTCTACTTGTGTTTGTGTTTCGGTCTAAAAACATCAAATTGCTACCAAATAGTTTGCTAAATTAAGCAATTTCAATTCACCAAATGACCGCAAACAAGCTAATCTGGAGCAAATCTAGATCCAAATCGAAAACCTTATTGCTGTTGTGTAAACGTTTTTATCTACCATGTGTGTGTGTGCCCAGCAAACAAATACAAATACACAAATTACCCTGCTTTATAGACCATTATCCATGTTTGAATGTGTGTGTGTGTGTAGGTGAACTGCGCCAATTGGTTGTTAAGTATGTTGGCCATAATGACCGCTGTGTGGTAAGAGAGATGTTCTCCCTGTGGTGGTCCATTTGTTGAAGCACATTTCACAGTCATTTGCAAACGTTTTTACAAAATGAGACATGCAGAAATTTATTTAACATTGAAGTAAAATCAAAAGCTGAAAATGTATTTTTGTGTGTTATAGGACAAAAGGAAATTGCGCGCTAGTAATAGGTTTTGGAAAATTAAATGAGACTATTAGCCCACTCTTTACGCCTATCCAAACAATTATCGTGACAAATGTGATTGATGATTTTGCCTAAGTGCAGACAAGCCATAGTTTTTGTTCAGGAAGCAAAAATTTGCTTCCGTCGACACTCAGTCAACACATTTTCAATCAATGCAATAATTAGATGTCCTTCCTTTGAGTTTGATGGAGCTTGCGCAATTTCAATCAACGAGCTCAGCTCTTACATGGTCCGACAGTTGGAGCAGTTTTCTTTCTCCCTCGTTTTGTAATGTTTGTAGCCAAAATAAAAATAATAGTATCGGCTTGGCAGTATGAAATCTACTTAACAAAATTGATGACAATGCGATAAGTCAGTCTGCGAGTTAAGCCGCTTAAATGCTTATAAACTGCCATACAAAACCAACACATAAAAAAACACATTCGGAATGTTGCGAACAAAAGATGTCGACTGAACAATTCACTGCCTTTGGGATTGGAAATTGGAAATTGTGACACTAAAACTGTAAGTGAACAGCTTAGGTTGATTAATTTGCTAAGCCCGGTTTCGATCCTCAGGGTAAAAGTGAAGCTAACAAGCAATGGATATTTATGATGTTCAAACAGTTGTATTAATAAATGGTATATTCTTGTTTCAAAAAGGGTAAACAGAAGTAAACAAAAGTATGAATCTCTATTAGGCCTAGCAGTCTGCGGATCGAGGTCGTCTTTTTGCCCAGCTATGCTGTTTATATACAAATAGTATTTGGATGTACATATGTACAGATTGCAATTCATATGCTGGCACAATGCCGATTGGAGGCAGCATAAATTGTTGTCATGCCAAGCAGAGGGGCACATTAAATTCAGTAACGGCACGTGCAACAAACACACACAAGAACAACAGTTCGAATAACTTATCCTTTGGCCAATAATCAAGGTACCAAGAAATGAGAGAAAGAGAGAAAGATATATGTAAGTTTGCAAGTGTGAGTATGAAAGATACTTTCGTGCCATAAATCAGCAAATGCGTGCAGTTTCTTGCTATAATTGGCAATTTGCGTTCGCGTCTCGTTTTTCGTTTCTTGTTAGTTTTTCTTTTCTTACCACTTTGACTCATGGCTTGCCTTTAAATTATGAGCGCTGATTATAAGGCGCATTAGCTCTTTAGTTTCTTTAAGTGTCACACATACACAGCTTTACATGTACTACTAAGTAATGAATTCACGCTGCTTATTAAGTTCCCAACCATAATTGAAGTGGGAAATAATTCAAGTTTTAAGAAATATGTTCATCGATCTATGATGAAAGAGTGTTTACCTTTAATAACACTTAATAAACTTAATCTGAGTATGGCAGCATCACGTTAAGGCTTAAGTCTCTAGCTATTTTATTCTTTCATTCTCTAGAACAGCAACTGAACTAAGCTCATAACGGATATGATGATGATG
Source organism: Scaptomyza tumidula (assembly GCA_035044465.1). Taxonomy (NCBI): domain Eukaryota; kingdom Metazoa; phylum Arthropoda; class Insecta; order Diptera; family Drosophilidae; genus Scaptomyza; species Scaptomyza tumidula. The sequence goes on along the minus strand of JAWNNW010000642.1, from coordinate 1,426,322 downwards.
TTGATGATTTCCGCAAACAAATATTTCGTTTGTTGAGCCAACAAAACCAGGTAGCTGCACGATAGTAAACAAATAAAAAAAAAAAGTGGCAAGTGTTAGTACATACGGAAAGAGGAGTTGCACTATTAGGGTCGTTGCTGTTACCGTTAGCGTCAGCTGCAAAATGTCTGCCATGAAAGTTTGCCAGGTTAATTCACACATGACCATCCGCAACCCCCTCAACCCACACCCACCCCATACAACTTATGAACGCGCTACAGGTCTCATTGTAAGTAATAAGTATATGTGTGTAGGTGTGTGTGTGTATGTTAGTGCGTGCGTGTGTGCCTATGTTTGTGTATGTTGTGGTTTTGTTTTTTGTTTTTTTTTTGGCGGCGGCGGGAAACGAGCTCAGTGGGTTAAATGGAAACATCGTGCGCCGTTTTAGTTATGCAAATTTACCAAAAAGGACCCACAACAAATGTGGTATACAAAAACAAAAAACGTTCACACACATACACATACACCATGCCGCAAAGAATTAAGCTCAGCGAAAAAAACCAAAAAAGAAAATGTACTTTTTATACTATACGTAAAAGCATTCGTACAAAAGGTGTTTGCAGCTGCAACATGTCGTCGCTTTGCATAATAGTGTGTGTGTGTGTGTGTGCGTATGTTCCTGTGCCTCTGACACTTGCAGATTTAGGGCTTTATTTGCACCATGGCAAAGAGATTGCAGTCTGTGTATGTGTGAGGAATTTGCATTCTTATACGAGCCCATTTCGTAAATGGTATTCAAGAAAAATAAGTATCTAAGAATTATTTTTGAAACGTGTAGCCATTGCTTGATAGAAGCTCAAGTTATAATGTTAAAGCAAATTTTCAATGACACTTGCCATTTGCCACTTGCCACTTGTAAATCTGGTATTGAATGCAAAATGCAGCCAAAGATATATATATAATATATCCTCAGCCTTATCACCATATCTCACTCTCCGCCCTGGTTTCTTTTTTTGTCTTTCTAAGCTAACAGGCAAACAGGATGCGCCGAATCTGCGCCTCAATGTCTGTTAGTATGTATATGTATGTGTCTGTGTATGCCTGTGTGTGTGTGAATGTTTGCCTGTGTGAGTGTGTGTGGCTGTGTTTTTGTATGTTAGATGCTGATTTATGGCACTCAAATGAACTCCGACGCAGACTGCTCAAAATATCAAGCGAATTTTCTATATTAAATTCCTTTTTTTTTGGTTTTGAAATGTATGTTATGTAACAGTTAAAAGCAACTATTTAAATATATGTATTTATTTTTAACTTTTTTCAACATCTAAGCATAAACCTACACAACCAGCTTGTTGCTTAAAATTGGCAATTTTTTTCTTGCCTTCTCCCTCTGCCATAAATAACGCCAAACGTCCATTTTTGCCCGTATATGTAGTATGTAAGAAAGGACGTTTCATTCTCGCTCAGCCCTGTGGCGCTTTCAATTTATGCGTCTGACACAATTCGCCACATTTTTCTTCGGCCCGAGATTGTCAATTGTGTGACATTGACGCCAAAGCTCCAATTAGAACTGTTGGCTGCCTCTAGTACACTTTTGGTTGATTGATTTGCATAGTGCTTTCTTTTTGATTCCGGATACTTTAAACTACCTTGAAATCATCAATAGCTTTTTTTTGCAACAAAATTGGTTTTACGAAAGAATCAGATTAAGTGAAATTTTAAAGCGCATTTTTAAGGCATTTCTCTTTAAATAACCTTCCACAGAGACCAAATAAAACAAGGAACGAATAACATAAGCCACGAAGAATTTACAGCAATAGAAATAGTTTAACAGCACATTTACAGAGCATTTTCAGCATAACAGAGGTACTTTTTATGAAAATGTCCTCCGAACAACGTGATCTAAATAAAAGAGAGCGAGGAAATTCTAATAACATATGTTATGCCAGGACATTTTTTGTACTGTTAACAGTGGTCGCCCCTTTTGCATTAACAGCGACCGAACGAATCAAGTTTTCGGAGTGGCGGCGAATTGAGAGCATGGTGGAAAAGCTTTGCTGCTTAGCTTGTTGCTGGCTTCGGCTAGCGTTTGTTCTATGCCTAGTTGTCGTTTGCCGTCAATTGGCAGTGGGTGCTATCGCAGGAAAGTGTATCCTTATTGGTGTCCCGGCGCTTCGTCAGTGCGACACGTGCCTAACGGTTAATATGCAGACACATATACATGGAGTACTATTTCTTTGACGTCGCCATTAAGTGTCCGAAAACGCGAGTACTTGGAAAGCGCGATAAAAATCAAGTTGAGGCAGGCTCAACTGCAATGCTTGCCGTGTGTGTGTGTGTGTGTGTGTGTGTGTGTGTGTGAAGATTTTAAGTGTTCGCGTTAAAACCAACTTAAACCAACAACAAGCCATTTAAAAATGTATGAACATGTCGCAAACATTTTCGCCTTGCCTGTCACCGGTTCGTCAACGCGTCAAGCTGTCAACATAAACGTAAACAACTTGTGTGTCAATTGATTGCAACGCCAACCAAAAAACAACAACAAACGACTCTAAATCGACCTGCATTGTAAAATTATGCAAGAAACACTCAAGACCCGAACCAGCAACTGCAATTAGCGTTACAAATTTGTATGTTCCTGTGTGTGTGTGTGTTTGTGTTTGTGTTTGTAGCACTATTCTCATGAGAGGCTTTACATTGAGCAAAACAATTGACAGCTGACATTTGTAACCGATTAGCCATGAAAAGAAAATGCGGCTTTATTATTGGTGCCGCAATATTCGTTCGTGCGTGGTTAAAACAAATAAGCCATAACCAGCGAAAGTGAGCAATGTTTGTGGCTTTAACTGTCATTATGTGAATTATGTTTGTTTCTGTACGAATGTGTGTGTGTGTGTGTATTGAAAGTATCGCATAAATGGCCACAAATGTACATATGAATGAATGAAGACACCCACACATACACATACAAATCAAATATATTCAGTCGTTGTCTGTGCGATGGCCAAGTGCCTTAAGGGGTTTTTTGGAACTGGAATCCATTGTGGATGCTAAGTGCGGTTGCTTTGCATGAGTTTACCTTGAGGATATCACTTGCCACTTTGTTAATTTGGCTTATCTTATTGGACTCTTACTTAACTGACTGACTTAACTGATTAAAAAGTTGTGCAAAATATTTATTGGCTAATTAAAGTTGTGTATAAGAGCGATTCGAGTTCTTATAACGCATTTGGACAGTTAAAGCACCTTAAAGAGATTTGTTGTAATTAATAAGCCCATTTGACCAGGCTACTCACAGAAAATTAATAATTAAAGATTATACACATAAGAGTCTCATGCGCTTTGTCTAATCCTAATGATAATCATAAGCAACGTGTGTTTAGCATTTAATATGCCACTGTTTTAATGCTCAACGTGCGGCTGATTTTCTCCTACTAATAATTCATAAACACGCGCGTCTCTCAAACACACTCAAATGTAAACACACACGCACACACACACATACACTGCCACACACACATTCATATGTGTAAGCTGCGACTGAGCATACACCCTCTCCTCATGTACTTTTATGAACGTTGATGCCATCAACTGAAGATATCCTGAATTAAGGTGGAATTTTGACATGCTTCCTGCCTTTTAAATCCGCTTAGTCAGAAAGATCCCCATTGTTGGCTGCTCGCAAGCTCGCAATGCAATGCCCGCACACACATACACACGCGCACACACACAAACCAATATTCTTAGAACTCTCCAAGGGTGTAGAATTTTCTGCACAGTTTTAATCGTTTGAGTTGTCTTTAAATACTCATTCTACTCATAACCTTAGCGATCGAACAAAAGCTTATCGATCAATTTCCCCTAAAAAGAAAGAGTTGCCAAGTCAAATAATTGTGCTTGCACCTTGCACCTTTAATAAACATCTGCTGCTGCTTTTTTTAACAAAAATATTATTCTTCTTTTGTTGCTAATAGTGTGCAATCACAAGAATGAAAAGCTTTTAAATGAGACTATAAGTGTAAAGGGAAAAAACTAACAAAAAAAAAAATCATGAACATTGCTTATAATGAACTTTTCACTTGCTAGCTCATGCTAACTGATAAGAATTAAAAGACGCTACAGTAGAAACACAATGAAATTGACTCGTAGCCAACAACAAGAACAACAAAAGGCAGCAACAACACTGTAAGCTGGTCAATAAGCTAAAGGCGAAATGGAGAAAAGGCAAACGTAAAAGGAATTCCATTTAGAATGCAGACAAAGTCGCCTATAAGCAAAAAGAAAAACAGGAAAGAAAAAAGTAGGCAACAAATGCAATTAAGTTATATGAAAAAAATAAGCGAAAGTTTCTCCAGCAAAAACAAAGAGAAGTCGAGATAAAAGTGAGAACAGAAAGTGTAGAGAAAGTGCTTTAAGTTTTAGTGTCAGGTATGCAAAGGTATCGCACAACAAAGTGACAGTGTTGAAAAAAAAAACCATTCTGAATAAAGTGTTGATACGGAAAAAAGGTTAACTAATTGCGTTTTTTCCCAGTTTGGGTAGAAAAAACACTCAACAACGAAAAGGAACAACAAATGAGAATGTTGAAATTATATCCAGTATGAGTGTATTCATTGATGCTCACATAGTACGAAAGAGCGTATTTACAGTTATAAGAATATAACTGTATAAGAAGACAAAGAAGACGATGATCGTATGTTGTTGAGCGTGTGTCGAACTTTTTGAGTTCTTGTGTATTTTGCTTATTACTCAAACCGAATTCGCTGAAATCCTCTCATAACTTTTTCATCAGAGCAGTACAACAACTCGACAAATGCACAACATTATTACAAATGAGTCGCATGCTGCCGTTTGTCGATGGCGGCAGCACTAGTTTTCAATAAGTAATGCGTGTGTGTTGTGTGCTTATGCAAGTGAGTAGTTTTAATCGCTTGGAACATCAAGAGCAATTGCACAAAGTATTTTATTAACTGATAAATAACTTACCTAAGTGCCGGAATTATTAACATACAATCGCTGAATGCCTGCAGCAATAGTTATTGTTAAACAACGACAACAACAACAAATCACAAGGCAAGTTTTCAATAAATGCGCGCGTATGCGCCGCAGCGGCGTCGCCGCCGACGTAGCCGCTAAGTCAAATACAATCAATGCGGTCGACGTTGGCGCCGCATACGGTACAAGAGCAACAACGGCAGCAGCAGCAGCAGAAAGTACAGCAAGAAGAAGAAGAGGAAGGAAGCAAAGTAGCTCAAAGGCTGTACATGGAGTTGCGATAATAATGGCGTTAGTTTTTAACATAATGCAGCATCAACAACAACAAGTGTTTTTGCACTGGCCATTTTGTAACGGTAAGTGCTTTTTATTCTACACTTTCTCTTGTTTTCTGGTCCCGTGGCTAATTTCACTTAATATGCTGTTGTTGTTTGTAGTGCAATAAAAATTAGTATTTCATACTTTTAGCAGCTGCCATAATATTTCACAGCTATGCAAATTATATTTGTGTTCGTGCGTGCATAAAAAGCAAATAAAACACAAAGTGTCGGAAGGAAGTTAATAATTAAATTGCAACGCACCTTAAAACACACGTTATAAATTGTAAATTGTTTCTGTATAATGCAACAATTTGGAAGAGAAATGCTGAATAATAATAAGATAAAACATCTTTATTCATATGTTTTAAGATCGAAATATTCTTAGACATTATATAGATATATTTTATCTTAAGTGGAAAATAAAATATCTAATGCGTCCTTGTAACAATTTGCAAGCATTAACGTATAAGAAACACAAAAACAACTATTGCCAAATGTACTTTTGTTTCTGGATTCTAGGTACTATTTTAATTGAGTGAAGTTTTCGCCACATAACTAATCACAAAACAATTCGACAGTCAAAAGTACTCAGTGCAATTTGCAAAGCTGTCAAGGGATATTCTCTCATCCTACGGTGCATCCTCTCCTACAATGCGAAGCTGAGAACTAAAAAAGTTAACGGTGACCATTAGTGTGCCGGCAATTGAAAGCAGAATTCACACACACAGTTTCGCACTTACGCATACATTGAAAATTAGGTCAATTGAGCGAAGAATCTTTGCATGCTGTGTGGTTGGATATTGCATTGTTGTTGTTCTTTTTTTTCTGATTGTTCGTATTCTCATATTCTTTGGCTTCACGCCCAGTGTCAACGTATATGCATCTTCATATATGTACATATATATGCGTACATAAATATAATAAGACTACAGAAGAGCCGGTACGATAAATTAAACTGAACTGAGTTACGTTTTGTTTCGCGGAGTCCCAACTGTCGACAAAAGTTTTGTCGGCTCGAAAGTTTCGCATATTATTTACAAAATGCACAATAACCAAGCGGGCCAAGTTACTTGGCCAAAAGTTTTTAGCTGAGACCGCCTAAGACTAGTACAAGCGATATTAAATTGAGCACAAACACTACAACAAAAACAACCATTTCTTTTGGTGGCTGGACAAATGCGATGCCGACTATTAGAAGAGTAGTAAAAAAAGAAGAAATTATTCAAAATTGCACTTGTAACGTGAAACTTTATTAATTTGCCGTCGAGAACTGCAAATTTTACAGCATGCTAATTTGGATAATTTGGTTTATAGTAATTTTCACTTTGCTCTGATAGTGTTTTCCTCCAGTTGAGTTTTTAAGCACGACCATCTGTCGCTTTTGGCCACACATTTTTCTTACCCTTTTTTGTTGTTTTAGTCCGCCCCACTTACTTATTACTCCATTTATGGCTAGTCCTTATTGCATAGTTTTTTGCGGCCCGGCTGCGTCGACGCATTTCATTAATTAAATTGCATTTTTCAGCTCGTTCTTTTTTTTCGCAAGCTTTTATCATTGGCATGTTAATTTTCATACTTTGTGGCGGTTTTTTATCAACTGTTTTTGATTCATTTTATTATTTTATGTGGTGTTTGCTTAAGTGTTTGTTATTATTTAATTAATTTAGTATTATTTTTTATAACTTTTTTTTTGTTAAACTATTCTGTCAATTGCAGGTGACATTTTCCGCAGTCAGGTGGACAATAACATGGAATTTTATAGCAGGCAGCAAGAGAATGCCAACAGGCATAGCTAGAGTTGCCAGACCGGGCAGAAGAATTTACAGTTAGATCAGAGCCGCAAACAGCTTGAAGTTCCTTTTATGTTTACCATAATCGACCCAATTTTTAAACTCAAGCAACATTACAAGTGTTCAATTGGCCTAAGATTATTAAAAAGCACTCAATATTTGGGGCAAGAGCTGTTAGCCGATTTGTAAGTGGCTAAGTTGTGCTGCATTTGACGCCATCTTGCTAAAATTAGCTTCCTTTTGACTTGACATTATTTCCATAGTCGCCGGCATTCAAGTAGCATTCAAGCACATCGCTGCTGTTTGTCCCAACTGCACTCTCACTTTATATATATATTTTTTTGTCTACTTACTGGCCGCCAGATTCGACGTCATAGACAACGGCGAGGGCGAAGGCAAAGGCGAAGGCGTTGTAAGCGCAGCTAGTTATGTGCCACCCGTCAACATCAACAAAGGCAATGTTGTCTTGAGAAGCGCATAAATTCTGGTCTTTCTGGCCTGTCTGTTAGCGAGTTAAGCGTTTTTTTTGTTTAACTTTACACTTGACCCAGGAAATGCAATTGTTGCCCGCAATAAGGCCAGCTTTAAGATATATATTTTTATGTAACGCGCAACATGAATAAGATATTTAAAAATTATAAAAACAAACTTGCTTATAGATCATTCATTCAGGTTGAACGTATTAAGAAAGTTTTCAAATAACTTAATTTAGCTTCTGTTTGTTTATCTTTGGCTACGCGTTGTTATTGATGGATTTACTTGAAGTCCATTGACGGTTTTTTGTTGGTGGGTTCAATGCTTTTGATTATGTTTCACTGTCATCATTTTTGAAATTGAAATCCTTGCGGAAGAGCTTTCGTGCTTGGTAACATATCCGTTGGCAAACACATTTTTTTTTTTAACCAAGTTGCATAATGGTGGTTCCTTAAAAATACGAATATGTAAGTTGGCTCAATGCTGGCTACTAGACAGACAGACAGACAGCGACAGTTGCAACAAAATATTGTACAATCTAAGAACGTCAACCAAAGGACAGCTTCAGATAGTTGTTGCGTATCAAAAACTGGTTGTGACACGTGACAAAGCTTAAAGTGTAATTTCCTATAATATTATTAATATAATATTAAAGCTTGGTTTAACCAAAAAATGGAAGGTCTTCGTATGTCTAACCTCAATATCTTTATTGTATGTATAAATGTTGTATAAATTTGAAGAAAGCAAACAAAAAGTTTTAAATATTGCAAGGACTAATACGAACTTGAAGTTCGGATTTAAACGCTTTAAATATCCATTGCACTTATTTTAAATTGCGCTGCATCAATTCTTGTCTTCTTTTGATTTCTTGCGCGATTCGTTATTGCCACTCGAACGTTTTTTCTATTTTTTTTAAATGGAATCGAATAAAATACAATACGAAATTATAATTGAATTAAGTTTAAGCACTTACTTTGGAACGCTTTGTGGCTTTCTTCTCCACAAGATTATCGTTGATAATTTTTGGCTCTGCAGCAAGCGGTGAGACGGGGACGATTGGTTTTTCACCAATACGTTTCTTTAGATGTTCCCGCATTTGCATATAGTCTATATTTGAAGGCGGCAACTTGACCTGCGGCGTCAGATTCTCAATGCTCAGCGCCTCAATGTCAGCCAGGAGTGCCGCATCCTGTTCCTCCATTTGTGTTGGACCCTCAACGGTTTTTTGAAATTCATTCGGATTGAGCAGATCTATGTTAAGCAGCATGTGAAGACCCTTAAAGTTGTGGGTATATTGCAATTCCAAATCGGGCATCGATATTGGCTCCTCGACATAGTCTTCCAAAGTTTTGGCGCATTTCAAAAACTTGCAACCAACTTCCGGATAGGGCAACGAGTTCGTATACACAATTGGACAAATCATTGGTGTGCTTAATTTAATTGTGTGGAAAATTTAATAGACAAATAAAACAATTAAGCTGTGCACTGGAGAATGAATGTATGTTTTTTGCTTATATTCACATGTTGAACATTGTGAAATAACTATTTAATCATATTAACTTACAGTTCGTCATGCTTTCGGTAGCATGCAGTTCCATTTTGGTTTTCAATCAAAGCCATCTTTTTGACAATTAAAATCACACTGACGACTTTTCCACGTGTTTCTAAGTTCGATAGTAAAAGTGACTTTGATTTCAAGTGCTGTAAAATCCTACAATTATCGATAAGAAAGAAAGGAACTGATTTACTGCGCAATTTGATTTAATCAATAAGAAACTTTCAATTTGACTTCCATTACAAAAATAGCTAACTATGAAAAATTGCTTATAAGTTTTCATGTCACGTTGTTCAGAGTCAACATATTACTTTACCTTCAACAATGTAACTGTAATCAATTGTATAAGAACTGAGTTCAACGTTGTCGTCCTCTTCTTCTCTGCCTCTACGTAGGAGCACTCTATATGCCGAGCTAATGGCGCCTAATAAACGTCTTAACTCAAATGAGCCTGCGAATGGTGCATCAGAGTGCGACGGACTCTCAGAGAAGTAATTATGATTTATGCCAACGGACGGTAGGTGGCGTGGCAGCTAATTGTCTGGCCGTGGGAGTGTCGCGGCCGTGTGCAGATACAATTATGTGTGTCTGATGGCCACCCGAAACCCCAAATCGGGTAGCCAGCCACATTCATCTCCGTCTCAGCTCTTGTCGTGTCTCCCTCCCTCCCTTTTTCTCATTCTGCGAAAATAGTGTGAAATGGCACACGTACTGTAATTATGGTGTGCTTTGGTAACGTGAACAGGTTCCTAATGCTTGCCTTCGTTCTTCGTTGAGATCTGCCTAAGTTCTCCCTCTAGTCATTATTACCACTTAAAGGGATTTGGGAACTTCTCGTGTAGTCGGTAAAAGGTTTCCCTTCACAACCAATGCCAATGTAAGCAGCTTTACTTTTCAATTAATGATAACTTTTTGTTACTCACCGCGGTTTCAGTTTAGAGAATGAATACAGATCTGTAACAGATAGTCTTTACCTTAATATTATAATCAAGATTGTTCCAGCTTATTTTCACGCCTAGTCAAAGGCTTCGACTCATCCTTTTTGGTTTTAACACAAGCTTAGTTTTGCCATCGAGATTTAAGTTTGGCCTACGGTACACAAATGCATGAAAGCTTCAGTCTGCTGATGGCGCGTGCATGTACGTGGTATGTGGAACAAGTATGTGGAGAGTACTTTCTATGTCACTTTTGGGCTTGTGTATGTAAAATTTAAGCATTAAATTCTCAAGTGATGTACATTTTTAACTTGTTCTTTTAGAACTGAGCCTTGTTTTTGCTCATCGACTTTGGACTGCTGCTCCTGGCCTCATTTGCAGCATCGACGTTTTGTGCCACGAACAACAACATTGACTTGTTGTGCCTTTATGCAAATGATGTATATTTAATACCCTGCACATAAATTCATAAAAGGCATATTTGATTGTTGAACAGAATTTGATATGCAGGAAATGAAGATTGTCACATATTAAGGTCCTATATAGGGTACCTTTTGGGCGAACACCATCATCAACTACACCATTACACTCGTTTCATATACAGTCGTTTACCTTCTTAGCCTGCTGCTTGAGCTGCCAGCTACCCCTTCACTTATTTTTGGTTGGTTGCTATCGTCCTTATATGCTTTTGTTGCATGTTTTATGGAAATGTTTTTTGAACATTCGACGCACTTTGCACATCAAACGCATTTAAAGCATACCACTTTGAAAACACACACACACACACACACATCCTTACACTCACACACAAGCAGGCTAATGTGCACATTTTAACCCTTAACCCCAACCTATGCTCTTTATCCCAATCACTCATTTTACTCATTTTTGTGCCTTGCACTATGAATACACAACGCACCTGAGCAAAAGCATAGCTATGCTCAGTCTGTCCGTCTGTCTGTCTATCTGTCTGGCTGTCTGTCTGTCTGTAAGTCAATCTTCAATCTTGTTTCTGGCATAGCGCACAAATTACGAAATTTTGGCATTCTCTGGCTAGAAACTGCTAATTTGGTTTGATGTGTTGCCCCAGGGACATCCATCAGCAGCAGTTGAGGCCAAAAACTGAGACTGAAGCTTTTGGTACGAAAATCAACAATGGGTACAAAATTGATTATCTGAAATTGGTGCTATTGGTGTTTCTTCGGACTTAAACCTCAATTGTTTTTTTGGTATCATGTCATTTTCTGGCTCACCGCTTTACTTCCTTAGAGAATGTTTCCTACGAGAATGTTTTCGTATACTTTGTGTTTAGTATTAGTTATGTGTTGCTTGTGCGTGTGTGTGTGTGTGTGTGGGTTTTTCAATTAACCTAGTTTTTGGAATTAATACGCTTATTAGAGATCTAAATTGCCTTCCGGGTTGAATTAAAGAACTATCGATTGGATTAAAAGTTTAAATTAATTTTAAAATAATAATGGAAATGAACATTATATTATTCATATGATGTGTAATCAATTTGAATGAACTCGATTTACATTTTTCTATGGTTTTTTATTGAATGAATAATGAAACAAGCGTTTAAATATTATTGTTGGAAATGGTTTATTATTATTGTTGCATAGAAACATGATGGATTCCATCAATTTGTTCAAAAAAGAAGCCATGCCTCTGACAGAAGTGCCATTATTGTTAAATCAAACATGCCCAATACACACATATATATATATATATATATATAAATATAATGTGTGTGTTTGTAATACAGTACTATGTATGTTTCCATGAGGCTAAAAGCTTAGCAACAAATACATTAATAACGTTGACATCGGCTAGCTAAATTGTTAGCTTGGTCGAAACCACTTTCGCTTGTCACATAAATTGAGCTAAAAAAAAAATGTCAAATTGAATTTAGTTTATGTCAACATGTTTTTGCGGTGATTTCCACTCGACTTCATACACAATGGCATCAAAAAAGCATAACAAAAAAAAACAAACATAAAAATCCACCTGAAATAAAAGCGTCGCGTCACACAAAAATCACAAACAGTGTACATATTATTCAAAGGTATGCTAAAATTACAAAACAATTCTCAGGCAAATAAATGTTTGTACGATGCTTGCTGAATTCCGCCTTCGTTGCGATATGTACATGCAAATAGTATATACAAGTGGCAACCTTAACTTTTAATGCTATTATGCAAAATAGTTGGCTCTGATGCATTTAACTGCGACCGCTTAAAGAGCAGCTTTAATGTGATCACATTGACTGACAGCAGCAGCAGAAGGCGAGCAGAAAGAGAGAGAATACAAATTGTTATTGTTATGTGCATTGTTCGCAAATCCGTATAAATGAAATGTTGTCTCAACAATGTTTCAGCTTGTTAAGCGGTGTTAATGTTTGTTAGTACATATTTTTTTCTTGGTCGTTTTCATGTGATTTTATATCCCATCAAATAGGACTGTGTTTATTTAATGGTGATGCAGTATTCATCAAGTTGCTTAGTTATGACCAATAAGCAATTGATAATCGGTTGAGTTTTGAGGGAGTTATGACGTCGGAAAGTTATCTATCTATCCTCAATTTGGATTTTTCCTGCTTGAACTAGTTAGAAGGGTATGCAATCTTCGGCGCATCGATTTCATGTTTGCCTTTCTTGTTTTCTCTCACTGATTCTCGATGTTTATAAGTTTTTTGATTGGAAAATAAAGGTTTCTCTAGGCATTTAAAATGTACCAACTACTATCTGTCAAAGTTAAACGAGTGCAAACAACTTTGTGTATTTATTTGGCCACTGAAAACAAATCAAAAGGCAAAACTAACGAATGACCGCGACACAAAGCCAAAACGACCAGAACATAGTAATAAATTTATTTGAAAAATGCTTTGAGCGCGAACACAAAAAAGTGCGACATCCCGTTGAAGTTATGAAAGATGAGATGGATAAAGATGCCACAGCAATATCTCTACTCTCTCTCTCTCTCTCTCTTTTCGTTTTTGCAGTTCCCTGTGCAGAAGCGGCAACACACTACAGCAACAGCAACAACAACAATAGCAAGAGTTACAACAATGTTGACTTGAAAGTCTTCAGTGGAGATGTCCTTCCGCCGTTATTCTCATCTTCATCGTCCTCGTCTGTGGTTGCGAAACTGCCACAAACGGAAGCCACGAGCAACACTTTCAAGAGCTTAGCATTCCTTGCCAGCGACGCCAGCGAAAATGATTCCTTTGCCTATTACCCGAAAACGGATAGCTTTTCGGAAATGGAGCTGGCACAATCTTTGCCAATATTTGACTTTGGCATGCCGCGCAACATAACAGGACGCACCGGACACTCGGAGGCAACAATTAAATGCAGGGTGGATCAACTGCATGATAAGTCCGTAAGTCGATGCAAGAAACTAATTAACTAAAATTACTTTTTATACCTCTATTAAAATTTAAAAACTTTTAAATTGATGCTGGATGACGCTCAACTTGAATTGAAAAAAATCTGGTATTGATTTTTCGTTCGGTTCGTTCATAAGCAGCTGCCAAAATTGCATTTACGCAACGTGCAACAAATCTAATCCATCACAGTTGTTAACGAGTTATCTGAATATTTGTTTTTCCACAGGTATCCTGGATACGAAAACGTGATCTACACATATTAACCGTTGGAACTGCTACATACACATCCGATAAACGATTTCAGGCAAGCTATAGCCAACTACACTACCTTGACATATATATATATTGGTTTTTGTTGTATAGCTTAAAATAACTAGCATGATATATTTGAAATAATTTAAAAACGGTTCGCAACAAGGTACTTCTTTCAACTTTCAACTTTCATATGGAAACATGCAAATTGAATTAGCGCCAACTGAAACGGAGTATGTTGCAGGTGACGGAATCAAAGGATATGCGTGAATGGACGCTGCACGTGAAATCGCCACAGGCCAAGGACAGCGGCATCTACGAATGCCAAGTTAACACAGAGCCAAAAATATCCATGGCATTTCAACTTAATATTATTGGTGAGTGAGTAACTAGTTAAACGTTCGCAAAGTTAACAAGTAAGAAGGCTCTAGTCGAGATATCCCGACTAGACGATACCCTGATCCCTATACTTCACGACTATATCGACTCGACTGTTGATGCTGATCAAGAATATATATACCTTATAGGGTCGGAGATGCTTCCTTCTGGCTTTGCACTAAACCATTATACTCTTATATCCCATTTTTAATGGGATCAGGGTATAAAAAGAGTATGCTTCAAATGTTAAGAGTCTGACCAATAAAAGTTAATACTAGATGCATACTTGAAACTTGAACTTGAAGTTAAGTAGTTAACACACGAAACTTGTTAACAAGTTGAGATAGAGTATTGCGCAGTCAGTTACTTTTCTCCGTTTACACATTTGGAGCTGTTAAATTGCTTAATTACAATTTGGTAACTCCGCTCTCACCTTGGCAACAGCACACACAATTATGATTATTTCATTTGTTTGTCCGTTCTGCCACCGGATATGTATAGTATAAATAAAACGCGTTGCCACATTTTCAAGCAAATGTGTCTGGCGGCAGGCATACATTTTTAATTTCCCATTTTTCATCATAAATAAATAAAAGCACACCGAGGAGAAGCTCAAAAGTCTCTCAGACCAGGCAGGTTCAATTTACATTCTAGGTAGCATCGCAATTTTAAGTGGCCAGAAGCAACAGTTTAGACAAGTTCACATGGGACTTAATAAGTATATAAGCACGGAATAAGTTTAGTTGCCGCTCGATTGGCAAGGTTTTCATAATTGGTTCGTAATGATGTGAGCATATTTAATGCGATAGCAGATTAGTCAAATGGAGTCTTCCTTATATTACAATGTTTCTTCTTAATATTGGTGCAATACAGTATTAGATCGTATTAAAGTAATCATAATCGTTATCCTTCAATAGTGCACTTTTATTCGAAACAAAGCAACCAATTAAATCGATTTCTGTTTAAAAACTATATAAAGTATGTATATATTATTTAAATGCAGAATATAGCAGCTGTAGGAAATGCCATTATGACGTTGCCAGCTGCTTTCAGCCACTTATGCAAATCAGTTTGCAATCTTTTTGTTTTCACGCAGCAAAACAAACACAAAAAAGAGTATACTGGTTTTAATGTGACTTTCGCTTTGGAGATTAATACAAGTTAATTTCTGTTTGTATCCAATACATAAATAAGAAGATATTTATAGTATCTCTAAGATCAAAGTTACAGATGGAGCCAATAAGGGTTTTCTCAAAACAGAGCATTAACCAGTCGACTAAAGTTCAACTTGAACGTTATTTCATTGCAAACTTTTTTTTTAACCTGCTCAACTTCCGTTTGGTGTTTTTTTTCTCACAAACGAATTTCCGATTACATTTTGTGCTTCTTCTTCGCCACCGTATGCATTTTAATTTACGTTAATGAAACAATTGCGAAGCACCTTCATCTGCAGCAAGCTGCAAATTGCAAGTGGCAAGCTGCAAGTGGCAAGCAGCCAGTGCCAAGCAGTGGCAAGCATGATACTGCATGCTGAACACTGTCGGCTCGTTCTTAATGACATTATCGGCATATGCGTTGTATGAGTATCCTTAAAACAGCTTTTGGGTGATGCTTAACGCTTCTTGCATTGGATTTGATTAATGTCATAATGCAAATTTATGCAACCGCTAACGTTCCCTTGTTTTTGTTGGGCCATAAGATTTATATCACACATTAATTCAGCTCGGTCGTGGGCTATAAATACAAGTGTATGTGTGTATTTTTGTTTGCCTGCTGATAATTAAAAAGTAATGCAATAAGATTTAAGTATTTTATGTTCTCATTTACTAGTATTTTCTCAAAAAAGCTAAAGGATTAACTAAGTTAACACTACTTTTGTTATTAAAACGACTATATTTTGGTATAGCTTCTAAATGATTATATTACATTATAAAGGTTTCCAAGGTCACACTCCTTATTCTTTAGATAAACGATTAAACTTATAGCCATTTAATGCAAACCTTCACTAAATCGCAATTACTGATATATTCCCTTGGGGCTACTGGCTACGTGAAGCTGGAACTTTGCACACGTATAAACACACAGACAACAATATTCCTTAATCCCAGTTTAAGGCAGCAACCAATTTTATTTTTACCCCTCTGCCGCTTCATTGTACTGTGTTTGAGTGCTTATTGCTGTCTCTTTCTGTATTTTTTCCGAAACTCATGTTAACAAAGGGAATAGAGAATATTATTTCTGATGTGTGCAAGAATTCACTTGAAAAGTCAGAGCTATAAATCACTTGATATTGTGCTTAACTTACTGATTTAGTTATTTTTGAACATTTTATTGCAGTGAACATATATTTCAACAGAGCATTGAGTCGTCGTCGAGACTCAATACTCAAACTTGTTTAATTATGTTATTTTTTTTTTTGGGCAAGCCAACGGATAATAAATATTAATATTAACCCAGTTTTACAAATACCCTTACAGACACACAAACACATATGCAATCGTTGTGCATTACAGAAATATGTGTGTGTGTGTGTGTTAAAAGTCTGCATTTTCATTTTGCTCGTTTTACTTTTATAGCTGCAATTTAGGGGAGTTTAAAACATATGCCATAAAATTGTATGATTAAAAGTTTGTGCAGTCAACTGCGTAAATGATTGTCAAAAGCAATTGCATAAATAATAATTGAATCCCACAGCTTAGACACATAAATAATCAACTTGATATTCATATATATATCTACAGAAATCTCACCCGATGCCAGAGCTGTTATCAGTGGACCACCTGATCTGCATTTCAAGATGGGTAGTGCCATTATTCTCAGCTGCGTAGTCAAGCAACCGTCTTCGAAGGACATTGGACCCATTTATTGGTATCGTGGCGAACAGTTGATCACTCCCCTGGAGGAGGATGATGACGATGTTGCAACGCCGAAGGAACTCCTGCCCGGCCAATTAAATCAATCGCTTAACGAAGTTTTGAGCACAGACTTGCAAAAGGAATTCACTACACGTATTGCCATGGAATCCCAGCTGGGCGACACACTCAAATCGAGGTAGTGTTTGATGAAACGTTTAATTAAAAGTGTTTCACATATATTTCTTTAAAGATTGCGCATCTCCAATGCCCAAATAACGGATACTGGGATCTACACGTGTCAGCCAACGACTGCGAGTAGTGCCAGCGTTGTGGTCCATGTCATAGATGGTAAGTCAATCCAATTGATCAGCTTTATTAGAGAAAGATATGAAGATATGTATTGGTTGTTGAATGGGTATAAAAATAACTTTAAGTGATATTTGAAACTTACGAAAACTCTAGGTTATATTATAATAATATAATTCCCGTGCTTACTTATTACAAATCAGTTGCTATGTCTCTATATATCTCTTAGTCTGCGCTATAAACTTAAAATGTAGGCTCTTTCTCTTACAGAGTAAAGTGTGTCCCAATTTTTCAAGTTTCAAATTCCAAGTAAACAAGTCAGCAACTTTGCTATTACACTTTGCATATTTTGCACATAAATTTGACGGAATGTTGAGATAATATTGTGCAAAACTACATACCAAACACACAAACACAAGCACTGGGCACTGGGCACTGGTCATCGTAAATTTGACGCTTTCTGTGTCCCTTTCTGGTTTTATGGCACGCACTTGAAGCAAATTGAAGTGCGTTAATTTGATGGCCATGTCAAGTGTTGAATTTAATGCCCAGTAGCTAAGCAGTTAAGTTGAATTAAATCCTATTGTACGTACGTAAACGTATAAGCTAAGCAATTTAGGGAATTTGCATTTTAAAGAGTCCGAGAATGTAACTCATAATAAATATGATAATATGTCAAGTAAGAAGTAACATTCCCAAACAAAAATCAGTTAATCATAGTCTTATTCCTTGGGGTGTGGCGCATTTGGCATTCACAATCACAAAGAAATTCACAAATGTGAAAGGCACATGAGACAGGATAGAAAATAAGGAAATGAGTTTATATGACACAACCATATGCCTATGCCTAAATACAGATAATAAATCAAATGCAATGTAAAATTTAAATGGAAAGGGATGCAGAGAAGTCAGATATTTCTGAAAACCG
This sequence comes from Scaptomyza tumidula, assembly GCA_035044465.1. NCBI lineage: Eukaryota > Metazoa > Arthropoda > Insecta > Diptera > Drosophilidae > Scaptomyza > Scaptomyza tumidula. The sequence continues at coordinate 1,408,170 of JAWNNW010000642.1, read as the reverse complement.
AAATCTTTACACTCTTAGTTTCATATTAGTTGCAAAATGCAATGTTAATGTATTCAGGTTAAGAATTTAAACTGTGAAATAGTTTTACAAATATTTAAGTACATAAATAAAATAGTCAGAAGTATAAGAAACTGGTTTTTGCTTGCGTTGCTTACTCTTCGAGTTATAAGATAAATAAATGAGCACAGAACTTTCGAGACACGCTGCAGAATCTCTTATTGTGTAGTGTATTGCCATCAGACAACACATATGTAGATTATTTATATAGTCCTGTCTGTAGGCGTGCCACCCGTCTCTATGGGGAGCAAGAAAGAAATGCCAAGCAAAGAAATAAATCTCACAATCATATTATATTATTTGTAGCCCACACAAAAAGATGTCTTGGCTTATCGTTAATTTAAATGTTCTGGCTTTACATTCGGTCGAAGTTGACTAAGATTTCATTTGTTTTTTGGCGCTTTTCAGATGAGAATCCCGCGGCGATGCAAAAAAGCTCGGCAACGTCTTTTTTCCGCAAGGACTTGCAGAAGTTTCTGGTGCAAATACTTTGGGTTATGCTGGCAATACATTTGACCAAAAACTAGCTGCCAAAAGGAAGCAGTTTCAACTAAAGGAAGCCGAAGCAACATTCCCATTCCAGTGGTTGCATCGAAAGCTGACAAACTTAATTATAAGAGTGTTTTTGTTTTTTTTTTGTTGTACACTGTAATTCTTATAGCTGCCGGAAATGTTTTTTAAAAATTGCCTAAGGAAAGAACAAACAAACAACAGTGAACATTGCCACATTTTGTTTGTGTCAGCCATGTTAAGTTTTTTTCATTTCCGTGTTTCCTTTAGTATTTACATTCCGTTGTGTTGTTAAAAGTATAAGTAGAGCAGTGTAAAACCAATCCACAAGTAAGAAAAGTAAAAATAGATACTGTGGCAAGGTTGAAGTTGAATTCAACTCAAAACAATACAAGATGAGAAATAGACGACAGTTCGCCTCATAAGTTTTTGACACATGACAAAGACTAAAATTTGTAATATAGTATTATTTTAAACGAAAGCAAAAAAGCGAAGAATCTTGTTTACTCATTTTCGGAGGTAAACTGGATATGGGATATGATAAACATTAATTTATAAGTGCAGAAGTGTGAATCGAAATGAATATGTATGCAATTTGACACTTCAATATGATAATGAAAATAACTGGCATAATTGTAGACATGAATTTAATACCTGTAAGAAAGTGAAGCAGATTTTAAATAATGTGTGTAGAAAGTATGTATGTGATGTATTAAAAATAAAATGATTATTTAATAAATACAATTCTTAATCATATAGTTTTATTACTTACTTTCAATTCCAGACTTTGTTACCATCATTAGTTATTTACATAGTTATTATGAAAATAATTATTCATTATTTTTGCTACTTCTATAAGTTTTTGTCAGCTGAATATTTATGAGACAGTCTGCGTGTTCTTAAATTGCATCTCATTTTATTTGTCGCATGTAAAAAACAAGTAAGAAGGCTCTAGTCGAGATATCTCGACTAGACGATACCCTGATCCCTATACTTTACGCCAGTGGTCGGGGAACCGGCGTAAAAACGCAATTTTTAGGAGTAAAATATATATATTTGCATACTTTTAGGCTGGCTTTTTATTCATATCGTTCTTTATACTTTTGTAGTTAAATATAAAAACCAGTGCTATTGCTGCCTATTCTGTTCGTCTGGTACTTGGCGTCGGAAATACTTAAAAACTAGATGAGATCGCAAAAGAATACCGCCGAGCTTTCGTCGAGTTTTTGATAGTTTTTTCTAGTTTTTGACTCAAGTATACCAGGCGCACAGAATCAGCAGCAAGTGGTTTGAATTGACTTTTATAGACGGCCTATGTCGTATGCAATGATTTTTTTCCTTTTTTATCATAGTGTCGCACCAATTAAATATGAAAGAATAAGCGATTTGCCTAAAAGTATGCCACATTATTTTTAGCGGGTAATTTAGCCAATGCATCAACCTTATGTTTCCACACAGGGTACTACCAACCTAATCAAAAATATTTTGGGGAAATGATAAAAAATTCATTAATTCATTAATGATTAAAAATTCATTAATTCTAAGAAAAATATTTTTATTTAAACATAAGAACAAACGAGAAGCACCTAAGTTTATATGTATATCTATTTTCAGTCGATGTCTTATATTATTATTAATAGTTGATTGTAGATTTTTTATAAGATTTTTTGGTTTTTGAGGTAAATAAATACGATCTTAAGCGATACGAGCAATACAAAAATATCTTATTTTTCCTTTGTTGGGTGGGAATCACAACCATTCTTGACTGCAAAACCGATGGATCCTTAATGATATTGACGAATTTTTACCTAAAATGTGTTGAATTTTTTTTTAAATAGTCCTAAGCCATTTTAATCCTAACGGATTTTCAAAGGACATGTTGCGTAAGAGTTTTAAGGACCTACTCTATCGAACTGCATTCAAGGATTATGGGGTCATCTAAGAAAAAAAACACTTGTAAAAATTTCACTCTACGGCCGAGCGAAAATAAGAAAAAACCATAAAAATGCAGTTTTCTCGGAAACCACAAGGACGATTTGAATGTCCTTTGGCCATTTGGTAGCCCTGGTCAAAACAAAAAGTCTGACACAGGACATGTGCGAATCCTTTATGATTTGGCCGAGTTATAACCAATTTTATATTTTAAACATATATCCTTTTATTTCAGCTGTTTGAAGGACTATCGTCCTTTGCACTACTTTGCTCGTATCGGCTGGCATAGGCCTACCTGTAGTCCAAAGGACATCCGGATAGTCCTTAAAATAGCCAAGTTATCGACGATTTTGTAATTTTTTAAATTTTTTCTGACCTACCCCCTGTAAAATATTTCGAAAATTTTTTTTCGCGAATCCTGGAGATCCTTATAAGCAAATCGATAGATTTTGTTGCTGCGAGTTCAAAAATGTATTTTCCTTAAAGATCTTTAAGGAAATGTTTAAGTTATGGCTTAAAATCGAAAGTTCTTTTTGCCGAAAATTTATATATAAGTAAGAATAAGCGATCTGCCTAAAAGTATGCATACTTTTTTTTATTATTTTTAGAGGGTAGTTAAGCCAATGAATAAACCTTATTTGTTTCCACACAACAGCGGTCGAGGAACCACTATGAGGTAATATCAACTTAAATAAAAAATAAAATAAAGCTAACAATATATTAAAATAAATTACACTTCCACAACTTGGACAACTTGTTGCGACACAAGAGAGCAACAACAAGGACAATGATAAAAACTTGAATATATATTTGTGCACAGACGAGAACTGACATCTAATTCGCGTCCACATTCGCATATCAATCATATGCCTCATAGGCTTACAGAAACGTCTTCAAAAGCGTGATATATGAGCCGGTTGTGCTTAGTATCTAAAAGTGATATAGAATAAGGAAAGAAGGAATGAAAAGAGTGAACAATTTCAACATTTATAATCATTATAATCTCGCCATACCGAACTGAAGGTCGGCAATGAGGGCGTAAAAAATGGCACCGCAATTCTTTTAGCCCGCTGCGAGCGTCGCAATATCATTAAAATCATTTTCCTGGTACTCGCATCGCATTTGTACCACTCAATGTCGTAACAAGTGTCAGCTATAGCCAAGCTCTGTGTGAGAGAACGAGAGAGAGACAGTAAGAATCAGACAGAGAGGGAGGTAAAATATTGGCAAGGGGACAGCTGCCAACATCTTTTTGTTGAGCAATTAAAATTTTAGCACAAGTGCAATTTGTGTTTGTGCTCTCGCACATTATTTCTTATGGCGTGAAATTGATATGACCAAACGATGGCATAACACAAACACACAGACACAGGCACAGACAACAGCAACAAGAACAACACAAAACTAACACTTTCGCTGACATGATTGCCACCATAGCAGTAGAGGAATAGCTGCGTCAGGGCTGCAACGCCATAGAAAATGTAGGTTAAGCCGTTCAACGAGGAGGTGTTCTGTCCATGGTTGGATCCGTTCCAGTTGGTCCAGTTTGCAGCAGATGATAGTATGTTAAGGAGTTGTTGCATGTTGCAAGGTAAGGAGAGTGCAATTAGAGCTGTCATTAATTGCAAATAAAGTGTCTGCTAACAACATAATGACTTATAATGTCTAATTGCAGAAATTGCTTCAAAATCATATGCAAGACATAAATAAATTAAATAAGTAGGTTATGTAAATATTTGTTTTCTTCGTAAATATATGGTCTGATTAAACTTCAATCGTCTTAAAGCTTTCCATCCGCGATGAAAAACTATTTTAAAGGCTTTCATTGAAAACATTTTTAAAGAAGATATATATCTTTTTTGCACTTAAAATGGAAACTTTTATTCAATACAGTCTGTCGGCTTACCAACATGATGTCCAAAATGGTCGAGCAGAGAACAAAAGCTGCTGACAGGAAATGCATTAAGACGATAACGGCAAACTGGCGCGACAGATCCGAACACAAATCGATAATCGCATTGTGTCGCTCAATGACATTGCTAAGTTTAACCCTTATGTCGGCATTCATCGAAGGCGTAAAATATTCCACTGTGTGTGTTTTTGTGTGTGGAAAAGAAGCAGAAATTTGTAAGCTGGCATTGAAGCTGCTGCCACAATGGATGTTGCCAGACGGCTTTTTCACTTACCTGCATTAAGTTCGGCAAAAATGAACCGAATATCCTGCTGCAGAACACGAAATGCGCCGCTTATGTACATGCAGCTACACAGGAAGAAACCATCGACAAAACTGAAAGTAAACACTGTGCAGGCCCCCGAGGCGGTTAACACCATATAAGTGAAGGGAAAATATGGATTTACACTGGCAAAGTCGGGAAGTCTACAAACGAAATAGGAATTGGTTAACTTAAGTATTTTATGTGATTACAACTTACGCTATATTGAAGGGTAACTCCATTTCACCGGGCAAGTCACGACACCAGCGATATATACCCATAATCAAAGGTTGAGCATTGAAGGCGGTATTTGTTGCACTTCCAGCTGTGAGAAGTAATAAACTAAGCTGATTTGCTGTTGTCGAGATATCAACAAGTGTTTTCTGCGCTTTCACATTATTGCTGGCACACAATATTTGATGTAGACGATGCACAATTGCAAACCACTCTCGATGGTACAGAAAAAATATGATCAGCTTTAACACGCAGACAGCCTTTGTGCTGCCGGGACAGAATGCCTCCAGGGCCTTCACTAAATTGTCGAGATTGCGAAAGCCATACAGATTCTCACCATATGCACCAATTAGGATGACAATGAAACTAAATGAACAGATTAAATTCTTAACACAAGTGCGTTTGTGTTGTGGCCAAATGCCCACAATCAGTCCTGAGATTCTTGGTATCCGATAGAAGCTCTGCACAATGGGTGGTTCAACGCTGCCAATCATTATTGGATGTTGCTATTGATGGGAGCTGGTCTCACTTGAAATGAATGTCGTCTGTGCTGCAAGCAGTGTTTAAGCCAAAAGTTCAAAAACGTCAACTTGAGTTGCTTTTTATATGCTTTGAACTAATTGCAGGACGTCGGAAACTGTTGAAGTCCACTTGGCACTGCGTTTGAGTGCTGCTTAAGGATACACTCAAAGAAATTTAAAGGTTTCAAAATTTAATAAATTCAATTGAAAATATTTTGGTACCATTTTTAAAAATGAATTCTAGTTTTTAGTATATTTTCTTCAGTGTACGCTACTTAAACCTAATAGTACTTTACTAAAAGTTTTAATTGTTGTTGTGCTTACGTTTGTGTTTGCATTCGCAGCTCCTTCCACCGGTTTTTTCTTTAAGCCAAAGTCACGCCATCTGCTTTGCCTTCGCATTTGTGTGCGTCATTTTACATTCATTGCCACAATTCCTGCAGCTAATTATGGTCATCCATTGAGGTTCTTTTAAATGTCTCAAACAAAGCACAAACATTTTTTTTTAGTTAATAAACGCTTACAATGCAAACTTTTTTGTTTTAATTGTTGACTCTACAAATGTTACAAACAGATAGTTTTAAAAGGCATAACAGTAATTATATACTTGTTCCAGTGAAAAGAAAAACTGCTTTGGATTTTTGTTTGGTAATTGATTGTTACCTTGTTACAATAACTCGGCTTTCTGTGTCAATCTGCCTTAAGTAAATACAATTTGCATAGGTAAGAAGCAAAGATATTCAAAATCAGTTTCGACTTCAGCTTACAGCTTCCAGACAAATAATTTCATTTTATTTGCCCATGTGAATCTTATTTGACTGCAGTATCCAATGCAGCAAATTTGCTTGTCACAGGCCTAATTTCGCCTAACTTCCACCCCTGCAGAGACACACACACACACATTGTAACACATTGTAAGTTAGCTCTTGTCAGGTACTCCATTTTACCTTACTGTTCATCTGCCTCTAGCACCCACTGGCCTCTCATTAAATGAATCGACAGCCTGCAAGCATAAAGTTACCATTGAGTATTGCCATGATGATGCTGAAGAGCTTAAAATTAGAACTTGTGGAGCAAAATTGGTTACAAATAAAAGCACTTAATGTTTACACTGAATGTATCATTATTTTATTATTAGCCACCTTAGCAGCTGCTCTTTAAAGCTATTCTCGAATTTTTGCGATTTTTCTATAAGTTAAAATTGAATTTTGAGCATTTATAATTCAATATCGTAGTAGACTTTGTCTGGCAACATTTCTTTCGTATTTGCTATCACGTCGCCGACATAAATTTTAACATGCATCCATCCATTCATATTTTGGTTGAGTTATGCGCCAATAAATTTTGTCTCTTTTCACTTGCATACACATCAGTTCAAGTCGCAGCAGCTGCTATTTACTGCAGTGTGCTAATTTATGCCCTTGTTTAACAAACTGTTAGATAACCCGCAGATAACTAACTAAATGGGTGTGTGCATTTGCGTTATAGTATGAGTGTTAGTCCAACAGGATAAAGGATATAATTTAGCGCAACAGTATGTATGATTAACACTAAATATCAAAGCTAGCGAAGTGCATAATTCGCAGCACTTATGTCGCGAATAGGCAACGTTTTGTTGATGGTCCCTGCATTTGTGTTCATTTAAATGTATGTGACCCTAGAGATAGACAAAGAAGATTGATCAGTTTGTTGCTTAATAAATTTTATAAATTTATGTTATGAGCCAAATAGAATATTTCCAGCTGTTAAAGTTTCGCTTCTAGTTTCTATAATAAATAATAATATAAATTCATATTCTTATACAAGTTCTTAAACACAACACAATAAAATATAAGCTAGAAAATAAAATGAAGATATCTCTGAAATCTCGTTTAAATAAATTTTCATGAAGTATTTTTTTTTTGCGAAAACGACGTCTGCCCTGTAGTCTGTCGTCGTAAGTGGAACACATGATTGAAATGCTAAACATTTAGTTAGAGGCTGGCAACAACTACTAAAACCACCCACGTGAAAGTTATCACTTGGCAGTAAATGCGCGAAACGAAGCGTGCATCCGGATATTAATGAATCCGCACATAAACACAACACGCAAACGCACGCACGCACACACAAACATACACACCACCTACCCATGTGCGACAATAAAATGCAGTTGGGAGCTCGTTCAGAGAAGCTGCAGATATTTGTCCTGTTTTATGCTAACGTATCCCATTGCCCTCCACACATTATTTAACACCCTACCTAGTCCAAAACTGTGCACTCGAAAACATTTATATATATAAATAGGTTTTCTTTTTCTCCCATAATATCATAGCGTATATGTATATGTTATTTGGCTAAATATGATTAAGTCAAGTACATCTCAACCTTTTTTTAAGGTGTTTTGATTTTGAAACGTGCTAAATCATTTTGCAGTCTTAGCTTTTCTCTCAGTGCAGCGAGGAGTGGAGCATAAACAAACAATCCAAGCACAAGAACAAGCGCGGCAATGTGTTGCACATTTGAAAGCAAAGTTGCGCAAATGTGTGAAATTTGTGCGGCACACATTTGCACAAACAAGCTCAGTGCAATGTGAAGGAAGCAAACTGGAGCAACAGCAACAAAAGCGGAAGTTACAGCAGCATGAAGCAGGTCCTGCAGGACGTGTGAAAACGCAATTGAAAAATTCCACAGTTTTGCATAAATCAGCAGAAAAGCGCCAAAATGGTGCATAAACACACGAACAATACCACACACACACACACACAACATACAACACACAACAAGCGGGCAAACATGGCAAACGCGCCAGCTACTACAAGCTGTGGAAGCAAATACAATTTACTGCCGCTACAATTGGCGATCAAGCGACGCACAAAGGGGCACGACGCGGTAGAGCCACTGTGCCACTTGTCCTTGATGGGTGGTGGCCACAAAAGCGTGCAGTATCATCATAAAGTGGAATCTGTCGTTTGCCAAATTGTCAAGCGTCGCCAAGATGTACTGGAATGCAGAGGCAATTGCAGGTGGACGGACATTGAACCAGGCTTCGTTGACGCTGCTTCGTCAGTAGAAACGTTGATGCAGTTGATTAAATGTGGTATATTTAAAGCTTTAAGTCGACTTTTTGTGTCTGCCATTTTGATTGGCTAAGTTTTAAACTCAGAAAATGTAAAGCTTTTATATCTGCCAGCATTCATTATTATTGCTTTTATTTTGTTTGCTAAACGATGTGTTTGCTAAATGAAATGGCATGCACGATTGTATTTTGTAAGTTTTGATGCTGAAATAAAATATTAGTTAAAAATATATTAAATTTAGTTCTGTAGGAGATTTACTAACCTACACTCATTTCGTCTTTGTTATATCGTGGTTCAAAGACTGTTTAAGGATCTGTGGGTGCTTCTCTCATTTTACCCCTCCAGTAGATTTTTAATAGTACAGCTATTAGTTTTCTTTTAACAAGCTGCTTTTTAATTGTTTTAGTTGCTCATTATTGCGCCAGATTGCAATGCACTGCTGGCCCATTTTCTGTTCACACACTAAAGAACGGAGGTTTACGGCATGCAATTGTTCCTGACATTCAGTAAGTTGTTTCTTCAGACTGGCTTCCTCCTGTAATAAGTGACGAAACTGTTGTTTGTTTGAATCAGTGTTTATTAGTTTTATCTCCTGCTTTGGTAGAACACCGAATAACTCATCCTGTAATTTGGTTTTATTGTCACACCATATTTTATACTCCGCGCTATGAAAATTGAAATCCTTAAACAGGCAATCTTCTTCCAGTGGCGCAAAGTCCAGCAGAAAATCAAATATTCGCAGCACAGAGTGAAAAGCTGAACTGGGCAAATACAAGCATGATTTGTTTATTTTATATGGATATTTTAGCAGCTGCGCCGCAACAATCGTTTGCTCAATATAATTTTCCTTGTTCAACGTTTTAAGCTTAATTCCAGTAAACGCTAGCAAATAATTTGTTATGCTCACAAAGTCATCAACATTCATTGTATGCATGCCACGGTTTAGGATCACACGAAAAGCAGGTATTTGTTTGAGATAATTAACAATGCGTTCCTCCATTTGGCGCATAGCTTGTTTGTTTGTGAACTCCAACTTGCGTCTTGGCACGCAGCCTGCCGCTGCAGTCGGTGGAATTTTTGATGTGGAGGAAACCGAACAAATGTTTGCATTGGCGCAGTGCAATGGTGACTTTAGCATTTCCTCTGTACGTCGCGGCTGCCCGTGCATGTTCTTTGACATTGATTCTATCAAATTGAAATCTTCTGTAATGCTTTTAATTGGAGGAGGAATTTGCGGTTTTAGCTGATTTTCCTTGAATTTTGAGCTCAAATTGCTTTTCACTTGCTGTGATGACTGCAACGTTTCCTTGATTCTGCGAGGTTCTGTTGACGACCTAAAAGTTACAAGTGCAATAGGTTTAAATGAGAACTAATCAAACAATAAATTTATTTACCGTAAATATTCAAGTTCTTTGCTGACATCAGTATTTTGATATGCGGGCGGTGGGAGATTTTCAGTTTTTTGCAGAGCTTCTTTGTTGAACTTGTTCCTTGCCGTACAACTTACATTTTCATGTGATATGATCGTCTTCAACATTGCCGCCGAAGTCGAGGGAATTTTCGATGCGGAGTAAGTCGAACGAATGTTTGCCACGCCGCAGTGCAGTGGTGACTTAAGCATTTCCTCTATCCGTCGCGGCACCCCGTGCATGTTCTTTGACAATGATTCTATTAAATTAAAGTCGTTGGTCTTGGGTACTATTGCAGGTGGCATAGGTGGCTTAAGCTGATTCTCCTTGCATGTTGAATTCTCCTCAGTACTGCATATTTCTGTAGATGGACTACAGTTGAAATTGCATATGTGAGTGCAGTTTAAAATTTATTATTGCATAAAGTTTGCATACCGTAAATAAATGGGACCTTTGGGTACAGCTTTCTTTTGAATTGCGATCGCTCTTAAGATTTCCATTTTGTGCATAGCTTGTTCGCGCCTTGGCTTCGAACCTGTTTCTTTGCATGGCGATTGTCGCACAATGTTTGCTTTTGACGCCGAAGGCAATAAAAATTTTGATGTGCATTCCGATGCAATGATTTCATTAGCGGAGTGCAGGCGTGACGTTGATATTTTTTCTGTGCGTCCCGACACGCCGTTTCCATTAATTGTTGTTGTTTGAGTCGGCATTGGCGGTCTCAGCTGATTTTTCTTGAGCTGCGGCGATTTTAGCAACTCCTTAGTGTTGCGAGATTCTTTAGGGGACCTTGAAGTTTAATTTGCAGTATTGTTAGGTTGTGAACTAATATATATAAGCAGAATAATATCGGCGCATACCGAAAAAATTTTGGATATCTATCAACATCTTCGCTTTCCCTTGCCGTCGATTGAATTTCATTGTGATTCATTATATTTTAAAAAGTCTGGCGTTAATGTTTACGTACCAAATTAGTAGAATACAAGCTAACTATGCACTGAGCTTCCCAATATTAGCTAAATATCAATAAAATCAAGCTCTAGTAATGCTGAGATTTGTTTACATGACGCAAAGCGCAGAGAGCGTTGCCACCACGGAAAAACTATATCCTTAGTTGTCACCTTGTTAAAAGTGTAATCGATAGTGTCTCCCTAACGATCGATTTTTATACGCTTATTATTAACTTTAAAAAATAGATTGGCATCAATCACTGTTATCTCTTCAGTGCACATAAAATGTATTTTTTGTTGTTGAATGTTGTTAAAGTAGTTATCAATAGACTTTTCGCATATCACTAAATAATTTTGCATTTATTTTATATAATACAGTACACGTTGCATTAAACTAATTTAATATATAATTGTTTATATATATATAATCATCATACAATTTGTTTTTATCTTCATACGCCTCCATTACACAATTTTTGATTGCACAACTACACATTCAACATTATATGTAGTATATAGTTCTCAAATTGCCTTTAGTTTGCATGCACACCCAATTTACGGCCAAATTTCTTTGCTCTACATATTGTTAACAATATTTATAGCTATTTTTAATGATATAGTTATTGATTTAAGTGTGTTGTTACAATTGTTTTGCAAATATTTTATATAACTTTTGCGGTGTGTAGAGTTATCATGATATTTTCGTCACATGTTTTTTTTTTTTTGTGTACATATGTGCTAAACAGTTACTTAACAGATTAAAACTTGTATCTACGCATCGCATTCACAGTTGCACTTTAGAATATTCAACTGATGGTTAAACAAAATTGTTGTTTGCTTTATGACAACGGCAAATTTTAATTATTTACAACTTTGTATAAAACTATAAAATAACATAAGCCTTGACATTCATTCTTCTTTACATATTGCTCAAGTTACATCATTTTTATTTTTATTGGTTTATTTGTGGACCGTTTGACTGACTAACAAGTTAAAATTTTGATCATTTAAAAACACTTCGCAAAGCATTTAGCGCTTGTACTAAGTGTGTGTGTGAGTGTGTTTTTTTTATTTTAATGAATAAAGCATATGGCCAAAATTCCAATTGAAGTGTAAAGATTCAGCCAAAGACGCCTAGAAACAAATGTGTACTTTGGGCAAGGTGGTATTGCGAACATAGAAATAGGATGCGTCCCACAAAAGGGGAAACCTGAACATATATAGTGTCTACAAAATAGTGATACATACGTATATATGTATATGTAGGGTATTTAATAATAACAGTAACTATCAACGTAACGGACGACAACGGGACGTTCAATTGGAATTAAACATTAATCAACAAACCGACCACAAATCGACTGCCACTCATTCCTGGCAGAAGCCCTCAGTCTCCTCAATGGCAAAGGTCAATTTTTCCACCAGCTGATCGTAGCTCTTATAAGGCGGCAAGTCTAAACGATTAAAGCACGTATGCGAGCGCGGCAACCATGTCTCCTTGCCCACTTTTTCGATACAGAAACGCTGCGGTCCATTCGAGCCCATTAGCTCAGCAAAGCCGCCTACGGGCACACGACAAGTACCCGTCACAAACTGCAACAGTCTTGCACGCTTCTCATTGTCCGTTTCACGTACAAACTGAAAGTGATACGTGAAAATGTAGTTGAGAGAGTGGAAAGGTAACTGCAGGATTGAACTCACCTGCCAGAACCAGACGACTTGTTTGGAGTTGCGATTGTAGTGTCTGTATATTGTATTGCGCTGCCAATCTTCGACATCCACGTCCTGCATGCCGCACAGAATCAGTTCCAGCTCGCGCTCGTCAAAGTACTTAAGCCATTCGAGAGGCACAACTTCATTGAAGCCCTCTAGGAACGTCTTTGTTTGCTGTTCAATACCGCTGATAGTAGAAAAATTGGTATTTTATACAGTGAAAACTTTTAATTGTGTAATTAAATTACCGAGTCATGCGCCATTCGGTCATAAGCGTAATGTACTCTTCCTTGTTCTCCTCAATAACACGCTCCTTCTCACCATTCTCCTTGAGCTCATGGTGTATTATCTGGCCAAGAACTTCAAAGTCAACGCTGAACCACAATTCAAGGCCGCACTCATCAATGTTATTGTCTCGCACCCAGATAAGCGAATTGTAGAACTCGGGATCGATGGTCTCAATGTCTTTAATGGTCAACTTCTTGTTCAGCATGCGCTTGTAGAAGGGCATAGTAAAGCCACTGTAGATAAATCGACCATGGTACAATGCCATGGCAATGAATCGTCCTATGAACTTGAAATATTGCAAATGGTCCGGATTCACATACGATGCTGGATTTATTTGCAGGCTATAATTGTTCTTGTTCGCGTACTCGAACAGACAGTACATGGGATTGAGAACCTCGTGCGACAGCAAGAAAAACCATTCGCGTGAAACGCCACCGTAATCGAGGCCTTCCTCGCCACGGAAGATGATGTACAGTCGACGACGTAACTCATAGGCTGGCAAGCGCATTATCTGATGATATGAGTCCTCAAATAGCGTCTGCCGTGTGACGGTGATCTTGATATGCGAGGGCAGCGCATTGCTCTGGCACAGGTAGCGAAATTGGGACAGCTTCCAGCGGAAGCTGCGTTCGTAAGCGCGCGGCACGCCATAGACGCCCTTTGCACCCTTAGGCGCACCAGGACGTGGATCCTCGAATGTCGTGCGTCGTGTATTGTGATCAACGAAAAAGCGCTCGCCAGCAGCTGTGTAGCGTATTTCCCAGCCCGGTGGCAGTGGACCTTCATTAATAAGGCTCACCTCTTGACCCTGGGTGCGTGGATCTTCCCATTGTGTGGTGCGATTCTTGTGATTCACAAAGTAGACACGATTGTCCGATTGCACCTTTTTCTCCCAGCCATCGGGTAGCACCCCGAGTGCATCTTCGTCATCCTGCGTTACGGGCGCCGTCACAGCCGTCGGTTGTGGCTGTTGTTGTTGCTGTGAAATTAGGAAGCGTTGATTGCCCTGTGCAACAACATGAGCACGCTGGCCCTGCCAGTGCTGAAAGTGCATTAGGCGCTCGCTGTTTGGACGTTGCCACGTTGTCTTTCGTGTGTTATGGTCGACGTAGTAGACCCGACCACGCACATCCTTGCGTATCTCCCAGCCAGGTGGTAGCGGAGTTGGCTTCTCCCAGTATGTCGAGCGTGTGTTATGATCAACGTAATAGCGTCGTCCATATTGATCCAATCGTATTTCCCATCCAGCCGGCAGCAATTCATCCTCCGCCGCCTGCGTCTGCAGCTGCTGATCTGTGCCATTAACAACGGGTATTCCAGTGCCACATCCTGGCTGCTCCATTGCACCACCTACCATATAGGTCGCTTGCGCTCCATTTTCCATCGTACCATTCGTGTATAGTGGTGCCTGGCTAACCGGACGTTGCACCTGTACCGGAGGTGGTGCTGGTGGCTGCTGTGGATAGGATGCTGTTTGCGGCACAACCGCTGCACTGCCATTAACAAGTCGCAGCGGTTGCTGAGGCTGTGCAACCTGTTGCTGTTGCTCCCAAACTGGTGGTGGAGCCGAGCGTCGTTGTTCCGATGTTGTCCCATTGGGCAGTAGTGGCGAACGCGTAACCGCTGACTGCTCCGCGTTACTAGAGCGCAGACGCATTCGTGCACGCACTCCGCCATAGATCATACAGCTTCGTCCCGCGGCGGCAGCATCGGTCGCAACTGGATTAACTGCCTGGACGGCAGCGGCACCATTTTGCTGTAGCTGGACCACCTTGCTCATATCCAGCTTAAGGCCATTGAGTATGGCAACCAGCTCGCCACTCTTTGTTTGCCGATTGTCCGACTTGGAGGTTACAAACAGATCGATGGTCAGTTCGAGGAACTCGCATTGCCCATTATAATGATGCAATATGTGGGACAGGTGAATGATACGCTCGCCGAGCATGGCATCTTTGCGAAAACTTGAATGGTCCAACACTTTAAAGTGCAGCGTCGAATTGGGCGTAATCTAAGCAAATTCAAATTAATAAGCCAATTGTTTTCATATTTAAAACAGTTTACGTTTACTAACCAGCACTGTGAAATCCTCGTTCCATTTGGGCAGATAGCTGTTCTTCACCAAATCTGTCTTGCGCTTACTCTTGCTATCAATTAATAGCTCCACATAGGGATTCGGCTTAAGAAAGCCATTATTGCGCAGTGAGGCTTCCTCAACTGTGGAAAAGAATCGCAAGAAAGTTTATTAAAAGATTAAAAAAAACATTCAAAACTTATTAGCATTCAGCACTTACTTGTCACGCTTAATTGATAGAAGCCTTGATTACCACTATTTCCACTGCTGGTGTTGCCACTGCCATTTGGAATTGCTGCATTGCTGCTGCTGCTGGCTCCAACTGCTGGCGGCGCTGTTGCTCCAGTGCAACCGGATGCGCCTGCTTGGTTTTGATTGTTGTCGTCGACGAGGCCACCGTTGCCAGCACGAGAAGCTGCACCTGCTGCCTGACTATTACCATCAGCCATTTAATCGCTGCTCCTAGCTCCTGCTAGCTAGCCTTCACGCCTAGTGTTATTGCCCGACGTTGGGGGCTAAGTGGAGAGGAATCGAAAGAGTGAAAGAGAAGCGTTGAATTAATAAATTTTTGCACTTGATAAAAGGTAACAAAACAATAAGATTGCAACAGCTACGTTGATAAGATTGTCAGCTCAATAATTCAGCGGGCAAAGGAAGTACAGATATACACCAGACCCAGGTGCAAACGGTTCTCATATAATGAGAAAACAATCCACATAGCTACGAACACAAACACACACCCCCACACATAATCATGAATGAGTGTATATATAAAAGCTGATTGCAAGAGAAAAATACAAAGGAAATAACAGTTGATAAAAGCAATCTGGAAGCGATTGCAGCAGGACCATTTCTTTAAATTCTTTCATTGTGTTATTGAACGGTTTTTACCCGTTTGATACTGTAGAAATATAAAGAAGTTTCCGGTACATTCTTATTCACTGATCCACAAATAATTCCTAAAAGTATTTGATTATAGTTTATCAGTAGAGGGCGTTGTTATAAATATCAATCAATTTCTAACGGTTTCATTTTGATATTAGTAATATCGATCCATTTTTCTTGAAAATGTCGTGGTCAATATAATTATTATAGCTCCTCTGTTAGTCTGTTTTAGTGGTTGCACGTAAAATAAGACGTTTAGAAAACAAAATTATCTATTTTGACGCAGTAGATGTTAAAATGTTTATTTTTGATAACATTAGTTATCTAACGTTTAAAACACAGCACATAAACAAACTTTTGACTGGTTATAAACATTACGTGTATAGCCAAAATGAAGATAATAATGATATGTAATTATTATTTGTGACAAAACACTTTCTCTAACGTGAACCCAATGCCAATACCTTTTGAGCACGAAAATGTTTGTGCGTTGAACGTGCCTTTTTAATTTGAGCTGACGTATTTATACTTATATGTTTATATTAGTCCCTTTTCAGACATACATACGTATGTTTGTATGTAGGTGTATTCATATCGCGAGTATATATGGTAGAATAATTTTGATATCACGCATTTGTAGGCTGCCATTACGACCACAACTACAACTACCTGCCCGCCTGCCGGCCTGCCAAAATGGATTTTATAATCGCCACAATGAGTCATTTACAAAAAGTACACTACGATGTACTACGATGTACAATTTGCTATACATTTTCATGCATACGTGTAACTTTGATGCACTTTGTCTCTATTGTTGGTCAATCAGCGTCAGAGTCATTGATGCAGCACATATTAATAATTGTTTTTAATTAAACAATTGTTATAAGTCTAGATAGGTAGAATAAACGTCGAAGGGAATTCATATATTGAATTTAAACAAATTTAAAGTATTGCTGATTGATACTAGAATATAATCTTATACTTACAAAATATGCAAGTGGTCTTCCCTCTAATTTTTCTGGGAATTATTTATTTGTTTGCAATACTCGTTAACTACAAAATGCTGACGTCGCGACTCAAATAATAATGTTGCTTCTCTTATCATGTTCAATGTGCATTTAAGTGTGTGGTGTTTTTATTCTGAAACATATGTATGTACATGTACTATACTATTTGAGGGCAAGCAACGATTATCGGCAAAAGGAAACTCAAATGTATACATACATATATATATATATACATGTAAGTATGTAATCAGTGAAGCGAGACAACAGCTGCGTCTCTCTGCATTTCAGTAATATCTAGTATATAAATGTACGTATGTAAGGACATATATTGCACACACACGTATGAATGCAAAAGCCTTTTCGTATTTACTCATGCAGAAGAAATCAAGCGGAAAAAATAGCTAAAAATGCATTGACACTAAGAACACACACACAAGCACATTGATCAGCTACGGGGTGGTGTGGGGATCCAAAGAGACACCTGAAGAGTAAGCAATTACAAGCAAACATATTGGTTTATACCTTAAGTTCTACACCCGCATACTATTACACTTGCACTATTGTACCCATAAGTTGGATTGAATGTATGTAAGTTTGAGTTAGTTTGGTTCGTGTATGTATGGGTATGTGTGTCACTGTTTGTTTGTAATTGAGGCAAAGGTCGCGACAGTGCTGACACTGATTCTTGCTTAGCGCCCACTATTCTTGGCAAACTTACAAAAAAAAATATAGAAATCAGACGCACATTCCAATGCACAAATGTTCATTTGATTGCTACTATAAATGGAATCTTTCTACTTTTACCTGCACAGTCTTAATGTTTAGCTTACCTCCTGTTCTTGTTTTTCTACAATTTATACACTATCTAGCAGTGTGTATGTGTGTGTGTTTACTGTTTTAACAAAAAAACAATAATTTCGCGATATGTTGGATATAATTTATTACGCGCACGCTGCACTAGAAACACGAATAGTCCTTAGCATTTTGTTTTTTTGTTTATGGTATTATTTAAAAGACAAATTCAATGCATTGGCAAAAAATTTAGTTTTCGTTTTTACTGAGTGTTACCGCGTCCGAAAACATAAAAATACTTTAAACTTGGTTTGGACCTCCCATAAAATACCAAAGCTTTAAATTTGTACTATTTTGTCGGTTACATTTCATTAACATTCTGATTTTATAACCTATTTCTAATTAAGGAACATGCATTTCCAAATTCTAAAAATTTGAGTTGTTTTGTAGAGAGGCTATGATAGGTTCTTTAATTTTTTTTATATATATAGTTAAATACTGTAATTGTCACTGTTAAGCTGTTGCACTAACAGTTCTAAATGAGTACACATTAACATACTTGTATACTATCGATTAACCCTTATCGATACTGTTTTAAAAATTGCTATAAACGAACTTACTTTTAATTTAGAACTTTAAATAAAACAATCATTGATAACTAAAACAAATTGATTTGGTCGAAAGAGTAACTTAGTAAATTTTTAGAATTACACTAGTAGCTTGTGTGAAAAATAATCGCTAAATTAATGACATTGATGATACTAGCTAACACCATAAACCTTTTTTAAATTACATATAATAAAAAATACACAGAAGATCTGAGTTAATTTTATAATGTTAACACATTACATAAAAAGTATATAAAATGGCGATCTTAAAATCTAATGTAAAAGTGAAATTATTTCAACACCGCCAATCTTAATGCGTATGCCACAACAAGTTGATTTTGTTTGTTTAAACAATTAGTACCTTACATTTCGAATGAATATAGAGTTTGTTTGTTAGCCGCGCTTTACATTTGATGAGAGTGCCAACATGCTTTTTTCACGCTTTGCTCTATATTCAAGTCTTATTTCTCTACTATGCGGGTCTGAGCGCTAACGACGCCAGCAACGGTAGCGCAAAGTGAAAATTGTTAAAATTTAACGTTGTTGAAATCTTGGAAGTGCAGCCATTCGTATCGCGCGCTTTGTCTTGAGCGGAAGTTTATTTCCGAGTCGGATTTGACTAACGAAAAAACAAGGAGTAAACAACAAGGATATCAAAAATCGAAATCATTTAACGATATGCATGGACGTGTAATATATTTATGCATTGTCTTCGGAATCTTTCACTTTTCTGAAGGTGCGATAAACCAATGTTAAAGTGATTAATTGATTGAAATTGAATAACTTACAGTTTGTGAAAAAACAGTTTGTGTTGATTGTGGGATCGTTTCAGATCTAATAAAAATAAATAAAAAGTGCTTACATTTATATTGACAACTGTCTTTTTTCTTTTCTTTCGTTTATTTTCGTATGAACTTTGGTTTCTGCCAGGAAAACCATGCCCTGAAAAATCCAGACCACACAAGACACTTTGCGATGCCTTCTACAAATGTCGCGAACTGCCTACCAATTCCTACGTTTGGATTCCCACCAAGTGTAAGGAGGGACTTGTGTACGAACACATTGTGGGCACCTGTGTCCTGCCCGACGAGGATTGGGAGTGCATTACACCAAGTGAGTTGAGTAGCACAACCAAGACGCCAACAAGAAAAATGGAAAATAAGGATAACGACATTATTATAGTAAGCAACGGAGATGAAGCAGGATTTTTGCTCACTGAGGAAAGCGATAACAATGTGGAGATTGTCCTGGATGGCCAGCTAAGCAGCGAGGAGCAGGATGATGAACTACATAAGAGTGCAGTGTTGCCAAAGCCGAGTTCCAGTGAATTCGAAAGCTCGTCCGTTGGTCAATTTGACTCAAGCGGAGATGGAGAACTTGTCGATTTGGATGGTTTTCCGTTGCAGACAGAGAATCGCGAGGGCGAAGTCAATGTTGGGAATACAAGCATTCATCAAAGCACTCACCCTACTGAGACATCAATTAAGCAACCAGCATCTGCATCCAATATTGATCCCAATCTCACGGCGCATCTTCAGCGTCTCTCACAGCTGATTGATGGACTTCAGCAAAAGTACCAAAAGACAGATAAGCCGCAGCTGGAAATGCGCCCGGATCAGCTGAATGCATTTTTAGCTCATTTCGACCTCAAGAATCGATTCGACATGATGAATCCTTTAGGCAACTACAAAGATTCATCGGCTACAACACCATTAATAACAAAAACTACAATGCCACCAGCAACAACATCTCTAACGACCAAACCATCTATTATTCCACTACCGGAGCCAACAGTGAATAAAAGCCGACTGCAGGAGCATTTATCAAAGCATCGAATGCAACCAGAGACGAAACTGCTGCTGTCCAATACGCAGCCCTTCTCCTCGTATGGTCCAGGCTATGCCAACTCGCAAATTGTGGTCAATCGTCCTGAAGGATCGGTTACGTTTACACTTCCTCAGTATGGCACCAGTCCCGATCGAAGTCAGGTCCAAACGCAGACCCAGCCGGCTCAGAGTCATGAATACAGCGAACACGAACCGAAGGTCTCAGAGGAAACATTAAAGACGGTACTGGAGTTGTCCAAGCAGATGATTGCCGCACAGAATCTGCCCAAGGTGCTACCCAACCCTGCGTACAACGGTGCGTACTACGCGCCACCCATTCTACAGCCAGTGATTCTCTCGCCCCACAATAATCCCTTTCAACAGTTCTATTCTATGCAGAACTATGAATCGCAACCAACACGGACACACTATATTCATCACAAGAAACCCAATGGTTACAACAAGAAGCAACCAAGTACGACAATCATTCACAACAATGTGATACCCGTTCATCTGTCCAGCTCCAGTTCTGGCGAAAAGGAAGTTCACGATACCTACGGCAATAGTTTAGGTCGCTTTCCTAATCTAGACAAACACATTAATAATAATAACAATAATAATCATCAAGTGGACAGTAACAACAATAACTACTACAACAAATTCATGACGGTAATGACTACAATGCGTCCAATGTCCGTGACAACCATAAGCGGCCATTACACGGGACAATATACAGCTCCGTATTCAAGTGAATTTAGTAACACAACTCCACGTCCCTTTGAGCAACAACCTTCGCCGGCAACTGTAGCCACCTACTACACCCCCAGTCCACATCTCAATGAAAATAATGTGAATCGTGTGTTTCACGCGGAGAGCTATCCAACATCCATGAGCATGAGTATACCACGACCCATGGATGGACAGAATATGTACCCGACTCGTCTTGAACCAGGTCAAGTGAAGATACGACCAAATTCACAAAAAATCGAAAGCATGGAGATGGAGGCTGATGACGCGTTTAACTCAAACTATGTCAACATTAATGGAAATGCAAATGGTAACAACAACAATCAACACAATCCTCACCTGCTGACCTACAGCAATGCCGGCTCACCGGATAGATTAAGCATGAGCCATCAATTAGCACCTGGCTCGTATATGGAGCAAACCTATGTATCGGCCCAGAATGCGGCAAACGAACAGCAGCAGCAGCAACAACATCAATATCACTTTAAGGCCCCCGCTTATGTGCCTCAGCCGACACCAAGCATGAGCAGTAGCAGCATGTATAGTAATGCAGCTGGTAATATGGAGATGAGCATGTTTAGCTCTGGCATGGGGAATGGCAATGGCAATGCTATTAATCTTTTAGCCAACAAGTATCCAACAGGACAAGGGCAACTGGTCAACTTCAATGGGAACTTTATTAGCTTGGATGTGTTCCGAAAGTCCATACTGCCACTGGTGACACAATCACCATCAGCCATGTCAGAGTTGAGCAATGTAGAAGTTATAACCTGCCAGCCGGGCGTCCGTCAGCCCAATCAGACAGACTGCACCCGTTACTTTGTGTGTAGCAAGAAGGATGGCAAGGTGTTGTCCTATTCTTGTCCACCCTACACGGGCTTTAATAAGCAGACACGCATTTGCGATGCATCAACTTATGCGCAGTGTGGAACTATGCCAATATTTAATGGGTACACCATTGATGAAAATAGGCGACTGCAGATGGAGGCGCTAAAGGTGTTGTCAGAAGCGAAACGCCGACAGGAGGCGGCACTAAAAAGTCAGAATCTTGCTAACCTTCTGCAGCAATTTAACAGTAAGCCTGAAATGAGTGCTCCTGCAACAGCTGCCGGAGTATCTAGTCTTGCCAATCTTCTACAGCAATATGGAGGTAATCAGGAATCGAGTGCACACCCAACAGCAACCGGAGGCTCTTCCAGTATGGAACAAAGTCTTTTGGACAACTACATGGTTAGTTTTCCGGAGCAAACCACTACATCACGACCTCAGGTAGTTATTCCGACACCTCCAGCCGTAAGCAACAGCAGTGGGTCCGTTAAGAAACGAAAATATTACTGCAAGGAGGGTGATAAGATTCCCGATCAGACATCAATAAGCAACTACTTTGTGTGCTATAAGAACGCACAAGGCAACATGAAAGGACACAAGATGACCTGCTCCAAGGCACTGGTCTTCTGTCCAAGAACACTTTTATGCACCTTGGCCAGCAAGTGTTCGGGTTAGTCCAGAACTTTACCTTTAGGTCATTTTTTATAAGTTATTTATTCTAATGTAAGCGAACGAGCGGCGAATTTTGTTAATTAAATTTGTGCAACGAACAAAATTAGAAAAAATAAACGTTGTTTTTATTTAAAAGAGAAGTTTTCAGCGGCTCAAAGGGTCAACGTGAAAGTTATGTTGTATTCTCTACCTGTCTTAAGCATATGTTCAAGACCTTGTGTCACACTTTTCTCTCTCATTGCACTTCACCTCCTCCCGTGTGTCTTAATACCAGTTCTTAATTGGCGCACAGACGACCTTCTCATTAAACTCGACACACTTGAGAGTATCTACTACATTTAGTACGTATGAACTTATGCTTGTATTTTGGTTTTAAATGTGTGCCAGGCCACTTTATGTAGATGTTATATTTTAGGTACTTGCTATGGTTAAAAATTTCACTATTTTATAGTGCTCATAATGTGTCGCATTTTGTAGGTTATTACTTGCACATGAGTTTGTACTTTTCATTTATGGAATAAATGAAGCATATTTCGTTCGAACTCATGTGAATAAGAACAAGAATGATTATGTAGAGAGCTGGATGCTGGTCCAATGAGTTGCCATTAAAGAATTAAATTAATCTGCGTACCCCATAAATGGTTTGAAAAAAGGTTAAAAACTTAGAATTTTTGCAAAGTTTTAAAGATCGTTACATGTGCTGCCGTAACTATTGTTTATGTTTTATAATCATTGACTAGGCCAACATATAAACCACTTTCTCCTTCAATATAAATGAGGCGTACAGGTGGCATCTATTGTGTATAAATCTTATCTATATTGTCTACGTACAATTAGTGTGTAATAATTGTTTAAATTAATACGCACACAAAAACATGCACGAGTCTCTTTTTAAATTTCTACTCAACGTTTATTTGTTGTCCGACTATTTAATTTGTCACTCACGCATGAAACTGTATTTGAGAGATGATCGTTTAGTATGTACAACTAAAAAATCAAAAGTTGTAACTTTTCACTTGACTTAAAATTATAATATGCAATGGGCTTATTAACGCCCATGACATAGAGCAAGTTGAGTTCATCAACGAAGAGTTCACTGTAGAAAATCCTGTTTTAATTATAGCCCTTAACATGTCAGAAGAAAGTGGTTTTGGCACTTACTGCACCAGTTTGTGAAACATTAATTGTCACGAGTGTGTATTATTAATTTTATAGAGCAATAAACAGGTTACAACTTGTTTTAAAGGTAATTCAAGGTATTCTCTGTTAAGAAGAAGTTCCTTATATTTGCGACAAGCATAATATGCTAATGAGAAATCATGAAAACTAGCAATGAAATGATATCTATGTTATAACTCACTCACAAACGTGTGATGCATCCATTAAAAATGCTTTTTATAGTTTTTGATTCAACTCGTTTTAAAGTTTACCGTTTATTTAATTATTATTTAGTTGAACTTGTTCTTCACATCACACATAAGAGATCATTTCATTCAATTACGATTAGCAATATCAACAACTACATATTAGTTTTCATTTTTACTATAACTAATTATTTTTAATGAATTCATTTGACTTTTAATGTTGCATACAGATTTCAAAATATTTTACTGCTTTTCATTTTTAAATCATATATCTCTCTTACAATTTTCATTTAGATCTTTGAGAACTATATTTAAAAACCTGCTGTTTTCATCCAAGCGATTATTGAAATGCATATTAACATTGCTTTGTTTTTTTTTTCCATTCTCACAATAAAATCTCTACTTGATTTCGAATTTTAAATACAAACATACAAATACATATGTTTCTGCTATAATGGTATTCGGAAATAGTTTCTACACAACATGGCTAGCATTAAAGTATAGTACACAATTCCTGTTTCCAATTGATTTTAGAACAACAAAGTTGCTTCATTTCGGTTTGTGGATTGTTTTAAAAAATGTTTTACGATTAACTTGCATTAGTTTATAATACAATTATCACATTATTTTTGATGATGATATATGTAGATTCATTTTCATTTTGATTCAATTAAAAACTATTATTTGCATTACAATCTAATTTAATTATTGCTTTACGTAACTTTTCTTTTCTTTTTTTGCTCAACTTTTTAATCTAAAGACATGTAAGCGTATAGAAAACCTAGATTGCAAATTAGTAGAAATCGCACCTAGAAATATGACATATAAAGCGTAGGAACATATAAATAGTTGCAGACTTTAAGCAAAACAACGATTTAATATTATGATTTAACCACAGCTTAGACCATTCCAAAGCCCTCGCTGCCCTCACTGATAGCGAGGAGAAGCGATTTCTCAAATTGCTCATAGCTCTCATAGTCGGGCAGGCAGAGTTGATTAAAACTGCAAGAACATAACATTAAGAATCATTAAAAAGTGAAACAAAATTAATTGTTAACGATATACTTGCCATGTGTGTGCCGTCGGCAGATTTCCAAATGTAGGAGCTGCGGTTATTTGAAACTGTGGATTAAGCTCCTGGAAGCCACCAGGAGGTAGCTGGGAACAACCTGTGGTAAATTGCAGCAGCCGTGCCATTTCCGTTTGACTAAAGTTACTAACGCCTGCCCAGAACCATGCAAGGACACGCCGAAACTCAGACGAATTCCCGTTGGCAATGTGATGTGACTTAAAGTCACTGATGGAATACTCGCCAGTGCCACACATAAGTAGCTACAATGGATACACAGAAGTGATTTAGTTAATCAGTAATAATCAAAAGTAAAATGAGTTAATAGATAATAATAAATAATACCTCAAGTTCGTTCTCATCGAAAATGCTTAGTAAATTGTCCGGTATTATTGCATTGAGGCCCTTCAAAAAACTGTCGACCTCATCCTTAACGCTATTGCAGAGCCGCTGTTGGGCTAAAGCATCTAAATATTGATTTTTGGTAGCATTTGTGACGCGTGTCTTGGCACCATTTGGAATAAGTTCTATGGTCTTGCTCAGCTGTCCGCTGGTATCGTATAGATCCTCCACGAAATATAGCTCCAACGTATCCGTGGCATTCAGATCTGTATCAAGTATGTATTTAATTTTGGATAAATACAAATCTGGATCGTCTTGCTCAAAGTACTGCAAGAAAAAGCAAACGTTAAAGGTAGAACGATTTGAAGCAAATATCTGATTTACCTTATAGTGCACTCTTAGCCCAATAAGTTGGGCCAAAAATGAGCGACTGAACCTTGCGCGAACCAACTGACGATAGCTGCCACCCAAAGCGCTCTCAAAGAGACATTTGCCAACCATTTTGCCAGCAAACTCAAAGTACTTTAGCTTGAGATGTGCTGGACGTGTTGGATTGGGGTGCACCAGTGCCTGATGCTTGTCATGAAATGTGCAGAAGAGTCCGCTACGGGAGTCGAACAGAGAGCTGCAAACCAATTCGAACCACTCGCGACGCAGGCCACCCCAATCGATACCCTGTTCGCCTTGGAAGGTCACCTCGAAGTTGCCGCACCAATCAGATACGGAGAATCCCTTTGTGGCTTTCATGCTGGTCTCAAGAATCTTTTCACGGTTAACCTTAAGCGCCATCTTCTCATGATAGTAGCTGGCATGGAATTTGCGCACCTCGTGATAAAAGAAATCCTGTTTGTCCTTAAACGTCTCAGAGCCACCAATGTTCTTTAAGAGAAAGTGCGTAAACGTTGCGGCAATAATGTTGCGATCCTTTGAAGCCAACTCAATGCGAGGCTGCGCTCCGTCATCGATAATAAATACAGGACCATGAACCTGTGGCACCAGCTGAGGCAAAAACTGGAACTTGGTCGATGGACACAATCGAAAAGTCGCTATCCGTTTGGGTATGAACTTTAATATCATTTCCTTGATGGTCACCTGAAAGATCAATGAGTTCTGAGCCTGAACATATCGCACAATTAAGTAAACCATTTTGTATTATGATACTCACTTGTTTCGGTCCCACATAGCACATGACCTTGCGCGGCTTGCTCTTCGTTGAACCAAAAACACTCAGCAGCTTTGCCTCGTAGCAAATGTTGTGCTTCCGGGAAGCAATGTTCTTGTGCACAAGTGTTGTGTCGCTACCTTAAAGCGGATAAGTTTTTACAAATAATTATATTGTGAGCTTCCTGTTGCCATAAGTACTTACTGCTTAGCACGATTATGTCAAAATCACCATTAGGCAATTGCTGATCCCGATAACTAATGACCGCACGTAGACATATTGGCTCTGGGAAGAGAGCTGTGACCGATACACGTGAATTAACGCGATCGTAACTAAAGGCAATCGCATGCTGGAGTTTCTCAACGGAAATACCATGAAGATCATAGATGGCCACTTGATAGCCCTGCAATAAGAGCAAGTATTAGTTTGTTTAGGAATTTTATTATCTGAGTGATTTAAATAACCTGCACTGCTTCATCGGACTGTTCAAAGAGGCAGGCATTGCCAAACTCATCCCGAGGCTCGATATGCATCAGAGTGGGTGCACTGGCACAACAGATGACAGTGCTAGCGGGTCGAATGAATCGAGATCTGCGCGGATCGATGTCACCGGGCAGAAAATTGCGTACAAAAGGTGAGCCAGCTATGTGACTGGCACCAATGAGTACGGAGATCTTGTATTGACCCGCTGTGCGGACCGTAAACTTGACTTTGGCAATGTTGGCATTATTTGGATCTGTGGATGAGCCAAGCTCACTGATTGTGACCACTTTGCGGGTGCCCTCGGTGACCTCCACAAAGAACAGGTCCGTATCACAGATGGGATAGGGCTGGCCGTTGCGCTGAAAGAAGCGCACAATGAAGCACATGGTGCCTCCAACGCGGGCCGGATCTTTCCAGTCCCACTGCACTCGACAATTTGCTGGCAGCAGATACTTTCCGGTAACATATTGTAGCAGTGAATGGCGCGCCTCGGGCGCCAATGATGGCTGTGTCATGGCGGCAAGTGTGACCAGGCCGGCAACGGAAACGGAGACTACCAGCATGCCACCCCATGTCCAGGCGTCCTGATGCTGACTCGACTTGACCACCGTTGACCACAGCTGCGCCTTCAGTGCGTCCAACTGTGCCTTCGATGTAGGCAGACCCTGTCGTGCCGTTGACCACAGCTGCCAATCCTTGCCCAATAGCTTGCTGGCACGCGAATCCTCCAGCCAGTACACGTCCTCCAATGAGGCCACCTCAACGGCAAGCAGACGTTGATAATGATGTTGCAAACGATACTCCCGCAGCCATTCACGCAATATCAGCTTCTGTTGCAAATGCAATGCGGCACGTTGCAAACGCTGTTCGTCCCCCGGCGGCAGTTCAGGTAGACGCTCCGGATCCCCAGAGCTGGACAACGATGAGATGCCTACGAAAGAGAACAAATATAATTGTCAAATATTATTGTACTATAACAGTGACAAACAAAAGCAACTTTTGGTGTTGCTGCTTATTGAGTTAAATGATCCAAGTTGAAGCGCAATCAAAAAAGTTTTACGAAGTCAAATCGTCAGGATAATACGGATGAGCGTGTTCTCAAATTGGAAACAAAATCAGTTTAATGGTGTCTTAAAATAAACACGACCAACTCATTTTGCCAGGTGACTACGTCAATGGCATTTAAACAGAACTTTGACGACAACAACGCCAATCAATTATATTTCAATTTTTATGACTAACAAAAGTGAGGAGGGTCTTGAAGAATCCATCCAACGCATATCCAAACTCGACCCCGAATATGCCACAAGCAATCGCTTATCGCTGTCTGGCATCACATGAAATGTTTCTCCACCTTACCCCCCATGAAATACTATTTCAAGTAATTGAGTCTTACCCCCGACTGTGACATTACGTTGTTAAGGCTTTGGGTTTGTGGCATGGGTTAAATAAAAACGACATTCAACTTTTCCGCAGTTTTACATATACAAATTTGTATACATTGTTTTTCCCTATGGAATAAAACGGTTGAAGAATAAACTAGAGGTAGTAGTAAAAGTAAACTACAAAGTGTAATGAGAAAACTTATGGCCAAGAACTGTTGGGTGAGATGTAAATCTGAATTGTAGGTTAAAAAGTGAGCAAATATTTTAAATAAGAAAAAAACTAGAACTCCATTAAGGTCTCTGTTTCTCCCCCTTCTATCTTGCTTTGTCACTTTATTTCAACTTCTTCTCTCGTTCTTTACTCTAATATATACCAACTTACTAATACTAATATATTCCAACTAACACTTAAACCCACAACCAACCGCAATGTATACTTGAGTTAAATAGAACCTCAAACCGCGGTCTGTGCTCGCGACCAGCAAAATGTAAATATAATACGAGCAACGAGCATTCGTCCGTTATGTACTTCCGACATGGTACAACCGACGTCAGGATTGCGTGCCTGACATTCGAAAACCTTTTCATTTCGTTACCAATTTCTTTCACTTCTAACACTCTGCCCCTTCTTCTAAGTACTTTCTTATCGTACTATTTATACCCTGCGACAATAAAAAATGGGTAAACAAATTATAATGAAGTGGTTGCTACCAAAACTTGGCATTTCCGACAACAAATAAACTAAATATATATTCTGATTCGGACAATAGTCCATTCCAGCAAACTTTTGTGTGAATTGCAAGTTCGATTGTAATTGTAGGTATCTTCTAGTCGGGAGCTTTTTACTTAAACATTACGTTCGAAACGAGAAACTTCCGCTTGATTTCGTTGATTCTGTAAGCGAGTTTAAAATACCGAACAATCTAAAGAGCAAACAATGAAAAAGCTACTTTCAATTTTCAAACAACTTTACAACGTATATGTATGTGTATGTGCGAGAATATTAAAGCTTTTAGTGCTTAATTATTGCATTAGTGTTGCATATTTAATAGCGTTACGTACAATTGCACTGAGTGTGCTTTACGTCAATTGTTCAACGAGAATTACTTTTCATTTTAATTGAAAGTTGCAAAGAAATATGGAAGTTGAAGCTATTGAATTTTTTGGTTAGCATCATAAGGAATGAAGAGTGATGTGTGGTCCAATTGTTAATAATTATTCGATGCGAGAAAGCTTAACAATTCCTGAAGATTTATTTAACTTGTACACTTACCATTTGCATCATTTAAACACAATTTTAAATGAACGAAAGGAAAAATCATTTTAATATCTATGTTCTTTTTCCAGCTAATTTGAATGCAAAAAAGTAAAATTACCAAATCATGTTGATTATCTAGTGGATTTAAAGTTATTTTAAAGTTAACACGACCCCGAAGCACGATAAGCTCCTTATACATTGCTGTATCCTCCGGTGCCAACTGAATTTTAGCCATTTGTGAATTTACAAATTGTATTTAGTTTCCAACAGTATAAATATAAGTATGTTAATTTAGTAACAAATAAGTCAATAATGAATAAATATGACAACTATAGTTCACAGGTTACTTTGTTAAAAAGTATTCTTTAGTTAAAAGCTAACTTTTTGTTTGAATAAAACGTAACTTGGCCAAGTGCTGGGCAAATGTTTCCTGCCAGAGGTGAAAAGTTGGCCAGACAATCAAAAACACTCTAGAGTTTAAGTAAAACTGTTAAAATTAAAATAATTTAGCAGTTATACTTTTTTTTTGGGCTTTCTTATCTTGCTGTTTGTGTTATCCAACTATTGATTGTGGGTGCGGCGCTGCTGGAAATCATTTAAGTAAAAAAGTCTATTTGGATGCCGAAATGTTCACACTTTCATGTTTACACAACTTGTGTAACCTTTTCGCCATTGTTGTTTTTATGTCAAAGTGAGAAATGATGAAATTGGCAGCCGCAAGGTCATCATTGTCTATGTGCAAAAGCATCCGTAAAAGCGAATATGTGTGGTAAAGCGTTGAAAGTGAGGTGAAGGTTCCCATTAAAGTTATCTTTTTACAGAACCTTTGCCGAATCAATTCAAAAAATATGTTTCACGCTTATTTAGTTTGTTCATAATTACTTCAATTAACAAAAAACAAAGCAATAGCAATTCCAACGTAAATTATATTTTAATATTTAATTTGAATTTTAGAAAAAAAAGAGCTCTTCACCTTTGCCGCCGCCGTCGCTGCCTAGTGCGACGGCGATTCTGGCCACACTTTGGCCCCCAAGTGGCGGCATAATTTCAAATGCCACTTTGGCAACAGCCTCTGCAAATTACGTATACGCAAGGTGAGCCCCGCTACACAAATGAAAATGCCGCACAGCACAGCGCTCTCATCACTACACACATACATATATAAAGTGCTTAGGGCTCCCAAGTGCTCTCCAGCCCAACCAGTGAGTAAACTGCCTCTTCGCCTGCTCCCTCTCTCTCTCTCTCTTTCTCTCTCTCTCTCTCGGTGCTGTTTTTGCTTGCAAAGCTTTATATTTAAAACAAATCTGTAGTCAAAATATGAATAACGAACATTATGTATACATGTTCTCATGCATATATGACAGGACAAATGGAAGGATTTGTGCATTAAAAAGACCCTGAGATGTTAAAAACAACAGTTAAGCATTGTCTACTTGACAATACGTAAATATGTATATGCATTATTGAATTTTTTTTATATATATATACTTGAAATACTAAACAAGCGTTTGACAGTTTTAATGGAAAATCAATTTCAGTTTTATAGCAGCATCAACTTGCAAATCAACGTTGTCGACGATGTTTTGGACCGCAGCCAAAATGTTTTCATAGCACAACACAGATCTGTCTTAGCATTTGCAACTGCTACTATGGTATGTATATAGAATAAGTGGCTCAATAGAATTTTAAACACTCACACCTTAGCAGGGGAACGGCGACAACGACATCACTAAACAAAGATGTTACCAAGTTTTTGCCAATGATTGTACTAAAGCTAAGCCCCTATGATGATAATGATGACAATGACGATGACAATGTGTGCACACAATGTCATCATGGCAGTAGACAGACACACTTGTGGTTTTCCCTGCTTTTTATTCTTCTTCTTGTGTTCCTTGTTGTACGTGTTTGTATGTCATGTGCAGAATGCAGCACCTTTCAACTTTTTGAACAACCAATTTTCGTACCTACTCCCTTAACGTTTTTGTTGTTTTCCTACACGAATGTTTAGTCATGTGTGTGTACTTATTTATGCAACCCATGTTCGCCAACATGGTAGGCAAATTGTAGTTATGTAGGGTTACCAAATAGTAAAATATAACCAAGCATCCCAATACCTGTGCATTCATCTCTGCTAACAAAATCGCTAACCTTTGCATAACTTGTATCATTTTTCTTGGGCAGCAAAAGGTTTAAAGTATTTTGTAATCAACATTATATATTTAAATATGCTTTCAGTTCAGTTCTTACCTTGACAAATTTGTTAACAATAAACAGAACTTTTTTAAACACACAAACAGAAAGGCTTCAACAACAATTTAAGTGTTTTCCTTTTAGTTAAGGTTTCATAGCCTTCTTTATGAAGTTTAATACCTAAGCTGCTAAGTTTTTTTTGTCGAAATAGAAAAAGTTAAGGAAACGATATAACATCGAACTTTCCACAAACATATTTTGCGTTAACAACGTTTATCTATATTCATTATGCGTAGTTTAACCTAGATAATCATATACAAATGTTACCATTCGAATGTAAATACGTATTATAAAGTTTGTGTTTTATAATCATGACTTTTCAATCCAACAATGGCGACAATGTTTAACCTACTTTCAATGTGAGAGAGAGTGATGCTCATTATTTATGCATTGCATTTAATGCTGTGAATTCAAAACTAATGCAATTGTGAAAGAATAAAGTGCAATTGTGTCAGAATAATCGGCTGAGATATGAGATAGTTACGACTTCAGCTCAAAGTTGATTTTTTCTATGAATTTCGAGTGAAAATTATATTGTAAATGGAAATACCTTAATATTGATAATAATAACTCATTCAATTGATAATCAGTTGAGTTTGATTGAGGTTTGACTTCAGAAAGTTCTGACCTATCTCCTATTTGGTTGCTTATGCATTCTTTGCCTTTGGCCTCTTGGCAATGGCAGCTTTCATTGCTGTCTCTGCAAACGCTGCATTTTAAGGTTTGGCACTTGGCACACTTAGCACTTAGCTATAAAATAGTTAGATTCTTGATTTATAACAAGTAAGCAGGCTCTTGTCGAAATACCCCGACTAGACGATACCCTGAACTTTATCTTTGATATTTTACGTGTACACTCAGTGCTGAAAAGTATGTGTCTGTGTGTGTGTATTTGTATGTGTATGTGTATGTGTATGTGCATGTGTGTATGTGTGGGTGAGTGTGGGTGAGTGTGTGTGCCTGTGTGTGTCTGTGTGTGTTGGTGCGGTTGTGTATTTGTGGGTGTGTGTGTGGGATACACTACAAAAAAAAAAATTAAATTAAACAAGTCTTAAGAAAACTTAGCAAAGTCCCATACCGCTCAAAGCTAGAACCAGTTGGGAATTCTAAGGCAGGGCAAGTCAAAATATGAACTCTTATTAACGATGTGTGCTATATATTGTAAACAAGACATCCTGAACCCAATACTTAACGCGTACAGTCAGTGCTTGCAAGTATGCGTGTGTGTGTGTGTGAGTGTGCGTGTGTGTGTGTGAGAGCGCATATACTGCATACTTTACCTAATGTCACATATCTCCGTTGTT
Source organism: Scaptomyza tumidula (assembly GCA_035044465.1). Lineage (NCBI taxonomy): Eukaryota > Metazoa > Arthropoda > Insecta > Diptera > Drosophilidae > Scaptomyza > Scaptomyza tumidula. The sequence continues at coordinate 1,375,228 of JAWNNW010000642.1, read as the reverse complement.
TGTCAACCGATTTCAATCATAGACTATCACTATTTCATTTAATGTTTTAACGTTTCAAGATTTTGTTGTTATCGATCCCATGTGTATATCGGAAACGGGAAGAGTAATCGAAAATCGAAAACAAACTTGTCGGAGATGCTTCCTTGTGCATGTTACATACTTTTGCATAAAACCATTATACCCTTTCTCCCATTTTTAATGGGATCAGGGTATGAAAAAAGTTAGCTATTAATATCAGTTTTTAATGTTAATGCAACATGACCACAAAATATGCTGCAGTACGTATGTACGTGTATGTGTTCATAAAACTGCACTACCACAAAAAGCGCAACCACAAACTTGTTATTACGATGTTGAACCCTTAATTGGGTTAAAACTATAAACATGGCTCGGTTCGTGTTTCCGTTTCCCTTTATGCACACTTGGATGCAAGAGTATCGTTAAAATTTTTTGTGTGCATCAAAATGGCAACCAGGCAAATACTAACAAGTTGCTTTCAGCTATTTATGTTAACGAATAATGTTAATAATAATAATGATTGTAAGCACAAATATGCACAATTTTCAAATATTAAATTGCAATTTTGGGTATAAAAGTTGAGTTTTCGCACTCTGAGTTCAGTTTTTTTAACATAAGATTAACATTTCTTAACATTAAGATAAACATATTTCCATTTCTATGAAAAACACTGATTCTACGTGTATGCCTTAAACTGAGTTAACTCATTTGAAAGAGTTTATTTGACATCCAACATTTCTTCAAACATGGCTTTCTTCTGTACATTTTTTACTCAGGTTATTTCTCGATATCATTCACAAAAAAAAGTTCAAAGCGCAAATGAATCGGGTCAGCGGAAAAAGCAAAAACAACAAACACACTTGAAAACGAAGAACAATCACAATATTGTGCATACGCCACGTTTTAGTCGCAACAATAAAGGAAACAACAGACGAACGTAGAATGCATTGGCATGGAATTTGAATTTGGTTTTTAGTTGAAGCTTTGAGCTTTGGTATTTAATTGCCCTAGCGAATAGTGTGGGTGTCCAACCCTTCCTTTCCTTGTACACCCTTAATGCTTACTCACCTGAGGACGCGGATTGCGAGTGCCGCATTGTGGCCATTGCAATGGAATTAATCTCCGATTCCGGCGACCACATTTTTATTCAATTTTTAGACAGTTGATGGATTCCGTTTTGTTATATAATTCAATTATTAAACACGACCTTGTTGTTTCAAATTATTGACTTTGAACTAAGTTGTTAATTCATGTTGCACTTTGGTCTTTGTATTATTATTTGGATTTTAATAAGATTAGTTTTTAGATTTATTAAAAAAGTTTCACTATATAAACTTAATACATAATTCATGCAAAACTACGACGGTTATGAGTTATGATTCTTTCGCGTAGTTTTGCAAGATTTTTCCATTGCACGATAAGAAAAGAAAAAGAAAAATGGGCGAACGAAAAAAACTGAAAAGGGCAAGTTCAAAATGTAAATGATGTAGGATTAATGTTTATAAGTAGGCGTGAAACTTTTGCGCAATTTTCTTTTGAGATAGCCTTGAAGGCGCAGAGAAAGTAACTGACGGGTCGGGGAGTCCAAGCAGATCAAAGCTTGCTGCCAAAAAAAATGGCACATAAGAAATGAGAGAGGCAAAACAACTTTTTATTTTTGGTTGCCAAGAAATCGCAATGGCAAATTGCTGGCCAAGAAAATGTTGCACAAATCATCTTTTAAGTTTAACCTTGCTTTGTTTTATAAGCCATTTAAGGGCCACTTTCTGTTTCTCTTTTACAATATAACAAATGCCATTGTGTTCAGCTACTTTTGGCAGCTGCAGCTGCTAGACCCTTTTATACAATACAGACAAGTGCTTAATGACTTTTGCGTGTAGTCTTAGAGTAGCTGCAAACGATTGAAGAGCAGTGCCAATATTGATTTTCGCTAAAGAACGACTATTTTGGTGGCATCTGCAAGAGTTTAATGTCGTTACGCCAACAGAATAAATGGTTTTAAAATACAAGATTACTTTATTAAACTCAAGAGCAAGTTCTTTATCGATTCTCATAAATTATTTGGTCAAAGATAGCTGCTAACAAATATAAATATGTAAATATATATTGGTATAACTACAAAAAAAAAAAAAAAACCTGGTGTTTCAGAACCATTCTGTTCCACAATATACCATGTGTGATTGAATATTTTCAAAAGAAAAAGTCATAACAGCAGATTTTTCTTATTGCTTTAGCCTCTACATCATGGCGCACATCATCATCGGGGCATTCATGGCGCCATTTTTGTTTTTCCCGCACATTTGTTTGCTTAGCTAGCCAATCTGAAAGTGTGTGAGTGTGAGAGAGAGGCTTCCTGTTCCCGTCGGCACTTGTAATGCGACCTGACAAACTTTGTCTGCAGTCCGTGTGTGTGTTTATGTGTGTGTGTGTGTTTATAAATGCCATCGCGTTGAATCGCTGTGCGTGTGTGTGTGTATGTGTTTATCGTCGGAATTTGTAATAAAAGTGAGCTGTTCATTTGCTTTAAGGTCGCCAACTGGCCGACGTCTATTTGGGTTTCCCTTCTGTTATTTTTCATAACACACACACTTACACATGTACACATACATTTATTAGTGTGTATAAAAAGATAAGTTAATGCTTTATTGTCGTTTTTTTGACACAAACACACACACACACCAAGCTTTTCTTATTTTGTCATAATGCGGGTCTATGTTTCAAATAGGACTTTATGAACAAAACGGAAAATTTTACGACTACAAGTCTTGTGAAGTGCAAAGATAGCAAAAGTTGGAAAACTTATTCAAAATGGAAGACTACACGGCTGAACAACAGAGTATCTAGTAAGTCGAGCATCTAACTGCCTTTTCGTACTTATTATTTTCTGTCGTCAGAAACAAGAAGAAATAATTTTTTGCGTTTAAATGCGCAAATGTTTTTCATGCTCTTTGTATTCAATTCAAGGATAGCCACAAAAGGCACAATATGATAATTTGCGTGAGAGCAGGGCAGAGCCTTCGACAACAATGGCGTTAACAACACGACCGAGCGAGATAGCAACAACATTCAGCATCAGCATTAGCATCAGCAGCTTCTGTCCCGGCGTCTCGTGTCTTGGCCTACATAACAAAACAACAACAACAAGAATTGCAGCTTTGCTGTTCTAAAAGGGTGGTGGAGCGGTGGGGGGTAAGCTCACAGTCAGCGGGTTAAGAGACAAAAGAGGACAACGCATTAAAGGACTTTTTGTTACACGAATATACAAACAAAAACACACACACACACATGTGTCTTTTTTAAGAGTCCTGTTGTCGTTTTCTTGTTGCTTTTCATTTGCCACTCGAGGCATTCTTAACGATTGCCCGCAGTTAAAATCTTTTTAATTTCATCTACACACACACACACACACATACAGAACAAATACAGAACAAGCTGAATTTCCTCTTAACAACACAAACAAATTGGCTTAGTGGGCAGCTACTGGAAATTTTCTTTCTAGTTAATGCTTACCAACCAAAATATTTTCTTTCGTTTTTTGTCGCGCAAACTTAAACGTTTTTACCGGACGAGCGAGCATTTGCTATATTCTTTCCTGTTAACCTTCTCGAGTCCTTTTTGCAGGACCCACTTTGTAAGTAATTGTTAGTTGTGTTTTACTGCTTGATTGTTTTGCCCTGTTGTTGATAAAGTGCTTTGCTGTTTACTTATTCAGCTATTCAACTGATTTTCTTAAAATACTTTACGAACTGTTTGCCTCAGCAGTTTTTTTCTTACCGATTATATGTAAATTATATATTAAAATAAATCAACAAAATATGCAATATTGTAAAATTTTGTTAGTTATCTGTCGCCCCCCAATCACCGAGGTTCCATGGTGTAATGGTTAGCACTCAGGACTCTGAATCCTGCGATCCGAGTTCAAATCTCGGTGGAACCTGATAATTGTCTTTTTTTTTCAATTCTCTTCAACATTATTTTTTACTTAAGTCAATTTAAAGCAATTCATTTTACAAAAATAATTAAAACATATTTTATATTGTTTATATAACTATTTCAATATTTAGATTTGCTAGCTTGGTTTGATTTAGTGGTTTAATTTAAAGTTTATATCAAATATGAAAGCTGGGAAAGGTGTAACATCATTAACATTAAGATTTCATTATTTTCGCAATCATAACAATTTCAATTCAGAGTTCGTAAGGTACTTTATAAATAATAGAACATTTAAGACCTCTACTGTGTTTGAGATAAATTAATAAGCAGGTCAGTTCTACCACATATTAACATAAGGGTCATAAACGCACAACAATGAGTGATATAAGTGGAAACTTATATATTAACTCGAACTTCACTGATAAAATTTATTTAACCAAATATTATTTATCCAACAGTTCTTGGCGGGAAATTAATTGCATTGCGATTTAATAATTGTTAAAGGTGGTGACCCCATTGCCACGTGCACGAAAAATATACATACATATATAGGGGGTTAGGGAACCAAAATGTGTATTGTCACGGAAAGGATGACAAAACGGTTAATGACGGCGGTAAATCAACAAACAAAAGAATATAAACAAAACAAACAAATAAGCAAACGCACTGCGTTATACTTGGCTTTCTTATTACATATTTATTTTGCATGGTTGTTGTTGCTTTTGATTTTCATCATATATTTTTTTTTTTAACAACCAACGAACAGAAAACGCGAATCGCGACGTCTTCACTAACAACTCAACCAGCGGGCTCCGAAGTTTAACCAAAACTGAGCATTTAAGGACATATACGATTGATTTTATACCGAAAACCCGACTTGGCACTTTCGCTGTTGCCGTGTTTTTGCTTTGGGCCATGTTTGTTGCTGTGTTTGACACAGAAAACTTCGTTTTGTGAACCGAAGCCCAACGAAACGTTAACACCCGAACTGTAAGTTCGGACTAAAAGCTTCCGTTGCCATTTGCCACAACGAAACGCTTTTATATATATTCCAGCAGGTTGTTTTTTAGTTTGTGTGTGCTAATTTTAATTACAATATAATGTTCTTTTTACTTAATTAGCCAGTGTATACAAAGTATGTGCATACGTATAAAGTGCATAGGGTATTTGTTTTAATTATGTTAATCCGAATACTGTGCAAATGTCTTGGCAAAGATTTTCTACCGAAAGTCATGGGATACATACTATTTTAATTTCTAGTTTTGCAGAACATATTTAACGCAAACCAATGATGTTTGTATACACTAGAGTTTTAAATCGATCGCAAAAAAATCTAAAACCGTATAAAGTTAAGTACGAAAATATTGTTTTTATAGAATGACACTTAATTCATTTCTTTTGCATGTAAAAGAAGTTTTGTCGATCACTTTTTTATAAGCTGATACAAAACTATTTTGTTACCAACCCCGAAACACGGTTCCATGGTGTAATGGTTAGCACTCAGGACTCTGAATCCTGCGATCCGAGTTCAAATCTCGGTGGAACCTAGTATCATTTAATTTTTTCTATATTTTTTGATTTTGTTTGTGCATAAAATATATTTGAATTATTGGTCACGAAAACACTTACAGCAATAATTGACCTTTTTATTTGATCTCTTGCTTAATAATCAAATTTGATTAGTTTTGAATTTTTCGTATCTATTTTTAACCGGATGACCAGATGGGTTCCATGGTGTAATGGTTAGCACTCAGGACTCTGAATCCTGCGATCCGAGTTCAAATCTCGGTGGAACCTGAGATATTGACAATATCATTTTGTAAAATTTTTATACATAAGAGTTCAATAAATTGCCTTTTATTTTCTTGCAAGTCGCATGTTTTACTCGAAACTTATTTACACATTTCTTGCTAACACATGTTGGTCGAAGAGCTTTAAAACTGCACACACACAACGCTCGATGTCAACCACATGCATACACACTAAATATAAACTGGAAAGCTTGATGGGTCTGCATTTTTGCAGATTTTATTTAGTTTGTTTGAGTTTTTACCTTGATCACGGAATAGTCGCTTGTATGCGAGCCATTCGTCGCCAGTTAAGCTATGTGGATGCTCCTCGTGACTAGTAGTATAATAATGATGCAGCCAGTCCGGATACGATGACCAAATCAATAAAACAATCTTTACCAATGAGATGGTAAACATTAAACTCAACACGATTGCAGTCAACACTTTTAGCGAGCGTTTCAACATAATAAATAAATGCACATAATAAAAATAAATGCAATAAAAGCGCGTATTTCACTTGCTCAACTCATAGCACGCAAATTATTTTGATAAATAATTTATAATCGGACTTTCAACTGCAACGACGCTAGCCTAGCAGCGAAGCGCATCCATTTTCCGTTTTCGCAACAACCGTATTAAGGTGTATTTGTGACACCACAAGGCTTGTTAAATGTTTTTACTGTTATTATAAGTAATGCAAGCGAACATATTTGTTATCGGGCACAGAATCACAAAACAGCAGCGCAGAATTCAGCAAACGAGTGTTTGTGTTTTTCTGATTGGCTTTTGTTCAACAGCTGACAGCAAAGCTGCCACATAGTTATGGCAAACAGTCTGGCAGCATGTTTAGCAAATACACAAACCAGCCCACAAGTAGAATGCAACTGATTTGCAATTAATTGTTAAAATTTTAATACCTTCTTTTAACGAAAATTAAAATGGCGTTAACTATGAAGTACAATAGTATTTAGATAAAAATTATGTAATAAAAAAAAATAAATACTAGGTTCCACCGAGATTTGAACTCGGATCGCAGGATTCAGAGTCCTGAGTGCTAACCATTACACCATGGAACCTCCGATGCTCTCGCTGACAAAAGTCGTAAAATGCCTACGCTTTCCAATGTGATGGCAATAAAACCGGTTCTTTGTTTTTAGTTTTGTTTAAAATACTTTTTAAAGTTATTTTAAGAAAATATCTTAAAAAACAAACTTAGAGATCAGGTTCCACCGAGATTTGAACTCGGATCGCAGGATTCAGAGTCCTGAGTGCTAACCATTACACCATGGAACCACTTGCTCGAAGAATGTCAAAAGTGTTATAACTAGATGGGCACATTTATAATGTGGGTTTGTATTGATGACTTACTGAGTTGTAATACAACAAGCAATCTTTTGTGGTTTTAATAAATTGCCTCCAATGTAGTTTTGATATTTTCAATATATTATATTTCTTTTTTTGTGTTTTTTATAAGCACTTATCAATAGAGAAAACCTTATTAGTATTGCCAGCGCGCACAGAGTCCATTTCCATTATCACAAGTCCATTGTCGGGAGCTATATTCATTGCAAGTTGTAACACTTAGCCATAATACGCATATGGAGAAGCATATCCAGAGTATGCGGAGTAGGCATAGGGGCTAGCACCGTAGTAAAACTGTGGTGCCGGCTCCGGGCTGGCAATTGGAACTGGAACAGGTGCAGCACGAGGAACTGGCGCTGGAACAGCCAAAGCAACAGCGAACAGGGCAGCAAAAAGAAGAGCGAACTAAAAATATGATGTTGAGAAAAATTGTGCAATTTACATATGTTTATACGTATATATGTACTCACCAGCTTGAACATTTTGATTGATTTTTGGGGATTGCTTTTAGGATGTTATTGAAACAATTGCACTTTGTGTTTTGATGCTGTTTGCTTAAAAATCGACTCTATTTATACTCCCCAAAACAAATGGGATTCTCATGACTTATTTATGATGGCGAGAACTGTGTTAAATTTTTGTTGATGTTTCTTTTTTTGTATTTATGGCACTTTTTTTCTTTGCTTGCCTAACAATTATTCTCAAAAGTTGTTGATAGTTTTGTCGGCAAGCGAAAAGTAGCTTTGAATTCTAATTCCCTATTTTTGCTGGCTCACTATTCAGGAATCAATATGTACAGTATGTGTGTGTGTGTGTACGTATGAGTTTACCTGTATTGTGAGGCTGACCTTGAAGCTGATTGGGATTGCGATGTTTGGTTAAGCCAAAGCCGAACAAAACATTCTGTGCAATGCATCTTGCATATTAATTGACATTTCTTTGGGCAAATCATTTAAATCACATTTGGCAGCAATCAAAGTGATTAATGATTAAATCGTATGAATAAAAGTTGGGCAATTGTCAAAACAGAAGCCGAATGGGTTTCTTTTTAAGAATATTGAACGATAGCGAAAATAAAATCTATAAATATTTTCAACTTTCAATTAACGAAAGCAGAAAAGTAGACAATGTTTCAGATATTAAATTATAAAATGATTTTTTGAAGTTTGCTTTAAAGTTTTTTCTATTTTCAGATATATCATTTTGTTTCTTACAATCATTGTTGATCATGAGTTGACAAAATTTTGAACAAACGCTGTTATGCAAGCGGATTAAAAAAGAATTATTTTGTGGTTTGTAGAAATGCTTTTTGGTTGTTCTTCTGTTCTGTTTTCTTTTTTATTCAAGCTAACGAGTCTCGCAATTGTTCTGAGTGTCATTAGACTGTCGTTAAAGCCAAACATTAAAGCTCGTCGATCGAATGCATATTGAATATAAAGTCAACGCAGATGACGATGAGTCTAGGAGGAGGTGGGAGGAAGGTTAGGGAGTGTGTGGTGGATAAGCCTCTTAAAAACGATGATGTCAAATTATCAAGCAAAATGTTTGTCAAACTTCGTTCTGAGACATATAAAAGGCAGAATTAAAACGAATCTCAATCGCAGTTTGTTTCTTTGTGCATTCAAAGTTTATCGTTGAGAGATATATATTTACAATCATGATGAAACTGGTAGCAAGGATTTACAATTTCAGAGCACAAGAAGAGTTTAAAGTATTTGATGTTGTTTATTTTTAGGTAATCCTGTTGCTTATCGCCTTATTCGCTTTGGCTATGGCTGTTCCTGCTCCAGAGCCTGGTCCGAATCCTGCACCCAGCCCACAATTCTTCTATTCGGCAGGATATCCAGCAGTGGCCTACGCATCTCCCTATGTTTACTATGGCTGATTTTATTTACACATTTTGACAATAAACAAGTTTTCAATGAATTATCAATTTTCAATGTTTAGGTAAATGTAAAAAGTGTCTGCCTTTTAGATTTCTTATTCAATTCGATTCCAATTTAAAAAGTTAGAGCAGTGGTCGGGGATCTTTTTTAATCATTACCGCAAAATATTTTTATTTCAGTTGATATTACCCCATTGTGGTTCCTCGGCCGCTGTTGTGTGGAAACAAATAAGGTTTATGCATTGGCTTAACTGCCCTCTAAAAATAATAAAAAAAAGTATGCATACTTTTAGGCAGTTCGCTTATTCTTACTTGTATATAAATTTTGGGCAAAAAGGACATTCGATTTTAAGCCATAACTTGAACATTTCCTTAAAGATCTTTGAGGAAAATACATTTTTGAACTCGCAGCAACAAGATCTATCGATTTGCTTATAAGGATCTCCAGGATTCACGAAAAAAAATTTTCGAAAAATTTTACAGGGGGTAGGTCAGAAAAAATTTAGAAATTTACAAAATCGTCGATAACTCGGCTATTTTAAGGACTATCCGGATGTCCTTTGGACCACAGGAAGGCCTAGGCCCACCGATTCCAGCATAGTAGTTCAAAGGACGATAGTCCTTCAAACAGCTGAAATAAAAGGATAAATGTTTAAAACAGAAAATTGGTTATAACTCGGCCAAATCATAAAGGATTCAAACGTGTCCTATGTCAGACATTTTGTTTTGACCAGGGCTACCAACTGGCCAAAGGACATTCAAATCGTCCTTGTGGTTTCCGAGAAAACTGCACTTTTATGGTTTTTTCTTATATTCGATCGGCCGTAGAGTGAAATTTTTACAAGTGTTTTTTTTCTTAGATGACCCCATAATCCTTGAATGCAGTTCGATAGAGTAGATCCTTGAAACTCTCACGCAACATGTCCTTTGAAAATCCGTAAGGACATAAGTGGCTTAGGAGTATTTAAAAAAAAAATTCAACACATTTTAGGTCAAAATTCATCAGTATCATTAAGGATCCATCGGTTTTGCAGTCAAGGAGTTGTGATTCCCACCCAACAAAGGAAAAATAAGATATTTGTGTATTGCTCTTTTCGTTAAAGATCGTATTTATTTACCTCAAAAACTTAAGAATCTAATAAAAAAATTACAAGTATAAAGGACAATATGAATTAAAAAAGCCAGCCTAAAAGTATGCAAATATATATATTTAACTACAAAAGTATGCTGCACAATTAATTATATTATGAATAAAAATCTAGCCTAAAAGTATGCAAATATATATAATGAGAATTAATACATCGCTTGCTGCTGATTCTGTGCGCCTGGTATAGTTAAGTCAAAGACTAGCAAAATCTCGACGAAAACTTGGCTGTATTTTGGCAAAATGGGAAAATTTATAAGGAAGAGTGCCCATTGTTGTAGAACTTTATGCATTTTGAGTTTTAAATTCGTTATTGAGTCTTAGTTCGTTTAAACTCTTTTAATCATTACACCAAAATATTTATGTGTAAGTTGAAATTACTCACAGAAGTTTCTTTTTTACCCGCAAAAACTGCGTTTTTACCACATTCGGGGTAATTTACCCCGGTCCGCGAACACTGAGGTAGAGCAATAATTTTAAAGCGGCTGACTTTAAAATAACGCCAATGCCGTATACAATGATGTAAGTTAAAACATATTCTTGGAAAAACTGCCGTTACTCAGTTTAAGGTACATTTGGATAGTCTTAAATCTTTTTTAAGTTTTTTTTGTTTTTGGTAATTTTAAATTTTAATTAATTAATTTAATTTAATTAATTTTTAAATTTTACATGAAGGAACAAGCCATCTGCCTAAAAGTATGCCACCAAAATCACTTATTAAGGTAGAAAAAATGTTCACCATGAATTAACCGCCATCTACTTTTCATAATTAGCATGTGCTTTTGGTAGTCAACTTCACATAAAGCACCATCTTTGTATAAGAGTCAAACACATTTTTTTGCACCCATCTATTGGATCTCAATCTTGCTGTTTCTTAGCCCCATCTATGAGTTTATAAAACAAACAAATTTTATGGCTTCTAAACTAAGTGCCACCTATCAAACTTCAGTAGCAACTTTTTTTTTAATACTCAAAATTGGTATTCCACTAGCCCCATCTATGGGACTTTAATAGAACTAATAATTATGGTGGCCGAAACTTGGTGTCATACGAGAGGGTGTGGTGATTATAAATTTTGAATGTATATGTTATACGTATTTCTGTTATAATTATAGAAGGGGAAGTTGGTTCAATTCCGTTCAGTCCTGTATAACAACAAAAGCTCAGTTTGGCACCACCACAGCCTCATCGAATCGAAAGTTTAAGCAACCTTTATTTCCCCTTGCAACATTTTGAAATGTTTGTAAGCATGTTAGAAACATGTGTCTTAAGAAATAGAAGCGATATGAATATAGTTGAATGTTCCCTATTTTGAATGACGACATGTTGTCTACAACCCAGTGACGGAAATAAAGGATTCCACAAGAGGCACAAGGACCTTCAGTACATTTTCTGATTTCGCACTGTTTGGAACGGGGCGAGCAGCTAGCGAAATTAACTGAAAGCCTTAAGTAACAACAACTAACTGTTAAGTCGGAAACTCGTCACTTCGTGTTGCCGAAGCAAGCGGCTCCGCATCACATATCCTGTTTCGTCCACCGCGTGTTGGTTTCAGTCTAAATTTGGCGACCGCCTGCAATGGATCACGAAACGCGAAACAAGCCAAGGATATCATCGATGATGTCAACTGTGGAAACGCGAGTATTTGGCGTAGTTTTTGTGTGAACGTGAATTGAAATTCGGTCTAAGGGCGAAAGGAGGGTTCGGAGGACTAAAACAGTTGTTGTAGTGAGGCAAAGGATATGCTGCCGGAAATGTCATCTCTGTTGCTGTGTTCCAGTTCTTAGCCTAGTGTTAGTGTATGAAAAAGAAGAAGAAAACAAGTAGCCATAAGAATAAAAAGTAGAAGAAAACTTGGCAAAGAGAAAAAAAAAAACGAGTATTATTATTATGATGATGGTGGCATCACCAGTGCTGTTGTTGTTGTTGTTGTTTTCCTCGGCGTTGATGATGTCATGCCGCTGTGTCCACCAAAGTGAAAGTGTTGTTGTTGTGCCACTGTTGTTGCGTCTCCAGACGCAGACACATGAGTAATCATTTTTGGCCCACTGTTACCTCCACAACGGCCGCTCTCATGTGCCATTATCCTCGAAGTGAGAACGTGCAAACTAATTAAAGTAAAAGTCGAGTATTACTTAAAGCCTGCAAATATCTAAAGGATTACAAATCTCCAACGTATAGCAGCTTGTTGAAAGGATTTAACCACACATACATATACATGTATATAATGGATATTTTAATATTATTTTTTTGCTTTCTGCAGTTGGCAAGAAATGGTAAGAATTTATGAATATATAAATGCAATGTTGCACACAAAAACAAAAATAAAAACAAAATAAAAATAAAAAGAAACGTATTCATATTTAAATTTATGGCATTTCAATAAGTCGAGAGTTGGCATAGTGTAAAAATATTCTCTATGTTAATCTGTTCCCAAATAAAATCGGGTGCTCATTGTGTTTTTTCTGGGCGTACCAAACAGGTTGGCTAAAAGGGGCGTGGCAACAATAGCTTTAATTGCATCAGTCACAAAAACAGTTTGTAAGCCAACAATTCAATGTTGATTGAACTGAATCTGTGAGAAAATATTTATTGCAAAAATAAAATTTTTGACCTACATTTTAACGATATAAAATATTTTATAAAACAAGTTCAAGTGCATTTTGGCAAAAGCTCTAACTAATTTTACATTTATATGCATATAAATATTCATAACTGTGACAAATAGTAAAAGCAAATAAATATCAAAAAATATATGTATATTTTTTGTAGAGTTTATTCCTTAACTAATTTCAATATCTACCTTTACATATAGAAACATTTATGTGATAGTACTCACGGAATTTAATTTCAAGTGCCTTAACATGCTAGTAAAAATATAGTTGATACCACATCTCACACTGTGGTTTTTCTTTAATGAGTCCTAGGAAACATAATAAATGAACAAACAACACAATACCGGTAATAATTATTTAATAATAATAATTATATAATATTTAATAATTATTTAGAATTATTATACGCTGATTAAAATCACAAAATAATGTTGCATGGCAAAATATTGTTTAGCCATTCATAATAAAAGTCAAACTCTAGACAACTACTGCTGTGATGCAAGGATAAAAGTATTTTGAATGTGTACAATGTACGTAATTATTTTAGTATATGCAAATAAATTTATGCAAATAATCACGTGTACATCTACACACAAAAACAAACAAATATTTACTCTCAGATGAGAGCTTTGAGAAAGGCAAAAACTCTATCAAATAACTTCTGCAGAGGAATACAACTACATATATATAATCATATTAAAACAAGAAAAAAGTATCAGGAATGGTTGGTTAAAAGATACCCTTTTTAAAATACTATGACTATTGAATATATACTTTAATTACACAAGAAAAAAAGGCTTTAAGCTTAAAAATTTTAATTGATGTTTTTAAAATAATCGGAAAGTTGTGATATTTCTAATAAAACGAAAAGTTAATACAATAAAAGATAACATTTTTCGTCACTTTCAGTTAATACAAAATACAATATATATATATATATATATATATATATTTAAGCTTTCAAGCAAAATGCTGCCTTTCATAAAAAGACTCGTTTCACAAATAATATTCAAATGTAATTTTACTTTTAACTTTCTTCAATTTATTTAAATTCTATAATGTAAATGCTTAGCTGCTGCCTTGCCACTTGACTTGAAGTGTCTCTTGATAAAGTTCAATCCAATAAAATTGATCAAATTTGAGCAGAATTTACAGAATCTGATATGTTGCACATGTTTCAAATTTGCCATTCACTTTTATACTGTGGGTAATTGGCTATTTGCAAATGCAAAGCTAGCCACATTACAATTTCGGATTGCTCTTAGAGCCAGCTTTCGCATTCAAATGATTCGATTTGGAGACCATTTCACAACATGTTTTTATTATGTGCCTAGGAATATGTAGAATTATACTTACTTAAGGTATTTCTTTACTTTACTTTTTAAGGTATTACTTTAGTTCACTTCTTTGTATTTTTCATTTAAAACTCTTCACTTTTGATGATGCTTTATTTGAATATAGCTGCAACATATAACCCCTGTCATCATGCAATTTATTTATTCGTTCGTGTTTATTTGGAAAAGATAAGGTAGAGCACAACGAATGTGTAAGCCACGTTTTTGGCTTTAAAAATAACTTTTAAAAATCTTTATAGCTGCTGCAGTCCTGGGAGTCGGTCAACCCGATGGCACCTCTATTGTTGGTGTTGGCGGGGACATACTGTTGCAGTCTCCACTCACCCTGACGCCATCGACACCATCAATAACGCATTTTGTAAATGACTCCTTCATCATCTTCTGCAAAACAGTACAAAAGGATATCGACACCAAGTGGCGTGATCCCAAAGGCCAGACCCGCGAGAATACCAAAGGACGCGTTCACATCGAAAAGAAAACGGGTAAGTTGAGGCAGCTGTGTAAACGCCTTGCCTTGCCTTGCCCTGTGCACTGAAGTCCTAGACAGTTCTCGTAAATGCTGAGAGTTATGCTGCTGCTGTATCCGATTCCGATGTCCTAGTAGAGTGTCACATCAACATCACCAACATTCACTTGCAACTTTTTGTAGGTTTACTTGCTCTGGTGTTTGAGCACATTTCATTGGACGACAAGGGTAACTGGACCTGCGAATTAGATTCAGCTGCCGTGCGAGAGGCTAAAAAGTCCTTTGAGCTGCTCGTAAATCGTAAGTTGACTAGAGAAGAACATAAAGTGCATATGAATTCATGTTGCATTGTTGAATAAAACTTTGTAGGGTTGAAGAAATAACTCTTACGAAATCTGCTTTTTGCTTTTCACACAGAGAAAATCTCCTTTGGTAAAACGGAACAGGTGCAATCTGTACGTGAAGGACGCGATGCATTGGTCAACTGCTTTGTCAAAGGTCAGCCGGTGCCGGAAGTCTCTTGGATGCTTAATGGCGAATACATCAACAGTTAGTAGCACACACACACACACACACACACTGAGTATTGTAAACAAGCAAGAAATCTATTATTATTTCTTAACCCTTTACAGCTGTGAACTCATCGAAACACAAACGTCTGTCGGACGGACTGTTTATAAGGAATGTGAGTCAATCCGATGCTGGAGAGTATACATGTCGTGCCATGCGAATTACACCCACATTTTCGGATTCTGATCAAATAACGATACTGCTTCGCATACAACGTAAGTGGCAAAATAAGAACACAGATATTTTCGATACGGAGAAAAATGGGGGACCACTGCATACGGCATAAGGGAAACTCAACACCAGCTGCATTCCTTGGCATCGATTCGCATTTGCAATCGCAATTTAATAAATATATATATATATATATATATACAGACAGACACACTCAATTTTCTCTCCTGTACTTGGGAAAGTATTTTATATTAAATTCATATCTTGCTGTTGTCACTTACACCTCAGTATACCCTTCCCACCCACTCTCTCTCTCTATCTCTCTTTCTCTCTCTCTCTCTCTCTTCGGTCTACCTATGTTGGAATTGCGTTTTACGAGCAGATTGCAAGTTTAAGTTATTTAAGCATGCTTCGTTGACTATAATGTAATGTTTTTGTATACTCTTCACGAGCGAATCAAAAGAATATTCAATATATATACGTATATGGCATTTCATAAAGGAAACATCATTTACACACACAACATATACTTCTCGTATCTTTGAATATTGCAAATTTTCCTGAGGTATGAGGTTTTTTCAAAAAGAGAATTAAATAATTGAAGCTTACAGGTAAAGCTCAAATTGTAAATAAATAGTTTACCTCAGAGCCAAATGTTGCATTTTTAAACACAAGCAAAAGCCTAGCACTTACTTACACACAGACACACAGACACATTTCCCGTTCAGAACGGCTTAAAGATGATGGCCAATAACCCAACTCCAAACGTCTTAGCGAACATTCATTTGCTTCTTGCGGGATTCCTTTGCCATTGCCCATTGCCGTCAGAATTTTACTAATGACTACCGACCAGCCATCCCGCTTTTCGACCCGACTGACCCATGACCCACAGCTGGGTATACTTTCCTATCTCTCTCTGTCTTCACCTCCTGAAAAGCAAATAGCAGTCAATGGAAACCGAAACTAATTTGTAGCCCAGTTGAAATGCTGAAATGCTATTGCTGCAATATATATGTACTATGTATGATTGTGTGCAATGTATAGGGTATATGTTTGCGTTTCCTGAGCAATAAACTTCAATGAGCGCCCAGCGATGATGATGACTGCAAGGACAAACGAAACGAGCCAATGCTAAATTGTGTCATCAGCTTACGCTTGAATGGAGAGCTGGGTGGCTGCTGTTGGCTGGGTTTGTTGAGTTTGCTTTGGGTAACGCTTAAATCCTTGATGCAAGCAGAAAAAAAAAAACAAGAAGCAAGACTGTAACTGATGTGTCCCGTGCGCGGCTTAAATTGACAAACTGCATACGAGGTTTATTCATGCGCTCCTATTCTTTCATTTATTGCTTTCGTCATGTTTGCAAATATGCACTCGGAAAAAGATGTGGCATTGAGTAGGAAATTCCCTGTTATACCATTAACATTTGTTTGATTTAAATACAACTTCACTTAAAGGGCAAAGCTCGAAAGGAACGTATATGTTTACGATCTGCTCGAGAATTTAAATTTTCAAAGTTATAAGTGACATCATTTTTTCGCAGTGTAAGCAAACAGTAGTAGCTGCACTAGGAGAAAACTCATTCCAATATGCCAATCTAACACGTCCCTTGACCAATTCATTGCAGACAAGCCTCACTGGTTCTACAACGAAACACTCCCGTTTCAGTATGCATATGTGGGCGGTTCCGTCAATCTTAGTTGCGATGCGATGGGAGAGCCGCCACCATCGTTTACGTGGCTGCACAATGGCAAAGGTCTTGTCGGTTTCAATCATCGCATCTTCATAGCCGACTATGGGGCAACGTTGCAACTGCACATACGCAATGCCTCACAGTTTGGCGACTACAAATGCAAGGTGGCTAATCCGTTGGGCATGCTCGAACGCGTCGTCAAACTACGACTGGGTGCAAAGCCAATTGGACCCACACGTTTCCAACTGAAGCGTCTCTATCCGGATGCTTTTGAGCTGGACCTACGAACGCCGCGCATGTTTAACGTATCGGAAGAGATGCAAATCTTTGGCTATCGTGTGGCGTACATGAGCGAAAGCGATTTCAAATACAGCGCCGGCAACTGGAGTCATGCCAAGCAGCGTGATTTTTCCTTTCATCGTGGTAAGTTAAAAAGATATTCGTCACAAAAACCTGTTCAATTGTATAAGAAATCTTATTTTTTCTAGGACATCGTTTCATCATACCTCATCTCGAGGGTAACACGACTTATTTAATGCGTGCCGCATCACGCAACTTGGCTGGACTTAGCGAGTGGAGTAACGTGAAGATTTTTGCCACTGCAGGATGCTCAAGTTGGATGCCGCATTCCTCGTACTTCCACATACTGATGCTGATTATTGGACTTGCTCTACTTTGGCGTTAGGTGCCCACGACAAAAGTCTACTCTAGCCTTAGTTAGAATTGTACGTCTAAGTATATATATATATTATTGTTGCTGTTTTTTGGTACCTTGTGTTTTATGTGTATCTTCTGTGATAGAGAGGTTTTTGTGCAATTTACTTATCCAAAATAAGGAAAAGGCTTAACTTAAGTTCACCCATTGCCAATTTTTGCTGCCAACATTACGTATTTTGTATTCATCTAAGTTATTTGTTTCTTGCTCTCTTCTTGTTTTTTTGGTTGTTTGTTTCGAAATATAGCAATGTTTAAAACTTAAGGTATAAATACATACATAAGTACATATGCATTGTCAAACTCTACATTAAACTAGTTAAATGTTGTTCATGCAAGCTAAATTAATTTATTATAGATATAAGATCTTCCCATCACAATGAAAGAAAACAAACTCACTTTGATGAATTTTACAAAAGTCCAAATAAATGAAACAAAACAAAACAAAAAGAACAAACAAATAACATTTGTGTAATGAAATGAATAAATGGCATAGCAAATTAGCAACAATAAATGTGCGTTTGTATAAGCTTAATTTAAATGAAAGTAGCTACTAAGCCGAGAGTATGAATAATATGGAAATAAAAAGCCAGTTGAATGTGTAAACGTGTTCTTTTAATTGCTAGCCAAAGTTATTTCAGCTTCGATTTTGCTGATGAGGTAAGTGGTGCAGTGCAGGTAATAATTGAAACGAACAACTGCAACAACGATCAACTGCAACTTAATGAGCGTTTTCGTAATTATCGGAGTCAATTTCATGTTGTCAACTTTTGCCTGTGTACCACAATCAGTCGAAGTGGGTGCGACGAATCTGGAACTGTATAAAAAAAAAACGGGAAACCATGCATTAACCTGGCCATCTTCCATTATTCACAATTACCATAGTGCTTTCTCATCTGCACCGTTTACATGCCCATTAATGGCTTTTATTGATAATACTCGCAACACACACGCACACTCATTTGCCAGACTGTTGGACCAAAGGGAAAAATGTGAAAAAAAAACAAATATAATAGTGGCGAACACTCCTCCAAGCCTTCACCTTTCCAATGTAAGCATCACGGTTTATTTTAATTAAAATTTACAATTAATATTTAATGAGTCAGGAGAATCAGGAGACATCTGCCACGGTCGTTTATTTACATTTAGTTTTTATTGGTTTAATCCGCGTATGAAAAATGAACTTAAAATATCCTTTAAACATTCTTCAAACCTTGATTTAGTAGTAATAATAGTAACAAGAGCCAATTAAACGGCAAGTCATCAACAAATCATTAAACTGTCAATTAGGCACCTTTGTTGAATGATGTTATTAATCCTACTCAATAACTTATTTATGAGACGCAAAACCAATAAGCTCAAACATAGATATTTCACATTGATTGCAGCTTTGATTATTTTTCAGGATGAGTGTGATGAGTGTATGTCAGTATGTACATATTTATATAAATAGAGTTGCATTGCTGTGAAAATAAAATCACGTTAAATCAAAACCGAAATTTAATTTCATATAGACTACCCATAATGAAATACCACATTGTGTCCCTCATACTCATTTTGAAAGTCTTAAATAAAAAAATATATCTTAAAAAAAAAAGGTTTCTATAGTTTCTATATATATAAAAATATATCTTAATAAAAAAAGGTTTCTATAGTCGTCTGTCGACGCTTATTTAAGAGATCTTATGTAAATGCTTATTTGAAGTAGATGTTAGTCAAAAGAAAACGTAAGCTAATATCTTCATGCTAACAGTTATCTGTCGAAATCTATTGACATGTGTGAGGTTGAGAAAATGCCTGGATATTGTTGGCACATTCAACAGACTTTTCAGCCTTTTTTATCTCATCTGCTTTTGTTTACCTGGCGCACACACACACACGCACAAAACTTTTGCACTTTGACACGACTTTTTAAGTGCCAAAATGTGGAGCAAAATGAATATGTATAACGCATTGCAATTGAATACATAAAGGGAAGAAAAGTGAAGAAGGAGCATGTGTTTGTTGGGTAAAAAGGGTATTTAAATATGTCAGTGGGTCTAAAAGATATTCATAGAAATATCCAGTTAGTCTAATGAATGAAAATACCTTTTATGCTTTGAACTTCTTTTAAGTGCTTTAGAATATTAAATTATATGCTTTCCAAAACGTAAATCAGTCAGATCAGGTAAATTTACAAACAGAAATGAAAGCGTAATTAAATAATAATTAATGTGTTTTTAATCACGAACATTTTAAATAAAGTTTCGATATCATTTCACCGCACAGACATCCACATTAAGGTGCATTACAAATTTATATGTAATGTGTAATAATTACAGTAATGCCAGCCATTTCGACCACATTAACAGAATGTCAAACATACTATAAAGCGCAAAGCATACACCATTTGATTAATTTTAATAAAATTCCACATGCCGTGCAACCAAAGTTCAATAATCTACAGAATATGGTTATGCTGGTTATGGTGGGTATGTGTATAACGGTAAAGTCATCCTTTCGGCATATTGATTTACAAGCATTCCATAATTATCAGCGTCAGTCTGTTGGTGGTGCAACGAATCATTAATGGTTTTATATATTTGTTTTTTTTTTCACAATGGAAGGATTTCTGACAAGTATATGAAAAAGTAAAAGATACATCGGGTGTTCAATTTTTTTCAACAAATAATTAAGCTATGTATGAAGGACTATCAATTGTATAAAGATATTAATTTTTACATTTTAGAATACTTAAGTCTATCTTCATTTCACTTTTCTTTATATATAAACTAACATCTAACTCACAGGCGCCTTTCAACTCTTGATGAATTTCACTTTTAACATTGATGCACTCGATCTTTTCTGATTTTCTCTCAACAATCATAGCAAAAAATGTTGTCATCTAAAGTATTCATGCTCCTACAAATGCCCTCTTAGAGCTTCCAACTAAAGGCGTGTACTCTTACATTTATGCGACACGCAATCTGGAGAAGGTCACTGTGTGAGGCATGGATGTATAGAAAAAATTCTTCTATTACAAACACATTCTTGCTTGTATAAAATGTGCGACTAGAAACGCATTCGCACTGAGAGAGTGTCAGTCCTTATCTGTCCACATTTTTATACTTCTATACCGAGGGAAAAGAGTATATTGGTTTTTTGCTATATTCGTCACGGTGTCCGTCCGTCTGTCCGTATGAACGTAACACTGTCGACACGTCACAGTAGTCGGCTGCATTATGAATGTAGCTAGGTTTTTTTTTTAAATGCCTGTAGGGTGAATGGATATGAGTGCTTAAGGGTGTCATGTGTAGGCGTAGCGTCTTTGCGTAAAAAAAACCGCAATGAACTGATTTTGCTTTGTCCAACTTCATGTTGGCTATGTTTGTACGTTTTGCCGTTTGATTTTGCACATCTTATCGGTCATTATAGTTTTTGTGCGGGTAGTCGTGACATCACAAGTAAACATTTTACTCATATACGCTTAGTCATTATCAGCTGCGTTGCCTTCGTAAACAAAGCAGATTATCGCGAACAGTTCTCTCAAAAAGATTGCTTTTTTTTTATTAAGGCGCAATTCGGTTAATGGAATAAAAATATAGTTATAAGTTGAGCAAGAACTTTGTAAAAGACTTTACAGCTGTTATTACAACACAAACAAGTTGTCACGCTGTAAACTAAAGATTTCCCAGTTTCTTCACCTTATTTTCTCATCCCATATTTACATAAAGCGGAAAAAGCAATAAAAAGCAAACAAGACAAATTATGGCAGGCCTATAAAAATAGCTCGCCCTCGCAAGCACTCATACAAATTTAAGTTAATCTTTTCTTTTTATTTTAAATTAGATTACAATAAGCATACAGTCATGCAAATTTAACAGTTTCAAGTGCACGTTTCAATAATCATTATTTTATTGTATCTTGGCGGGTATTTCAACGCACACAATATCCACACCATGCTGGTCCTGTAGCTCCCATTTGACAAGTACCGAGACTTTTGGATAGCTCTTCAGAACAGGTAGCCTAGCCGTATATCTGTATGTTTCGCTCTTTTCCAATGGACATTTTAAGCCGCTGTTAACGCAAGCATCGGGATTGCTTAGCGGAAAGGGCATTTCAATGCCCAAGACCTTTCCGTGCACCACCGTCCTGACGGCTGAAGCCACTTCGGCCAAAGCAAAGTCTATTGATATTGATACATTGGTATTTCTGTGCAGAACACACTCCGCCTTTGTTGTATCACAACCTTCAATTATGACTTGAGTAAATTTTCCTGTCTTAGAGCCGCAATCTTTATATTCAAGAGCAGCTCCTAGCTGCAGCGACAAAAGCAGCGACAAAATAACCACGCACAACTTAAACATGACTCTAATTTTGCTTAATTAAATTACAAGTACAGACGTTAACAAATTTTATACAGAAGACCTGTACAATTTTCTCTACAATGGCTTAGCAACAACTGAAATATGAAAAGCAAAGCGACGGAGGAAAAAGCCACAATCAGCTGCGCGCCTAACGCAGATAAGAGCTTTGCTTTCGATGTAATCATCGACAAAGCTTAGTAATAATCGTCTCTGTTAAGTTAACAGATTTAAGCTTTTGTACTCAAATAATAATTTACATTTACAGTTCTGCTCGATGTCTCCCCCAACACACATCACTATCGGAAAGCTTCGGCTATTGATTCCAGTTGGCATCTGGCTGAACTCATTTCAACTGTAGTGGTCCCAGCATTTTGGCGGCATTTGGAACAGCCTACGATAATTTCCATAAATACAATCATACATATATATAAAAAAAAATGTCACAGATTTGTAGACAAACCTTGTTAACGGCAAACCGTATAGCGAATAACGCACCAGCTGTTCTTCGTTGCAAGTAAGTGTTAATTTATGTTGAATCTACTTTTGTTATAGTTGCTTCATGTAACACGTTGTAAGGCAGTGCAGTGTCATTTGCCAAGGTCATTGTAAATGCCGGTCTATTTAATTCTTAATGGCCGTGTGTGTTAGTGTGTGTGTGTCTATAATACTTGTGTTTGTATCTCATGCTGCATAATTTTATTTTTGTTTTATTCGAGTACTGGTTGAGGTTTTTTTATTATGTCAGCTTTGTTATATACGTTCTTTATACGTACGGATTTACTATATGTTTATATATATTTATTTAATTATTTCATACATATGTATGATTTCTATTAGAATAACACATCTGTTTTTATCTTATTTGCGATAAGAAATGAACTGCAATTTGTACACATGCATGTTATTGAATGTTGGAAAGTTTAGTTTAAATGTATTTTCATACATACACTTTTAAGATAATGTTTGTCTTTTAACTGTTATATAAAGTAGTTTTTTACTATATTTTTAATTTGCTTCACTTTAATGTCTAACAAACTGTGACGTAAAATATGATATTGCTGTGAAATATGTACTTAACTTGAGTGCGCGTATGTTTTAGATGGTAGAAAAAGTTAGAGTGGCTAGCTATATGAGTAACAGATTAATAATATATGACAAGATTGTCAAATAATACGGAGCAGAAATTTTTCAAGTTTCATTTTTAGATTAAAAGCGACCCAGACTTCCGTTTAATTAACATTTTGTAATCTGAAAAACTCTAAGAGATATTCTCGACCATGCTAATGAGAATAACTATCTACAAAATATAATTAATTTTATTTGGTATCTTAAATGTAAAATATATCGATATAAAAGAAAACAAATTTTCTACCAAAAGAGACAAAGTGACTAAAAGAAGGCAATCGACCTCTTATCTCAAGAAAATTTGCTCGCTTTACCCCCATTGAACTGTGTAAAACGCATCAAGGTTTGTTTACAACGGATTGCGATAAGCGATTCGCTTACTGGCAACCCCCCGTTAAGAAAACAAACTGCAATTGGAGTGTGAAAATACTGACTTTTACCTTTACTTGACTTTCAAAGTTGACTTCAAGTATCACACTATAATTTTACCTACTGTACGTGTAGGTGGCCAACGTCATATAATTTTTAATTTATTGATAAGTTCAGGAAACGGTCGTCTACCAAAGTAGAGAGTGCAAAGTTAAAGTAACCCTAGTTGAAAGATAATCAAAAGCGATTATGTTAACTTTTTAGCTTTCATGCAGGAATATGATTTTTAAAGTGTTTTAACTTTAATCTCTGTGAAAGACCTTACCCGAACGCAATGATTATCGTCAAAAAATCTGCACGCCTTGCTTATCACAATTACACACGAGCTGTATACTAATAAAAGAGAAATTTCATTAGTATTATACATATATATTTGATCAATTGTTTAGGGGTTCAATGTATATATATTTAGATGCAGTTACTTGACCATTTTTACTTTTCAGATCCACATGGTTTACTGAAGTGCAAATGGGTCCTCCGGACGCCATTCTGGGTGTAACGGAAGCCTACAAGAAGGATCCAAATCCAAAGAAGATCAATCTTGGAGCCGGTGCCTACCGCGATGACAACACCAAGCCCTTCGTGTTGCCCAGCGTGCGTGAGGTATGTAAAGCTTTTATTGTTAGCAGTTAAACAAATTCACTTGATTATCAACTTTCAGGCAGAGAAACGTATTGTGGATCGTGCGTTAGACAAGGAGTATGCGACAATTATTGGTGTGCCAGAGTTCTATAACAAGGCAATCGAATTGGCTTTGGGCGAGCAATCGAAGCGTCTGCAAGCTAAGCACAATTGCACCACACAGGCAATCAGTGGCACTGGAGCGTTACGTATTGGTGCTGCCTTTTTGAGCAAGTTCTGGAAGGGTAATCGCGAGATTTACCTGCCGTCGCCATCGTGGGGCAATCATGTGCCCATTTTCGAGCATGCTGGTTTGCCGGTTAAGCGTTATCGCTACTACAACCCAAAGAATTGCAATCTAGACTTTAATGGCATGATTGAGGACCTAAAGGTGAGTGTTGTAAAAGTGCAATCAGTTAGGGATATATTTTTATTGTATATTTTTTCTATACAGAAAATCCCTGAAAAGTCGGTGGTGTTGTTACATGCATGCGCTCACAATCCAACTGGTGTGGATCCCACTGCTGAGCAGTGGCGTGAACTCTCCCAGGTGTTTAAGCAACGCAATCTATATCCGTTCTTTGATATGGCTTATCAGGGCTTTGCCACCGGCAACGTTGACGGGGATGCTCAGGCGGTGCGCATCTTTGAGGCCGATGGTCATGATTTCTGCTTGGCCCAGAGTTTTGCCAAGAACATGGGTCTTTACGGAGAGCGCGCTGGCACTTACTCCGTCATCTGTGCCGATGAACAGGAGGCAGCACGTTGTCTATCACAGATCAAGATTCTTATTCGTGCCCTGTACTCTAACCCCCCGATTCATGGAGCGCGCATTGCAGCTGAGATTCTTAATAATGCAGATCTGCGTAGCCAATGGCTTAAGGATGTCAAATTGATGGCCGACCGTATCATTGATGTGCGCACTAAGCTCAAGACAAATCTCGAAAAGCTCGGTTCCACACGCAACTGGGAGCACATTGTCGATCAAATTGGCATGTTTTGCTTCACTGGTCTCACGCCCGAGCAGGTGGATAACCTTATCAAGGATCACAGTGTTTACCTTACCAAGGATGGTCGCATTTCCATGGCTGGTGTGACTAGCAAGAATGTTGAGTACCTTGCCGAGAGCATGCATAAGGTTACAAAATAAATCTTTTAACGAATGGATAGAAAAAAGTTTCTTAGCGGCACCTGACCAACATTAATTTACGTAGCAACGACTTTCGATACAAAATTGCATTTCCTTTTGAACCATTCTTTGTATATACACTAAGATCTGCCTTAAAACTAAAGCATTTTAAATAGACATATCACAACGGAATATTTGTACACAATACTTTAATTCTTAAACCTAGAAAAAAATAATGACTGTAAAGTTGCAGTTTTTACATAAATAGACCACCCAAAAGGATAATTCGTGTTCTACAAACTTTTGATATCCATATGTGACATTTATTTCTTTTTACAAACTCACGATTTGGGTTAAAGTGTTTTTTGCTAGCTTCTTGCATCGGTCCAATTTGTTTATATTTATGTAATTTTTGTTTTTGTATGTGTATATAACTAGAATCACGGTTTATTATAACGATATCTTAACTTATCGCTTGGCTCACAGTACTCCTTGATAATAAGCTTACACAGAAAGATATGGAATACTATGATTATTGCACACACTGAGACCCAGAAAAGTGCGGGCAGGCCTCCAAGTTGATGACCGTGCTTGTGCAGCGCAATTAGATGCTGCTCGTGCGCCGGAGCTGCCAGTTTCAATAGAATATAAAGAAAACATAAAGCTAATAATCAAAGATAACAGCTTACCCTCAACTACTTCCTTAACGTGTATTGCATGATGAATTTCTTCCATGTGTTGCTTGTCCTCAGTTATATATAATATTGCAGTTAATGGTTCAGTCAATTTGACAGGGAAGTCTCGACGGCTTTGACTAGAAGAGAAAATTTTATATACTATATATTAAAAACAAAATGAATTTGTGATCAATAATTACGTCAAAAGAATTGGTTCGTCTAGACAGCCACCATCGCACGCATAGTAACTACGATCAGAACGATCTAAGGCCACATTTATGACAGCCTTGTTATCTTCTTTAACAATGATTGTGACATTCACATGCGTCTTGTTGCCATAGTTGAGACGCCTGAAGTGAAAGTCTCGATGCAGAAATTTGGGATGCATATTGCATTCCAGATGCTGATTGCTAAACCGAAAGCTACCGAAGCTAAGTGTCATCGCTTGTATGACACCCGATGCACCGGCTCGTATCAGATTGTGGCAGCCTTGCTTCTCCAGCGTAAGCATCCACGAGGACACGAGTGAATTGAGTTGAGTCAGAGTTGACATGCCGAGCCATAGATTTTCAGCCTGTAGTGTATGATATGAATCGTAGCAACCCTCCGCGTATGTCAATGCCTTGGCAATGTCTTCGCGCAAGCCTGCCGTTCCTGAGCCAACCACGGCGCCAACTTCTTCGAACTCAAAACTGCGCACTTGCGAAAGCACCGCATACATGGTGGCATTAATGCGATCACCATTTAAACTATTGTCTGCCTTAGATGTGCTTATCGTGAATCCCGTCGCCCAAAGATCAGTCCATACATTAATGTGCTCCTGCCTATATGTATTGATACTGTATTGCGAACCAGATCCGGATGCTTTGGCGCTGAGCTTTTGTAACAGCTTTGTCATGGCCTGAATTGAGTGCTGCTCAATGCTTTCTGTGGTTGATTTTAATTGGGCCTCTGCCACCGGCTTTGAATACTCAATGATGAGTGGATAGATGATGCGCACTGTGCCGCGTTTGCGCAGCTGTAGTTTGGAATCTAGTTGTGGCTTAACAATACTAATTACAATTAATTTACTGGGATCATCCGACGAGGGCTGAATAGTTCCTGTGATTACTTCTAGTTCATTGTACGTAAACATTCCTATTTGCGCTGCATTGCTGTAACTAAACGTTGCTAAAATCTGTTAAATAAATTTGTGGAAATGTGAACTTACTTGAGAGGAACAAGGCGTGTTGTGGACTTAGGCAAACGATTGCGTGGCAATACAAGTTCAATACTTTCAACCATATTACGTGTGTTTGTGATTTGCACATCTTGCATCAGCACATTTGGCTGTGTGCGATGTGCGTACATTGTATAGGACACAAAGTATCCGGCAAAGCATTGAAACCGATGCACCATTCCTGTTAAATACTCGACAACGGTTGCTTCTTTCTCACTAGTTGTCGTTCCACTTTGTGAAACCGAAAGCACTGGTTGAAAGCGTATAAGTAGTTGCATTGCACGTCCATGCTTTATGTTTAACGCTGCGTCGGCGGCCACCTCTAGACCAATATAACCGTTGCCAACATAGGGTGTGTAATCACGTTCACCCGGCAGCAGCGGCGACACGTGACGTATGTTTGCATCATACTCATAGTTTTGCAATATGTAGGGCGTTAGGCGGTCATCCATACACATGCTATGCGGATCTAAAAAGAAATGTTATTAATGAAAAGCAAATTCTTGTAAAAAGCGAAGACGTACCTTTCTGTTCTGTTGGGCTTAAAAATAAATAACGAAAGATTGGCGGTAGCATATAAAACACTATGCAAACGCACAACAAAAGCAGAAACAATCGCCGGTAGGACGTTAGGGTGCCTTCGACAAGACGTTTTACTCTACGCACTACATCCACGGTCTCAAATTTATTTTTAGCTGATCGGAAGAACATTTTGATTGCGCTTTAACCATTTAGTTTGCATTGGAATATACTTTAGAATTTATAGTGCTTGGCCATAGTCTGCGGCCAAACACTGCAATATCTAACTCATACATCGATAATATAGATATATCGATACTCAAAAAAAATCCTCAAATCAATACTGTTAATAAATACTGATATTCAAAACAATGCGTTAAATGAATGTAACAATTTAAATGGCAAATTGGACTCGCCCTATTCAGAGCTTGACTTTCACCCATACTTGAAAATGAGAATATCTATCCATTGATAGTAATGGCAATCTTTTTAATTTTTATTTAATTGCTTTTGGATATTTCAAGCGATAAGAATATCGATATCGTATTGATCACCTCTAGATACGCGTTTTGTTTTTGTTATTTGTGGAAAGAAATGTCTAACAAATCTGACTCGTGCACTAAAAAGTATTTGAAAAAGAGGTATCTCTTTTTGTGTCCATTATTATGTTTATTGTTGATATTAATTATAAAATATTCGACTGAATCTGGTAATGATCTAACACCTTTGTCGATATCCGAATGTTTATTTTGCAACATTGCCAATGGAAGTAGGTCACCACCACAACTAGAATTTGAAACCGATGAGTATGTTATATTTAAGGATAAAAGACCAGCGGCAAAACACCATTATTTGGCAATTCCCAAGCAACACTTCGATAGCATTAAGGTCTTAAATGAATCTCATTCTGGCTTAGGTGAGTTAAATTGCATATTTAATTTATAATAAATTCACACCTAAAATCAATCTGTAGTTGAGCGCATGCAAAATGGGATGATCCAGTTTCTTAAATCAAAAGATGCAGATTTATCAAATGCAGTTATTGGTTATCACATCCCTCCGTTTATTTCGCAAACGCATTTGCATCTACATGGAATATCCCCTGCCTCAGAAATGGGCTTCTCTGATCGGATAAGTTTTTTTATGCCATCCTTTTGGTTTAAATCGGTAAGTAACGGCATAACATTGACTCCAAAATTTGAATTAAAATAAAACTTTTACTGTGTAGGCCACAGATGTTTTGAATTCTCTACAACCTTCTGAGCTTTAGTGAAGATTGGAAAATTGAACTTAGAACACAAGAATTTGAAATTAATGAGTCCGTCCAACACATAAACTACTCACAGCATAGATTTAAAACTAACCGATGGTCTGGAATATATATGTTCTTATTTTTCCTTTCAATGTCATAATCATTCCATTACAAAGTAAACGGTGTTTAAAATAGTGTAAATAGAAATAAAATTAAACCTTATAAAAACAAATTTGATGTGAGTTTGATTTAAAAGATCTCAAGGGAAAGTGGGTTGAATATGAAAGGACAACAAAAAAATGTATGGAAATATTTAAAAATAAATTAATTGAACGTCGTGGCAGTGAATAAAAGCAAAGAAAGATCGCACAAAAGGTAAATTTCGGAAGAGATTAATTCAACTGCCTTATCGATACTAATATCGCAGCCATGCATAATATCGATGGTGTAATCGATGATTTTGCAGCACTGAGCGCAAGCAGCAGCAGCACCAGCAAACGCTGAGTTTTGGTTTGTTTTAGTTACAAGATTCGCAAAAACCACTAAGAAAACCAGCTCAATTAATTTGCAACTACACGGATTGGAGCGCAACGAAGGAAGTGCGTTCATAACAAACGCAGCATGTGGCCGCAAACGCTGGAAATGTCCCGCGACGAGTGTCGGGGTATGCTGCGTCGACTTGGTAGGTGAAATGCTGCTCCAGCCAGTGCCAGGAGCTCTCCCTTTTTATTCAGCTGCAGCCTCAGAGCTGCTGTGCATCTTGACCTAATGCTAACTGGTGTCTATTTATTTGTATTGTCCGCGCAGAGCTCGAATCGTATTCGCATCTCGTAAGCGTTTTTCGCGCCCAAGGCTCACTGAGCGACCATAAAGCCAAACTGCTTGAAGAGTTGCGCCAAATGTTTCACATAACGCAGGAGCGGCATCGTGCAGAGGTGCGCCGAGCTACTAATGATGAACAACTTTGCACAATTGCCGAAAAGTAAGGGATTGAGTTGAGTTGTGATTTATATACCAGTGTAAATGTATGTGTACCCAATTTATAGTGTTTGCGGACCGAACACATGGCAGGAGTGGTCACGTGAAGGTCGCCGCCCGTATCCCATGCTGCCACGAATAAATCCGCAAACAGCGCTAGCCATTGTAGCTAATGATCTAGCTGCCAAGGCGTATACGGAAAATTCTAAACTGGTTGCACCGTACGACACTGGCGCTAATTATAGCGATGCTCTTCTGGACCAGGCAACCTATTCGAATCTAAGGCATGGATTGAACAAACGCCAGGAGCCGCATGTGGTCATGGATGAGCCGGTAAGTGCGATTGCATTATATAAGTCAATTTGATTTGACCTGGCCATCATGCTCTATGCATATGTATCTACATCTGTACATACATGTGTGCGCAAATGTATGGGCAGTAGTGAAAGTACAGTCTGCGCCTGGGTCGCATACTCAACTATAGGCAAATGGAACAACGCATTGGCACAAGAGAAGATTATGGAGTTAGTAGTGAGTTTGATAAGTGTTCCAAAGATCTTACAACACAAATACTGTAAAAACTATATTTGTGTATGCTTCCAAACAAATTGGGACTCATATTTTCTAATTGGAAATGTAACTGCTTAGCAGAGCCAGTTTTGTGTGCTGTTTTATCATAAATGTCCTTGTTCCATTTTGTGCATACTGTTGCAGTTATTTTTTTGTGAAATTGTGTCCCCAATTTTGTTTAGTTTGATGTGAAGTTAATTAAATTTGATTGAAGTTCGCATCGACAGCTAACAGGCAACAGCATTTAACAGCATCAGAATGCTGTTAAATAACATGCAACTACAGTCCGATAACCAATGATCCAGCTATCGATGTCAATAAAAATGTTAAAAATCTTTGCCGTACTTAATTTAAAAAAATAGGTGTTATTAGGATGATATTAATCCAGTTCCTGATTTTTTTTTTATTTAATTAACATTAATAGTTCAAGGTACCAGATTTACCCAGCGAAATAAAGAAGGCGACCCTAAAGCGAAAGGAAAACGAGGCGGGCGATGCAAAACCGAACAAAAGGCGTAGTACACAGCTGGATAAACAGCACGGACACACTCAGCATTTGTCTTCCTCACAGTTAGGCAGTGGCAAGGATGAAGATGGCCACATGGCGCCGCTGGAACAGCGCCCTAGCGCCCGAACACTGCAGCAACGTTATTTCTACCAGCAGCAGCAGAAACACAAGCAACGAATGGCAAGCAAAAAAGGCGCTAGCAACAGGATTGGCTCCAACAGCGGCGCTCCAAGTGTTGCGGTCAACACGAAACCTGCAAAAAGTGGAAGGCGGCGAGCACAGAAACAGCTCCAACAGCAGATGCAACAAAAACAACAACAGCAGCAACAACAACAGCAGCAGCAAGAACAGCAGCAACAGCTACAGCATCAGCAACATAAAGTATTATTGCCGTTAGCACCACAGCCGCCAACAACAGCTGAGCCAGTCACGCATCCAAATGCTAATCACCTGGTGCAGCCGCACGTAGAGTACATACTTGACGAAGCACTTAAATCGGTGGCTGCCACCAAATTGAAGCCGGTACCTTCTGCTCGTGTTGTCTATGGACCACCAGAGGTGCTTTCGCCAACATCGACGCGTGCGTTCATAAACTCACCAATTCTTTTCAAGGATAAGTCATCCCCGACACCGCAGCCAGTGCCCGTGCTGCAGCAACAATTGAGCACACCTGTTAAGAAGTACATTGTTGAGGACCGACAGTCGATTGTCGTAGGAACTCAACCTGTTACTACAACTACAACACCTGCTAACATCTCGACAGCCAATCTGCCACTGGCCCCACAAATAATAAGTGTGCAGCAGATTGCAGCGCCACCGAAACTGCGAGCGACGCCAGCAAGCAGCACTTTACTGCCAACGGGTACCAAGCTGACGCCCAAGAAAATCAATCTACTTGACAAACAGCAAATGCCTTCCATGTCCAACACGGCTGTGCGTCTTTTGCCCATAGATCAACACCAGCAACAGCCGGTTCCAATCCCAATCCCAGTACCATCCATAAGCAATCTCGCAAGCAGCAAGGCACCAGCAACGGCAGCAGTACAAAAGTACATTGTTGATGATCGTGTGCCTGGCCAGGGACAGAGTGTTGGAACGCCGTTGAGCAGTGCCTCCGCTGTGAATATTATTAAGAATATACCGGCCAGTAGCTTAAACAATACGCTGATAACACCACTCAGCAGCCCGGTAACGCCTGTGTCGCCAATATTTCGTAAGGCGTCTGCATCAGCAACAACAACAACAACGACGGCAGCAGGAGGAGGAGGGAGCACTGGTTCACTCTCAGCGCCACAGATACTGAGCAACATAAAATTGACCAGCGGCAGTGCAATAAAGCATGTGCCGAGTAGTGCACTGCGCAATTTTAAAATCTGTTCACCCAATGGCAAAGTGTTCCTTCAGCCCGCCAAGCTACAACCAAGCTATACTGGCATTATACACAAAATCAGTGCGGCGAATCTTGTTCCAGCTGGTAGTATGACTGCCAGCAGTGGTGTTTCTGTGAGCAGTGCAGCTCTCTCGCCTACAGGCAGTGCCACACCCACTTCGCCACAATCGCCACAGCAGCGAATAACGATACAGAAAATGCAATTGCTGACGCCCACTCAAATGATCTCGAGTTCTGGCGCTTGTACAAGCAACGTCAGCGTCGTGTCCAGCTCAAGCATTGCCAGTAGCCACGTCACCAAGGTCAAACCTACCACTCTGACCCTGAGTTCAACGGGTGTTGGTAAAAATAATTTGGTATTTTTACCCACGAGCAGTATGCGAGCAGTGACGCTGGCTTCCAGTAAGCCAAAGTCCGGCGCTGAGCTGCTGGCAGCCAAGCCCAATGTCCTTGTCATAGGACCATCGTCTACTTCTGCCAACGTAGCCACTAATGCCCAAACACCACAGGTTGCAACGACGTCCGCCTTGGGAAAAACGAAGGCACATCAACTTATAACAGAGGATACACCCATCGATATCATCAACATGCCTATCATTGTGGCAGACAATGGGACAACAGAACCAAAAGTGGCAGTTAAAGCGGCGCCGATGATGGTGCTTAACGCAACTGATTGGGAAATGGAGCTGGATCAGGCATCCAAGGGAACTGGTGTCACCACAACATCGCCCACAAAAACCATATGTAATGATTCTAAAGAAAAACAGCCACAGGATAATATTACTTTGGAGCATATAGTAGACGAGATGAAAGAAGCAAGCACGCTCAAAGCAAGCAAGCAAATCAAACAACGCAGTAAGTACCAGTACCGTTTGAAAGTAGCTATTCTGATACTTAATAATTTTCGAATTTGTATCTTTTAGTCATTGAACTGCATGATGGTGTCGACAGTGCCATTGAGTACATGGACATGGAAATAGAGCAGCCTATTGAAATTAAATGTACCAGCAACATATCGCCGGACTCAATTACCGGTAACACAACAACAACCACATCGCTCAAGGCCACCATTATGCCACCAATAGTGCAGGAGCGAAAAGAGCTTGTTGACGCCACAACAACACCAACAAAAGGAGAATCGACAACGATAAATGCGACAACGTTTTAATATTCATTTTCAGTCATTTTACGTTTAGTTTTTGAATTTGCTCTTTTGGTTTTTCATTGACTAATCGGTTATGGAACGCACAAACGAAATATTCATATTCAGACACCCGGTTTTATTTAGAATTAATTAGTTAAGTTTACCGCGTTTCGCAATATTAAAGTAAAGAACATTACACTATCACAATAGTACGTACATGTTTATGAAAATCAATTGAATACGACATCATAAACATTGATTTGGTTCAAAATTGTTTTTTCGGACCGTGTTAAGCTTGTCTTTTATCAGCCAATAATATGGTGGTTTTTTTAAATGACTTCTCCAAGCTGCCACCATCGAAATACCTTAATATTTGTGTACATTGTAAATATCATTTATGTAGCGTTTTAAGTTCATTACCTTACTGCAAAATGAAGAACAGAAGATCAAGCCAGTCAGTCTTAAGTAAAAAGTGTTTTAAATGAGATTATAGTATTTAGTTATTTTCCCAAATATGGCCGCTATAATTACAATCAATGTAAATATAAGAAAAGAAAAAATTTCAAAAATTGCGTTAAGTCAATACAATTTTATGTAAATGTACCCTGTAAAGAGTGTAGTTGCAATAAGTAACAAGAATAAAAGTTGAAAAAAAAAAAAATTAAATCGCAACTACTAATTGGCAGTTTAGCTGTTAAGTATTTTATGCAACGATTTTGTAAATCTTAATCATAAAGCAATGTTGTAATTTTTAGACAAGAAATAAGAATCGCAATCGAAGCGTACCACCCGGAGGTAAACAAACTGTAATTATAAAAATATTGTTAAACAATGCGTGCAGCTGTAAAACTTTTCACATACAACCTGTAAATGGAATAAATATAATGTAAACAAATTGACAAATTACGTATTTGATTTACTTGTTCGGTTTCAGGCTAAGTTCAAAGTTTAAAATTGGAAAAACTCAAAGAGTAAGTTTTATTAAAATCAAACTCAATCAAAAGAAATTGATTTAAAAAAAAGTTATTTGTGCTTCTTCATTTGGCATTGATTCGCTTTCGGCATATAATGAAGAACATCGCAGATCTATTTACATTTATTTATTCATCGAGTGTATTTGTTGAAACTTTAATTTTTTAACGCTAAACCCATCCCGCCGCCTAGCATGTTTTTTAACTTAACTCAAGGTAAAGAAAATGAGTTTTGAAAGTTAATCGAGTAAAGTTGGAAATTCAGTACAGTTAACGGTGTAACCTTGTCGGTTGTTTAAATAAACTTAACTTAATGATTAAATATTTAATTGCGACCCAAGGCCATGCCGCGTCCCCAGGGTGAATTGGCTGCTTGACGTGGTGGCGGTACTCTGCTCTCTGGTGGCACACCAAATCCACTGATGCCGCCAGACACATCGGGGGCAAAGCGTTTCCTACAAAAGAAAGATAAAAAGTAAGAAATTCTCTTTGATAGGTTTAAAAGTTGCTACTTACAAGAACTGGGGAGTTTCCAGAAAGGCGCTACCGCCTAGCTCCTGTGGGTACTGGAATTTCAGGAAGTAGTAGACGTGTCCAATAAAAATGCCCACCAGAGAGGCTAAGGAACCGTGGAAAATCAGCTCGATACCCGCCAGCACCCATGGTAAATACATCGCTTTGAAACGGCTGCCAAACCAAAAGTTGACGATGACCTCTTTGTTCAGTTGGCACCAAATGTAAGTTATGGCAACGACGAGCATGTCCATCAAGAAGTAAACATTGAAAACAAAGCCACCGAGGTTGGACAGCACTGCCGTAATGATAAGCAGATACATGTAATCCGACGGACTTCTCGCATATTGATCCTTTTCCAATCGCGCGCTGTATTGTGTTATAAAGTAGCAGTTGATCAGGAAATGGAAGCCAGTGGCTCCGCTCAGCGGAAACACAAATAATGAAGTTATGCAGCGCCACAGCTGTAGCCGGGTAAATACCAGCTCCCGGGAGAGGTACATATGTTCCATTGGTAGCAGACCGAATCTACATAAAAGGCTCAAGCCAACTGTGGCTGTTAGCCAGTAGCGGGTAAAGCGGGGCAACGATTTGTACCATGTCCCAGCGTCCATTCTGTCCAATGTTTAATTTTGCTATTTCGTAAAATTATTCTACTTTTTCAATTGTTGATTTACGTGTCTTTCAAGAGCAGTATTGCCTCACCGAAAAACATGCAAAAATATGGAAAATACCAAAAACTTTAATTGACCAATCACGCAGCCACAAAACACTAACAACAAACTGATTCCACAGATCTGGCAGCCTTCTTTCGAGCCTTCCCAAAGTTGCTGCGCAATAAAAAATATTTGTGCAGAACTAATTTAACAATATTAAAGCATCAAGAGATTCTTTAAAATTTTGTTCGCGTTACGCAATAATAAATAAAAGGTTGATTGAAAAAATAGTACAAAAATTTGACAATAAAACAGTGTGTAATTTAACTATGTGGCAGCTCCTATCAGTATTAGGAAATCGATAGCTCGATTATTTTGATGGCGCGTAAAAGTTCAATTTTGGTTTGAAGCTAATTTACAAAGTCTGTACCTTATAACAATGTTTGGATAGTCGTTTATAAAAAACAAACCAACTTTCAGCATAAAAAACAAAAGAAAGTAAACTTGTGGATTTTTGGTTGGTTTTTAATATGGTGTTATGAATTGGGTCAAAGCTACCCTTCTTTTTTACGTAATTTGGACTTTTGACACACAAGATAGGCAAGACACATACGAAACAATGGAAAACAAACGCAACGCAGTGGTGCGAGACTATTGCACACACGAGGACACACATTTGTATAATTGAAAATGTGCGCTTTTCCAATTTGCTGCACTCATAAGTGGGACGTGCCGAATTAATTTGGCCAAACGAAGCCAAAGTTGAATAATTGTCAACATTTTTATTATTGTTATTTTTACAAACATTTAAAAGATATTTTTTGCTGCAAATTAATAAATATACCTTTTTTAGGGATTTTAATTTTACTTTCAATGATTTTTTATATAAGAAGTCAAAACATTTTAAAGAATTTAAAAGTATTAATGTAAATTATAATATTATTTCTTTAAACTAGACGCTGTGTGTATATCATAAATGCCGATGTACGAGAAAAATTAAGTTAAGCCACTAAGGAAATAAAAAATAAGGAAATGGAGGAGTTTTTTGGCTGTTAAATATTAATATTTTTTGCATAATGAATTTATTGTATTTCGAAACATGTGGGAGAAAAAGGGATAGCGCAAGGAAGATGAGAGTGAGAGCAGAGATATGTAAAAATGCGAGCTAATCAAGTGGTTTTCTGGACCGGTTCAAGTCTGTAGGTATGCCCAAATGTGTGTAAGTGTGTATGTGTGTGTGATTGTGTAAGTGAGCAAAGACCACACCCACCGTTTAAATGCAAAATGGGTGCCTGCTTACGAGTATAGTAGATATAGAGACGCATGCGCTACCTGCCTCTACAGGGTCGAGTTGCTACAGGGGCAAGGGATGCAACAATACACGCCCACATGGCCATTGCTCATTATGAAGTTGTTTGTGCTGTTGCTTGCTGTTTTTAGTAGCTGTTGACAAACGCATAGTAGATGTTTTATTTATTTACGCGTTGAGCTTTTGCAGCGCCTTGCACTCACCTGGCGTGATGTCATTTTGTTGTCGCCGTTGCCGTTTTGCTCGCTCACTTTGTTGTTACATTTATATATACATATAAATATGTATGTTTGCATTTACATAGAAATGTGCACACATATCTATATAAGTTCTTACATAACGCCTTAGAAATCTTATTGTATTCTCAGCAACTGAAACATTGAACCTTTTAAAGTTTATTATATTTTTATTAAACTAAGTCGACTTAATAAATCAATTTTAGTATTGCTATTATTTCCTTTTTATAAATATAATATTGACCTAAAACGAATTGGCAAATATATGAATAAATATATATATATACCTATTAAAAGTATTTTTTTGCGAAATAATAGAATGTCACTTTATTTTTGAGCTCCTTTTGTTGTCATGGGAATTTTAAAAGCATTGGTTCATTGATATTTATATGAAGGCATTGCCTTGCATTCTAATTATAGTAATTATTTGATTAAAAAATCTCCAAGGGTGAACAGGCAATGCACAGCATCTTCATTACACACACACAGACACGCACACGCACGCACACACACAGGGAGTGTGTAGGTATGTTTATGTACTAACCTATTTGATATAGTTGGTACAGGATACGAAATCTGGAATCTAGAATCCGAAATCATATTTTCACATACGTACGTGCACATCTTTATACATTTGTACCTATGTTTGTATGTATGTGCAACTACTTCTCATTTATGTATACGCATTTCACATGCCCTGAGCAAACAAACATCGAATCGAGCATTTTCTCCCGATAATGGCGCAGCGGGAAAGGTTATCGTAACAGGGGGCACCCAAATCGAAATCAAAAACAAAATAGAAAAAAAAACTCACTTGTGTAAATGAGAACGCAAAAAGAGGCAAATCATAAGAGGAGCGTGCGCCGCCAAATTGCAGTACAAATATGTACTCTCATCAAGGGTGTGGGTAGACAGACGTAGACGTAGGGACGAACGAACGCACTGCTTAGAAAAAGGACAGTCTGCAGATACAGATACAGCAGCTGCAACTCACATATATAGTACACAGGACAGATTTTATTACATGCCATCCATAGCGCATCGCTGCGATGGCGTTAATGCTACACTCACACACGCAAACAACAGAGAGACACACACACACACAATGTATAGCAGACATATTGCGCCTCGCTCAGCCTTGCGCTGTTGCCTTATTGGTGCTAACAAAAGAGAGTGAGTGAGTGAGCGAGAGACGAAGAGAGAGAGAGAGAGCGAGAGAAAGCAAAGCATAATGACGTTGATAAATGATAATGACGTTTTGCAACCGCTTTGCGTGTTTGTTTCATTTTTTTTTCTTTTCCATAACGGTAGTTGGTTGTCACGTAAGAGTGAGAGAGCATGAGCGCGCAGTTTATTCTTTTGACGTTTGATGCCGTCGGCAAATCGAATATGTGTCTGAATATGTGTATGTATTAAGTTTGCAAATGCGTGGGAGAGAAAAAGACGAGAAACCGAGAACCGTTCGCAAATTATTGACATTACGATTAACTTGCAAGTCCAGTTGACAATTTCATTACGACGCTATTTGCAAATCGAAAGAATTTCTAAAATAAATTACTATTCAGTGCTGTCTAACTGGTAAAGGTGATGATTTAAATTTGCATAAAATAATAGCAACTTATAATAAAAACTAACAAATGAATCCATAAAAAAGTATAGGCAAACGTGTTGTAAAACCTTGAAGAACATAACCGACTTAAGACTTAAGCTTCGTGTATACAAACGTACATACAAACATACATACACATCTTTGAACCCTGTTTGAGTTTTGCCTTAACTTCCTTTGACTCATAAATAAAATATTTACATTACGAAATTGACGTCTTGAACGCGCGGTCGCAATTTTAATGGTTCCATCGAGGGTTCCTCTCCGGTGCAAATTATACGAACAGCTTTCACTCAGGTGTGGCTTCAACTGCCTGTGTTTATGCGTATGTGTGTGTGTTTGTGTGAGTGCATTTGAATGAGGATTTGCTTAAGAAATACTAGCTACGGAATACGGAATCAACAACCAACACACAGTTGTCGTCTGACATGACCTGCAGCACTTTGTGGCTTGATTAGGCCAGCTCCAATTTCGAAGGAGGAGCCACAAAACGCTTTGAAGTACTTTTTGGCATTAAATTTCAAATATTAACTTAAGACGGAAAGACATCAAAAACGGATTTTAATTAACCAAACAAATACCATACGAATATTTGAAGATCTGGCTGTAAGTTCAATTTTATGTTTACCTATCATAATTATTGTTTAATCAATTTTAAATTGATTGTTGACATAACAAATACAAGCAAGCTTCAATACTATGAGTTTTTGAAGAGCATTTTGTAGTAGGGTGGACCAATCAATTAAATTTCTTTAACCTGCAGTTAATAACATAAGAAATATATAAATATATATATATCATAAGTTGAAGTAAATAACATAAAAAATATTTACTGCTTACCACATTAGTTGAAGTTGCGCAATTGACTGTTTAAACAATTGGAACATAATTTCATTAATATTTGTTTTAACTATATTGTCATATAGGTTAAGTCACAAAAGTGCATAGAAATAGTTTTCAATATTGATTTTAGTTCAATTTAATTTATTTTCTTAATTACTGACTGTTTAATGAAAGAGTTTACGTCATAATTTAAAATAAACCTCGAAGTAGAAATATAAATCTTAAGTGTGAACTTAATTTCCTTAAGGGATATTTAGATCCTTGTGCATTTGATCAAGAGTTGTACTTCTATACGAAATTAGTTTGATTGATCTAATAACTTCCTCTATTAACTTTTAATATCAAAGAAGGATTGCATATGTATAAAAGAAAACATTTTAGTTAATGGCTTATTTCGAAAGATGACACAAACACTTACACATTTATGGTTAAGCTATTCACTTGCATTCTTCTCATTTGCCCCCGAGGCCACTTTTGGGCTGTCGCACCAACAAAAAAAAAGTCACGTCGACAGCACTTCTTGACAAGAAGCCTGTGGAGACTCAAGACCTGTGGTGTGAGTGAGTATGTGTGTGTGTGTGTGTGTGTGAAATGAAATGGAAAGTGTCTAAGCTTACAGCTGAGCTCAGCGCGACAATCTTTGCGTAGAGTTCAGAGCCATGCATTTGTCGTCTCTCAGACGTCGTCGTTGTCGTCCATCAATTGTTAATGTCACAGACGCACAGCGTGCAAGGCGCAAGGATGTTGGAGGACGAGCACAAGTTGTACACTCAGCATGGTTGCCGCACAACTTGCGAGTCATTTCTGCTATTTAAATGTCGTTTTTCGTTTTCTTCGCGCGCTTTTCAATTTTTAATTGGGATTTCTGACGCTGCCATTCTTCAGGCGTGTTGTTGTTTGTTGCAAGGACTTCCTTACTATACTATTTAACATTCTCCCTCGCAAATTGCTTACCCGGTTCGCTTGAGTGGTTAAAATGTCTTACGGTTAGTCGCCGTCAGCGTCACCGTCGTCGAGTCGAGTCGAGTCGAGTCGGCGTCATCGCCACGTGGTTGCTTAAAATGCGCTTTTCAAATACACATTGTACACTTTTCTATAGTCGTGGCACATAAGTAAATAAAATGCTTCTGTTGTGCTGAGGCTGTGTGTTCGCTTTACTCTCTTCTTCTTCTTTTTTTTTTAAGGGGTTCAACATACATATCTACAGTTTTTTTCGTGGTTTTTTGATTTCCTGACACGGGTACGACGGCAATCATTGTGACATTTTAATTGTTTATTTGCGATGTTTGCGCATGCGGTGGCTACGTATCCAGGACCACAACCAGGACCAGGACCACGACCAGGAGCAACTACTTCTGATACTCGAATGGTATATATGGTATATATGCATAGTACTATGTACTCAAGTGCTTGCCAGTTTGCCGAGTTTGGCCGAGGTAATTGTTTTGAAGTTTCATATTTTGACAATAGATTTGCGGGTGAGGAGTTTCTGGTTTACGTTCCGTAAGTACTTATCCCAATGCAAACGAGCTCTCATCCTTCTCTGTTTCTTTCCTTTCCTTTTCAACGTCCACACACATACAGTTGTGTGTGTGTGTGTTGGTTAATGTAAATATTTGGGCTTTGATTGTCATTTGAAGTACGCTTCAGTACAGTTCATTATTATTTATTTTAGTTTTATTAATGCCACATATGACTCTTTCCAAACATTTGCGAAAAGAAAACTTGACTGCCAGCAATACTTCAGATTAATCTTTATTTTTCTATAACATTAGATAACAAAAATACTTTCTAAAAAAACGAATCTCGCACGTTTTTGTCAAGAAAGTTAAGTAAAAAGAAATTACATCTTCTTAGTTTGAGTAAGAATTCATATCTGACGATCTTCTCCATGCTTTAATCTTTTCTAACAAGTTAACTTGATAATCATTGCTTTCAGTGCACAGCTTATAATATATATAAACGATATAATCCTTACTAATTAAAACAGCTTATCAAAATATATCAATATTTAATAAACCATAAAAAACATGATTCTCGCGAGCACCACTTGAGCAATAGTCGTATAAATTGTAACAATTTGAACTTGAAATAGCAACCACCAGGCAAATAGCAACCAGCAGCAGCAACAACCAACACCAACAACACTATGATGGCAAGGCACCCTCATTTATAAAAAAATAAAGAAGCATCAAAAATTTATGCGTAATAAGGGACGGCGTTGATAGACTTGTGCATATGGAAGTTTATTAGCTACAAATTCTTTGGATTTGCCTTTCGGCAAAACATTGGCAGTTAAATGCTATGCTGCACTCTTATAACCTTTCTGCCTCCCTCTCCGCGCCATCATTTAATGCTCGCCTCTCGATGCTCATGTAATAGATGGCAGAAAAAAAAAAAAAATATATATAGAATGCGAGACGTCAACCATTTTATGGATAGTTGCTGTTTCTTTTTTTTATTTATGGGTGCTAGAAAAGGGGTTGATGTGGCAACGGGGCACAATGTAGCTTCTGCTCCTGCTGAGGGCCCTGGACGATTTGTTGCAATTTTATACGCGTTGTACATGGGATCGCTCTGTGTGTAGCCATTTTTTGTTAGAAACAACAACTGTGCTCCGTTGGCGATCCCATTGAACCGACGATGACGACTACCCTTAGAAACGCATTCGCTTTGGCGTTTCAAGTGCGCAAAAAAGGTTTTGAACTTCTACAACAACAACAACAAGAACAAGAACAACAACTACTGACTACTTAATAGTAGCGGGTCTTTGCAGCGGGGTTTGTTCGTTTGAAAAACCCGCAATTAAGTATGCGTTTTTTTTTTTTCGATTTTGTTAATGTACAGAGTCCGTCCGCCCCTGTTGTTGTCGATCCGTGTAACTTTTGTTTATTACGCGTAATTGCAGTTACTCTGCTCTTTCTCTCTCCATCTCTTTTAATGTGTGTGCCTTTTGTGTGCTCCTTTTGCAGCTGCTTTCATTTT
Source organism: Scaptomyza tumidula (assembly GCA_035044465.1). Taxonomy (NCBI): domain Eukaryota; kingdom Metazoa; phylum Arthropoda; class Insecta; order Diptera; family Drosophilidae; genus Scaptomyza; species Scaptomyza tumidula. The sequence goes on along the minus strand of JAWNNW010000642.1, from coordinate 1,332,489 downwards.
CATCATGCAGGCTCTGCTCTTTTTTCGATGCATGCTGCTACCACGGGGCGAATACTTGATGAACTCGTAGTTTATGGAATTGTATATCTAGCTCTTATTAGGCAACGTTGTCTTTAGAACTACAGACTTTTATCATATGGGAATTTCAGAACTTTTTATTAATATCTTTCCCAAGAACGCTTGCCAGTTTACCAAGTTATCATACCCCAACTCAACTGTTATGTTGTTATTATAATCCATACGTTCTGCAAATGAATTTTTGTATTCGGTCTTCTATATCTTCTGGTTTCGAAAGGAACAAAGCTTTTCGCTGCTCTTTTTTGTGATTTATTTTAAATACTACCAGCGTATAATGCCACATGCCACATGCTTTGTTAGCTGACTTCATTGCAACATGCCAACTCCCATAAACATTGTTGGCAGACAACCAGGTGAAATGTTAAATTACAATCTACCGGGGCGGATAGCAAAGGCAAGGCCCGCCTGTCGGCAAATTACAGTAGAATAAATGGGAATTTATTTTTAAACGCAACAACAACAACAACAAAAACAAAAAGCAAGTTGCAACTGTAAATTGCTAGTATACTGAGCAATATAGTTGTAGTTGTACTAACTAGTCTTTTTCTTGCTGCGAATTGCACATTTGAAGTCGAACAAAATGGCGTCGGCGTCATTTGATTTGTGATTTGTGTGGCGTGTTAGTTAGTTTTTGGTTTTTTTTTTCGCGTGCAAGCCAGATAATTTGACGAGCGACAACAAATTGCTACCTTTAGTTTTATCGCTAAGTATCATTACAAAACCAGATGCAACATATAAATATGTATGTGTGTGTGTGCTGTCTTTGTTGCTGTATAAAGAAATCAACCCCCTGTTGTTGGTGTTATATGCGTTATGGAGCGCGCATCTTTTGTCAATATTTGTCCTGGGCATGTAAACAATTTAATAGGTTGTTAGTTGCTGTTTGTGTGTACTTAACAGATATGAAAAAACCGCCGTTTCAGCCACTTGACAGCTGTTGCAATTTACGCTTGATCTAAATTCACGAATATTTGAACATATATATATGTATACCCGATTCCTCTATTTGTGTTTGAGCCTCAGGGGGGTTGGTTGGTTGATTGTGCGCTGAGATTTTGTATCTTCTATATATATATCTTATTCATGTTATTTGTGCAAGGCAAATAGTTTATTTAGCGCTTTCCACTTTGAGAATCTGTTACTAATAATGCTTGTCGTGGCTTTGAATTGAAAATTTTGAACCTGAAACATGCAATTTCTTGTTTGTTTTATTTAATGAGGTATGCTTTGAATTTGATTGCTAGTACTAAAATAATTATAAAGTTTTGTTAACCTTTCACAAGTAGTCGAGTCGAGTAACCTCGTGCTTTATGAAAATATTTTAAAAAATACATTAGTCTTTGTACAACCCTTGCGGGGATCGAACCCGCGACCTTTGGATTAGAAGTCCAACGCGCTATCCGCTGCGCCAAAGGGTCTAATTATCTCATTCTGTCTTAGCAGCAAAGAAGTTGCTACAACACGAGCATAATATCAGTATAAATTGTTAAGAAAGAACATTACTTTTATCACATTGTTATTGATATAAGAGCCGTCCTCAAACATTTCTCACAACGCTTCGCTTTTGTAAACAAACCATTTAGAGCACAACATTTTGTAGCTTGCCAGAGAAACAGCTATTTAAATATGCGTACAAGTTCTATGTTGTTCTATATTTATAGAAACGAAATTTTGCGCTCTACGCTCTACACAAACCGAGCATAAATATGTATGCTTGAACTTGACGTTGCAGCTGCAGCAGCATTTTGTGAAAAAACCAATCGATATAAAGGAACATATAGTAGTATGTTAGTAATGGTTTTAAAAAGATTTTAACTTATGCAGAAACCCTTTGGGCGCTATCTGAAAATTCGTCGGGGCATTCAAGTGCTCAATTTGCCCGTTTCGAAATTTTCATTTTCATTTGCATTTTACGCTCGGTTCCGTGTTGCTTTTATCGCCCACTGTGATCTTCATGCGCTTTTGGCTAATAAGTACTATAGAACTCACTCACACACACACATCCAGGTTAGATACTTGGTGAGTTTTCAGTTTATTCAGGGTTGTTCACCGAAAATATTCCGTAACGTGACTGCTTGCAATTACTCAACGTTGTGTTGTTGTTGTTGTTCCAGTATTGTGGCTGTTGCTACTTTTAGTTTGTTAACAAATTAATCAAATCGAACACCAGACCCAAAAACACACACATACACACTCACACAACTTAACGCAAGTCCTTGGCTAATAGAGTAATCGTCGACCCTCTTTCTCTACGGTCCTAAAGTCAAAGTTCTTATCTCTGCTTTATCTCATTGCCTGTTGTTGTTGTTGGTAATATTTTTTTTTGTGCAGCAGTGTCCCCTTTTGGGGAGTTGTCTCACATTTCGCTGCGTGATTTATCTGCTTCTTCCGACGTTTTTACTATATTGGACTCCTTGCTTCTTGAACAGTGTCCGGGCAGATTATGTAAACGCTTTTTTTTACGCAAATCGTACACTCGAAACGGATATTAAATTTTATTGCTCTTGTTGCCATGACTTTGACTCGGGTTGGGAATTTTGGCCAATTGTTATGTTCATTGAGCATTGAAGTAGTCGGCATTGTCAATTAGACTGGACTAATCGGAATGCTAAGTATGTGCATTTGGCTTCTGCTAGTGGCAGGTGGTTTAAAATGGATAGAGGAAGAGTTGCGTCAAAGTGGAAGGAGTGTTTTTTTTTTTTGCTTGGTTTGCTTGGTTAAAGAATTTAAATTAAGAAAAAAAATATTTACCTTGAATTTTTAAAGCCGGTCATATTTCCAAGCAACCTTGAAACTGTACAGTTATTAATCAGAATGAATCTGAATAAATGCAGCTGCCGTTATGCTAGGCAATCCAATAAGATAGGGTGACTGCAGTCTTGAGCAAATGTTATGCAGCAGTCGGAACGCCCCGACGAAGACGCCCATTCCCAAAACGACGCCACCTCCTCAAGAAAACCCGTCTTAGACTCGATTTGTGGCACGCGTTCGACAAGGACATTTGCTGCTGAGATTTGCACATGTTCCATCATTATAATCAACATCAGAGATTTTAATTGCTACCAAATGCCTCCAAAGGCACGAGATTCCGATGGTACCCTCGTGCTTCAACTTCTTGTAGTGGTACGTAGGTCTGTTGCTGATGTTGTTGATCCTTCCGGTGGCGGGACACACAATACGCCGGCTGAACATCAAGACAGGAAGCAATGTGCGCGGATGAACAATTGTTCTTTGGCACAGGCGCAGCTGCCCAAAGAAGTGGGCAAGGATAATCAAATGGTGGCTTACTCTACACACATTGTACTTGTTTACTCCTCTCTTAATGCTTGACGATCATCATCATTATTATTATTATTTGCTGATTATTGTTGAAGAAACCGGTTGCGTCTTTTGGGCGTTACCTAGACCTTGTCCTTCGCTCTGACATTTGATTTCGCTGTCTCGCTTTGCTCGCGCATTGCATTGCTTTGCTTTGCTTTTCAATTTCGATTTCGCTTTCGGCAGCGGAAACGCTTTTTCTTTTTCTCTCGCATTTTTCTACGGTTGTTGACACGCGATCCTCTTGCCAAAGATACTCAACTCGCCTTGCGATTCAGCGGTTACGTCTGGCGCGTGTGCTGGCTTCCTGTTAATTATATTCACATAAACTGTCAAAATGTGCAAAAGCAAGCAACCTCCTCCTCCAACCCCTGCCAATAGCGAGCGTTCCGCTGTAATTGAAAGCGAAATTTTATGCTTTCATTTGTTTGCCTTGTTCAATATTAAATTAAATGCATATGCTTTGCGTTTATTCTTTTCGTTTTTTTTGGCGTTTAACTTACTGCATTGTATTCTCTCTAGCATTCTCTTTTGTGCTGTCAGTTGCTCTACTTGTCCTTTGCTTCTTCACTCCGTGTGCGTGTGTGTGTGTGTCTCTTTGTTTTGTGCTTTTACAAATACGGAACAACTGCTCATTAATTGTCGGTTCTGGTGTTTATTTTACTTTCGTTGTCGTTTTGTCGCCCTCAGCGCGAACTTTAGATTACAACTTGGCACGTGCTAAATTCGCTGAAGCTTCTATTTTTTCTTCGTTGATGCAAACATTAGCGATGCGAAATGTTAAGTGTGAATACACAAATGTCATCGATAGTAGGCCAAATTGCTTATCGATGTTAAAGCTTGCTAAGTCAATGAATCGGTTGATGTCATTGGTTTCATTTTGCTATTTGCCAAAAAGGAAATGTTAATAATCAGGAACAGGCATTTAATTCAGATAAATTTATGCCAAAAACCTAACTTAGTCAAAGCTCTCTTTAAATTAAACCGATTATCGATTGCAACACCTTATAAGTCATGGCTTGGCATAAAGTCTTAACATAATTTTCACTAGAAATTCTTCCCAAAATAATCAACTTGGAGATATGTCAGAAGGAATTACTCCCTGAAAACTTATTCGATTATCGATTGCAATACCTTATAAGTCGATTAATTTAAGCCCACACCGCACTCTTTCAATGATCTCATATTTCCCACGATACCTTTGATTCTTAAAAACGACCGCTTGTTATTTGCTTGCTTTCTAATTGCCTACACATTCCGTGTGTTCTCAATCTGTTAACTCCTTTTCAGAATTTAACCAAATTAGCTGGCGTCACGCTGCTCAGCGTTTTTGTCCCTCTTTCTCTACAAATATTTATCTAGTGCTTATCGTGTTCAACGAAATTCTCGTACGTTTCCACAAAAAAAAACTCACACACTTTAAATAAATGTATATAACAAATTGAGTTTGACGGCTAGCTCAAAAAGAAAAAAATATATGCTAAGCGGAAAAATATGTACTTCCTGTAATAAAAAGCAACAACGGCAACACTAACACTTCCGCGTGACAAATGCCTGTCGCCTGTCGCCTTTTGAGAGGGTTGAGAGTCCTTAACAACCTGCAAACAGGACAAGTCAAACGGTCCAAGCCCAAAGCGCGTGTCGACATTTTTTGCCGTGGCCCCGAGGACATTATTACCATGTTCAGCTGTGCTCAGCTCCCAGCCCAAGTTTGAAGTCTACCCCAGTTTAAAGAACTGCGGTTAAGCGCATTACGCAACATTATGACATTCAGCTACCCAATAAATATGCGACACGCGACTGAAGAACCAAAACAGCCAATACAATTATAATTGCAACAAATTGAACGACGCTCCCGGCACGCGTTCTATTAGCTCATCTTCCGGTAGCCAGCGCAGGCTCAGACTCAGACTCAGACTCAGCCTCAGACTCTCACTTCGAAACAATGAAGTTGGGGTTGGGGGAGACAAGCAGTGGGAAACGCCCATTTGTGTGGATTGGGTGTATGACAAGGTCCGGTCGATGTTTGTTGTTTGACTTGCTTAGTTCTCCAACACTTTGTTTGCGTCTCCAGTTCGCATTCGATGTGTGTTTACCCTCTTTACCCTATTTTACAACTTAACAGCAAGGTATCTTAGAATTGTAGAGTATAGCACATTAGTTGGTTATATTCTTCTTTCTGGCACATTTTTTTTTAAATGCAAAAATATGTTAAAAATTTGTATGTGTACCATTGGTTTTTGACTTATAATCATAACTATCGTTTACAGGGTATTTTTAAGTGCATACTCTGCTTGTTACACGCTTACAAGGTTTTTTTAGTATTTGCCGTATTTTTTCTGTGGGTGATTTATTGGCTTTTACTTATTTCCGGTCATGTATCTAGTTTGAGGGCATTGTATGAGGAGGACATCATTGACCGTAATGATGTTTAAGTAGTTATTATTGGCGTGTTTTGTTTATGACACATTCAGATGGCTTTTTGACATCCACTTCAATCTGGGCGTGAACAGGATATTGAACTAGAAAGTTGGGAGTGTTTGTGATATGTTAATAACTTTTGCAGTATGTATATATATATATATATTGATTTGTAATATTTCAATTCAAAATTCTTTTATGGTTTGTGGGAAGTGTTTTTTGTTTATGTCCTTTGTTCGCTTGCAGGAAATCCTTTGTTGTTACGTAGATTTCTTCAAGCGAAAACCACAGCTGCTGGTCAAACCCAACAACTAACCGCAATTAGCCAAGTTATCAGAAATTAAATCGATTTCGGTTGCACAATGTGCAAAAATGTTGCAAATTGAAGAAAGTCCGTCGAACCGTAGCCAAAAGATCGTTGAAGGAAATAGTTGATCTGCTGAAATTATGTTTTATAATTTCCCATCTTCATTTGGCATCATTTCTGGCCTGTCAAAATACTGTCGGCACATTTTCCAATAGCCAAAAGAAAGGTGTTTTGTTCAACTTTGAACCTGGCCGACACAATGCTGTCTGCTACCTAAATGTAGGTGCAGGACCATCGGGATGATGCTCTTAGTGCCTAAGTTGGCTATTGTGATTGTTAGCCGGGTAATTATTGGATTTGGGTCTGCCTACAACAAAAGGATTAGACATGTAGTTTTCAATGATAAGTTGCTTAATTGAGCCTAAATGTATGCACAGCGTATAAAATATTTGCTTTAAATATTTTGGTTAAATTATGAAAGGGTACACGATCAGCCGTATAGCCGCAAGGTAAAATAAACTAGACAACAGAGTTAACCAAAAAGCAAAATATGAAAAGGCAAGACAAAAGTATTATTTGGGAAAACGTTAAAATCAAGCATGAGAACCAATGAAATTTTCCAGAGGGAAAAAAGGCTTACCTTGAAAAGAGATCGATGTCAGATATTGTTATTTTAGTGAGAAAAGATTAAACTATTGACATAGTTTCTCACATTTTTATCATTTTCCTTATCTCTTTAGGGGTGGCTTTAACAGTTATCCATACTAATATCTATGTTTTAAGCAAAGTTAAATGAAGTAGAGATAATTGGCAATTCGGCGTAAGCTTCTTATGTGTATAGCTTCTCTGCTCATAAGTCCACTTAAGAGACTCGGAGCAGATGCCCCCCACTCACGTCCCCCTTAACAAATCTTCATACTCAATTTTGATAATCAATAAGTTTTGTTAACGCAGCGGTAAACCGATGTCAAAACGTTTAATTTCCCTTCGCTTAACCACAATTTCCGGTCACACCTACCAAAAAGAAAGAAAGAAAGAAAAGAACCAGAGCCACAACAACGCCCCCTATGTGGACTGTCGCGACAGTCAACACATCAAATCAAGAGTTTGGCTGTCAAAACGTATGCACTGAAAATATGACACGAAGAGAGGGAGGAGGAGTGAAATAAATGCCTAAATACGCATGGAAAGCCAATTAGGAAGAAATAAATCACGTGGCATGTGTGCGAATTCTACTTGTGAGCACCGCCTCTTCCATATAGACTCGAGGACATCACAGCGCAAACAAAGCCAAGTTGAATCCATAGCCACACACATATATATAGTACTACAACTTCAGTATTAAAGACAACCCCACATCACAGTTCACAGCTTGCTTGCGTGAAGGAAGAATCTGAACAAGTGCCAAAAGCTGATTTCACTGTAATTACAATTCACACTCTCCCAGCAACAGCAGCTGGATGCTGCAGCACATTTGAGACCCGGGAAAAAGTCGTTGAATATATATCCCCGTAAATGTGTTCTTTTTGTTTGGCAGCACTTAAGCAACGCCCCCTCATCCAACCACCCCAGCAGGACAATCCATCCCCATACTAAAAAGGACAGACGACTAGAGCACAAAACTTTTTGTATACGCTGTGTGGCAGTGAGGCAGGATTTGTGTTGGTGATGAGCAGAGGAAACCCACAAACAGACACACCTACTAACCGACAATAAGCAGCCAAACTCTTTCAGTATTTGACTGCTGGGTGGCTGGGCGTGCATGTGTTTATTGGGTGGTTTGGGTTGAGCGCGTTGAACGCGTGTCAGGCCTACCACTAAGTAAACAAAGACCTGGCAAGAACCAAAAACCTAACACTCACATCGCTAGCAGGGATAGGGGCAGGGGCAGCAATAGAAATGTCACAAACAAACCGATTAAACAAGTACTTTTCAAACAAAACAACACAGTACAAAAAACCACCCACTGCAACAAAAAATAAAAATAAGTTGAGCTAAGAAATGACCGAGGGTTGACAAGGCAGGTTAAAGGATCTATAACAACCCTTTAAGCCTTGCTAAGATCAATAAATTGGGTGATTCAATTTGCCAAATGCTTTCGACTTTTGAGTGCGGGGGAGCTTTAAAGTCTATGGTACTGTTATTTCCATAAGTTTCTGGTCACGCGTTTGGCTTTGTCCCACCTTTCATTTTCACACAAATTATGCTAATGCGCGTTAAGCCTATTAGTGTCAATTAAAAACATATTTCGTATTTGTGATGTCTGGGTGTGAAGGTTTTATCTCTGGTTGACCGTAATATGAGTTTTTTTCCCAGCTACTGTCTTTTTTAAGTTTTTGCAAATGTCAAACGCAATGAGATTTTTGCTTTGTTGTGCGATTACTTAGTGAACTGGTTGAAAAATCTTTTAATCAAGTTGTTATTGTCAATTTATCCTTAGCCATGTGAATTTTTTATGCTAGGAGAAAAATTTCTAGAACTAAACTTAATATTTGTATATACTATGTTACTTTGAAAACGATAAAGTTACTACAAACATATATACAATATATTTTTATTCAGCTCAAACTGTTTTAAGAACTTGAAGCAAAACGAAAAAAAGATTATTAATACTTTTAAATAGTTTATAAAACATTAAAAAATTATCTATAATAATAAAGACATTTGCTGATTAATCTTTAAATATCTTAACACTTAAAATTCAATTTTCATTGATTTTTTTATTCATTTAACAAGTCTTCATTGACGAGTCCCAGGATTTTGCCATTTATTTAAAATCAAAGCTAAGCTACAGTATTTTCACAGTTCCGCGCTTAAGTTCATCTCCGAAATTGTTATGGCATACTGTTCCATAAACCACTAAAACAATTTATAATTCGCACCTTAGCCCACTGCTCAACACACCTGCCCAGAGCCATTAAAAATTAATCTTCAAATTGAAATCCAGTTCTACTTAGAGAAATTACAATTTCCAATGAAAAACACACACAATCAAAGCGTTGCCAAACAATGCAACAAATTTACATGGACCTTGTCGTCCAGTTACTTGCATAATCTGCAGTAAGCCATGGCGATTACAAGGCATTGTATAAGAGAGAAAACGCAGGCAATGTATCCATGAGATACATTTGCGATATATGTCAAGCTGAAATTTGCAGGCATATGTATATTTGTGTTAGTTACCATGTGAGCTACTGACCCAACAAAACCAAACTACAATGCACAATGCTTATAGGGTCCAAGACCACAAAGGAGTTCTATACTCTATACTCGAGGGAAACTCAACAGCTGCTGGGCAGGACTACTCGATGGGTGGACATACTAGATATGTGTGTGTGTGTGTGTGTGTGTGTGTGTATGTGTGTAAGTGGCGTGGGTGTGTATTTGTGTCCGAGCAACTAATATCCGTTTAGCAAATGAAACAATTGCGGTGTTTGACCAATTTCACAATTGATGTAATCCTGTAAATCGCTATATTAGCGACGACAAGAAGAACGACGAGGAGTAGAGACGTCTGCTGTCTATTGTGAATACTGTGTGGCATATTACGATTGTGAAATTGAAATGTTTTGAGTTCATTCAAGAGTAAACAGCACACACACGAGCATTGCGGGCCCCGCAACAAGGTTTATAATAATATTTTGCTAACCTTCTTTTCGCTTGTAAAAGTTCAAAAAGATTTCGCCCGCTCAATGTAGGCATTTAACGATTACCGACACAGATTAAGGGATGTTCGCCAGCAGCTTCTTCGCTAAGTCCTGGCTGAGTTTCCTTTTGGTCTCACAATCGGCTTTTGAGCATGCGCGGCAGGTTGTGTTCTGTTGCTCTGTGGTCCTTCATACGAGCGCAATTAGACGAGTTTACGCTTTTGTTTTCAATAGACGCATTTCGGCCATTCGGATCCGTTTGATCCGCTCTATCCTTAAATCTGTGCACTCGACCATGGACGTCTTCTCTCTCCCCGATTTTCCCATTGTGTCGCGAGTATTTGGCGCGTTTAAATAGATTAACCGCCTTGCAAATTGTTTCGTTCCTATCTCAGATCATCGCAGCAGTAGTATCTACCTAGGACGACTCTGTCTCAGTTCTCTCTTTGAGGCTTTGAGTCAGGTTTGCGTGCCTGTTGATTGTTCCACACACATACGTACTACAACTACTGTTTCTCCTCTTACTTCCTCTGTCTCTCTCTATCTATTTTCCTGTTTTTTTTTTTTGCCTGGCTTGTAATTAGCTGTGGTCGCCTTTGTTTGCTGTCCTAATCTTTAGTAAATTAGTTCATTAAGAGGTTAATTCCACACAACACCCACAAATTATTCTCTCATTGAATAGGTTCATGCATACAAGACTGCTTCTATACATATGTATGTACATATGACTAGCCTAATTACTGTGTGTTTATATTTGTTAGCCATTTAAAATATTTTTAATGGCAGGATATCGAAAGTAGCTTTTTATTTGTTTAATGAAGTACTAAACAGCACTTTTATTAAAGAAAAACTAGTTTTTTGTTTTTAAATATTATTAAAGGCTTAAATTCATACAAATTTACCTTGAACCCAAAAAGAGTTCATACTGTTCAAACAGATTTTCATTTGTTATACAGAAATGTGCAGTTTGCATTTAGTTAGCTAAATACATTCACAACAACATACAACAAAATGGCATACACATAAAAGCTGCACTATAAAATGACGAGTCAATGTTTCACAACAACAACAACAACAACGAACAAACTGGACATTCACATAAAAAGCAACAACACAACTGTCAACACTGAAAAGCTGACTGCTGATGGCCGCCTATTGCCTGCTGACTCCTCCAGGGCCTGAGTCCTGGTCGTCCACCTCGACTCTCCCTCAGTAATGCGCCGGGTCACAAAAGCCGTGCAAACATGACGAGCACACACACAAAGCCACACAAAAAGCCAAATGGGCGGTTAGACTCCGTGCACGAATGCAGAGCGAAGGATGTGAAGGCACGAAGGATTGGGAAAGGATGCAATGAGTAAATTGCAAACACAAATGCAAAACTTGAAAATTGCTGCAAAATGTGCAAAAATAAAATATGAAAAGTGCAAATGCGATAGAGAGCAGATGGGCAAGCCATTTGTTGATACAGTGAGAGAAAGAGAGAGAGAGAGAAAGAAAGGGAGAGGAAGCGAGAGAAATGTATGGTAGGAAACTGGGCTCTGTTGTTTTTTTTTTTATCACCTCTACCCCTAAAATAGTCATTTCGTTAGGTTTATTTGTTATTGTCTTTTGTTTAAGTTGATGTTTAAAATTTCTTTTTATATAGGCTTTAAATTAATTAAGTATAATTTTGAATTCTCTTGAGTGTTTCAACTTCTATCTGAATGTGTCGAACTTACTTGAGTAAACATATATCTCATAATATTACCAAGTTCCCAATAAGCTTCTCTGTTATTTAGCTATCTTAATCTTGACTGAAAGTCTTCTTTGTTAAACACAATCCGGCCATCAGTTCAATTTGGCTAAAATGTATCGAGTGTAAATGTCAACTTTTGAGCTGCTTCGTTTATTTGCTAATGTATTTCTCCCAACGATTACGTAATAATGCATCAAAATGGCGCTGCTGAAGTCTGCTGACGTCTGACAGCCATTCTGTCTACTTCTTGGCCTTGCTGAGTTGTGCTTTTGGCTTGTACTACAAGCTGCTCAACTAACTGCAGCCGCATTACAGCCTTGACTCTGGCGGCAGCAGTGAGGATTTGAGAATAGCCGTAACGCGCTACTTCGCTGCCTTTTCGACGTGGACGTAGACGTGGACGTGGACGGGAGACTCCAAAAGCAAACAGAATCAAGAAATTCAACGTTGCCGCTGTGCGATATCATCAAAATGAATATAAGATTATATTTACCGAGGCGGGTAGAAAGTGAGCGAGGACATTTTAAATGTGGAGAAGTTCAGCTTGAAGAGAAGGTAAAGGTGGACGCCATTGCTATTATGCGCCCAGAGTACAGAGAGTGAGAGAGAAGGAGATGAGCAAACAAAGACACTGATAAAACGAAATGCCAAACGGCAATTGAAATGCATAACAAAGACATTGCACACTGGATGATCAGAGTTGTAGACGGCGAAGGTGGAGCAGAAGAAGATGAAGACGACGACGGAGACGGGCATTGGCATGGGAATGGGCTCTGGGCTCTGGGCTCGGTCTATGGCTATGGCTCGTTTGGACAAGTAAAAGAGGCAACGTCAACTCTTTTGAGTGGGCGACCAGAGGCGCTGCCATTTCGGTGTCTGGCTGCGCATCTTGCTTTGGATGCTCGTAGAATCTGCTTGGGGGCGTACGGGGAGCTCAAATCAAGTGTGAACAGAATACGGCCAAGCTCTTTTTTGCTGTTTTTGCCTTGTTTTTTTTCTTTTGGTTGCCACTTTGCGTGGATGCCACCCGCTTGACAAGGAGCACCCCATGTCACGGATACGTTTCGTTACCTAAGGCAACACTCTCGACCACTCTCCTTCAGCAGACAGCCAGCCAGCCAGCCAGCCTCTTCTTTTCAGCTATCTCACTCGCTTAAATCTCTCTCACTCACTTGCACTTCTGCGCATCGTGTATATAAATATTTTAGGGGCGGGCTCTCAGCTCGCTCTGCTGCTGTTGTTGTTGTTGTTGTTTAGCGGTGGTAGTGGTAGTATTCGTATATTATTCCAATTCGACATTTTGTGTGTGAAATTCATAAGGCGGTTGACGTCGCTGCCGGCGTCAGAGTCAGCGTTGGCGTCGACGTTAACAGCAACAGTAACGTCGAACGTTTTGTTGTTGTCCCATCCAATTTGAACGTCATTATGATGTTGCCGTAGTCCTTTTGCCTGCTACCATTGCTGCATGCTGTCTCGCTTCAACCAAATGGCAGCACACTGTATGTATTTATAGGGGTGGTTTTCCGCACCCCTCTAGTACGAGTTTGCTCAGTTAACAGGAGGCCCAGTCAGACTCAAAGTCCTGCGACGACAGTCCTTTTCATAATTCTTAAGGCCACACTGCGTCGTGTTTGCTTTCATTCCGCTTCGGTCGCTCAGTCTGTGCGGAACATCGTTTCCTTTGTACTCTCTCATTGCGTTAGTGTTTCGAAATTTACGTAAATACAAACATAATATATGTGAACAAAAAACATTTGAAGTTAAGAAAAAATCGAACAAGTGAACACAGAAACTGCATAAAAAACCAAAAACAGCTCTTCGGCATTATAATTGTGTTTAAAGTTTAATGTGAAGTAGTGAAATTCTGTTTAAATCAGAGCAGCGCAAACAAATTGGATACATCTGGGCAGCGCCTAAATATGGTTTACTTTGTACGTATCTTAACAATATTTATTGGTGACAAATTCAAAAATGAACTATATGCGACGGCATTGGTATCAAGTGACCTAGTTACAAGAAGAAAGAATTTCATTGACTTCTTTGGAATACAATGTTATAAACTTTAAGTCATCTATTATTTCTACATTTCTACATTTCAACTCTGATCTTTGGGTGTGAGCTATAGAGCCTCTGATATTAAATAAAAGTTTATTTCCCATTTAAAAAAAGGCATTGTTGAAGACACTTTCAGCTTGAACTTACAAGTGGCCAATGGAACACTTATATGATTTAAATCAACACCAACTAAGAATGCAAATATGTGTGTATGTTTTAATAAACCAAGTGCCAAGATCCAATTGAACGCACAGATCAGGGTTAAAATTGAGCCGCCCTCATAAGGCGCAACTTAATAGAATTAAAAGCACTTGGGAATAAGGCAGACAGACGGGAAACTATTCCCAGCTTCGCAACAGCAACAACAAAAGCAACAGCATTAAGGAGGAGCTAGTTACTGAGGCGTCAAATCAAGTTAATTAAAAACGGCAGTCACAGTGGGTTATATGTGTAAGCCCACAGTCAGTGGTAAAATTAAAGACCCGAGCTAAAGCGCATAAAACCAAAACCGAAAACCGAAAACGGATGTCGCCCATTATTAACACTTGAGGAAGCAAGCATGTAGATGGAGATGGAGATGGCGAACGAGCCAGAGATGGTAGACTTTACACTTGCAGTCAAGTGTAAACAATTTGATGAGAGGTGCAAATAAAACAAGAATTTAGCAAGACCCGCGCTAAAAACAAATATGTTTTTATGACTTTGGAACTGAGAATGTCGTGTGTTATGATTGATTTAACTGCAATGATTTTTGGCAATATGCTGTGCAAGAATTGAAAGTTAAAAGAGTTGACCTGGTGCCTGCTGATTACTTGGTTGGGTCCATTGTTCAGGCTTAGTCGAGCGTGGGGAAAGTAAAGCACGGGTTAAGAATCAAACAAAAAATAAAACCACAAATACACGCATTCCCTAGTCGCGTTTTTACATCATTTTTACATGAGCTGTGTGTGGTTTTGTTTTAATTGCAACCCGCTGACTGGGCAGCCACAAAGACATTAGAGTGTAGAGTGTAGAGAGTGTGTGTCCTCCCGTTGAGATTTGCCAATATATATGTGTAAGGATTGGGAATGGGAACCTAAGTAATGGCACGCCCCTGCGACGATGCTGCGTTTGTTTGTATTGCCATCGTTCGATTAGTTCTACTTGAGTGGGTCAGCTGGGAGAAGGCGTATGCTGTATATTAATTGATAACCCGTTGCTTATTTGCATACACACCAACGGACTGCTGTGACTTACCTTTGTTTTCTCTTTCTTACTTTGATTTTTGCAGAGTCCGCGTGGCATGCAACCGTGTAGTCCATCGGGAGTCGTCGCTATGATGCCGCCATCGAAGAGTCCAGTCATGGAAACCGCCGCCAGTGATAGCAATCAAACCAACAGCAATCATACCAGTACAGCTAGCAGCGATGCCAAGCGCTCTTGTCCCTTGAAGTTCTCCATTGCCAAGATCATGGAGCCAGACAATAGACCACCAGCTATAAACAACCAACAGCAGCAGCAGCAGCACCAACAATTCCATGAGGAGGATCAAACCAATGCGGATATGTATGCTGATTCCGAGCGATCATGCAGTCCCATTGAGGTCACTGGTGATGATGACGAAGAACCAGCTGCCATGGCTGCCATTAATTATGATTCGGCTTTCAAGAAATATGTGCCTGGCTCCAGCGCCAGTTCAGCTACAATCTCCGCTTCGGCTTCGGCTTCAGCCTCAGCTTCGGCTGTGCAACAGTTTGTTAGCACACGACATCAAGAGCTACTCTCGCAATACCCTCTCCTCTACTACGCACCCAATCAGCTTATGTGTGCTGCTGCGGCTGCTCAATATGCCGCATTGACTGCCCAACAGCAGACGCTGGCAAGTGCTGCACATATCAGCAGTTTCACGGCCTCCCTCAATGCCACGCTACATCATTCACAGTCGCTGCGTCGCAATTTGGGGCACCCTTTGGCTGCTGCCGCCGCTGCAGCTGCTGTCGTCCAGTCTCAACAACAGCCACCATCCGCAGTACCAACACAACAAAATCTGGAGAAGTCTCCGATACGTACGCCACATGTCCCACAACATACTAGTCTCAAGCGCAAGCGTTCGCCACAAACTAATCTTACCACACCGCCATTGAGCCTACCGTTGAACCTACCCACATTGGCACCACCCAATGCACAGCCGCCACGCTCGCGATCACCATCCCCGCATGGCTCGCTGGAGGACAACAGCAGTCCGGGCTCAGCAAATGGCGGCAAGCCGAAGACCTTCTCTTGCTTGGAGTGCGGCAAGGTCTTCAATGCACATTATAATCTAACTCGGCATATGCCGGTACATACGGGCGCCCGACCATTTGTGTGCAAGGTTTGCGGCAAGGGCTTCAGGCAGGCATCCACTCTGTGTCGCCACAAGATCATACACACTTCGGAGAAACCGCACAAGTGTCAGACCTGTGGCAAGGCCTTCAATCGCAGCTCAACGCTGAACACCCACTCTCGCATCCATGCCGGCTACAAGCCGTTTGTCTGTGAGTACTGTGGCAAGGGTTTCCATCAGAAGGGTAACTACAAGAATCACAAACTGACGCACAGTGGCGAGAAGGCATACAAGTGCAACATCTGCAACAAGGCCTTCCATCAGATCTACAATCTTACCTTCCACATGCATACGCACAACGATAAAAAGCCCTACACTTGCCGGGTGTGCGCCAAGGGTTTCTGCCGCAACTTTGATCTAAAGAAGCATATGAGGAAATTGCACGAGATTGGCAACGATTGCCTCGATGATGACCTACCACCGGCATACGAACGCCGACGGGTCTATACCCGACGGGAGCCACTCTCCAACTACAGTCAGACTAGTCAACTAACGCCGGACTCCTCCTCTGGCAGCCTATCGCCACCGATTAATGTAACCACTCCACCATTGTCCAGTGGCGAGGCCAGCAACCCTTCTTGGACGCGAACACCCTATCAGGAAACGTCGCAAGCAGCGCCGCCACCCACAAACTTTCATCACCATCTGCAACACTTGCACGCTCCCCCAGCAGGGTTGCATGGTGACTATGCCGGTAGCTCTCCGTTTCTACACCTGACCCATCCCGCACAACAGCAGCATCAACAACATCCACAGCATCAGCAACATCAACAGCAGCAGCAACGCTTGACAGCAGCTGCTCTGGAGAATGTGCCATTCATAGCCAAGGTATTTTGACAGAGATACTATGCAGAAAACCTGGCTAGCTGTACGGCGACCGCAGCAACAGCAGCATCTACAGCTTCAGCAGCTGCTGTCGTTACAAAAGCATTGTCGACAAAGTCTGCAACTAGTTTGAGTAGTGCAGATCTGTTGATCGATTGACTGCAGTTTGTTTCGACTGCACAGGAAGCAACCACAACTCTATTGACGCAAGAACTTGAAGCTACCTCATCGGAGCTCAGTTGCACTACCTTGGGTAGTGCTGTGCGTGCCTTAAATGGTCTCTTCTAGGATGCGGACGGAAATTATGTACTTACTTGTCAACCAGCAAACCCACCAAATGGTTTCAACAATAACCTGTGCAATATACACATATATATGTATATATCTATATATATAATCAGTACCAATCCAATTAGGAAGGACACTCCCGTTTCGAGCGATCTTTGTATGCGCAAATATATACTTAGTATGTGTGATTTCTTGAGCGAATTTATGTCAATTTTATTTGTATACAAGTTGTAAATAATTCAAATAAATGTATCTAATTGTTTGATGACTAAATGTTAGACCTATAAGATGCACATAATATCAATCTATTGGGTGTATTTGTGTTTATATAATATACAGCTAGCTAGTACCAAATGTGTAGAAAAGATTCGCAAATAGGAAATTTAAATCTGCATTGCGAATTGTAAATGTGTCAGTTGGATTTGTAGAATTGACAAGTACACTTATACATATACATATATATGTATGTATATATATTGGCATAAAATTAAGTATATGTATGTTGGCATCAAGTTTTATCAAACTCATTACAATTGTTTAACCCCTAAGTGATATTATTGATAATGTTTAAGCAATAAATCAATTCTTTAACATAATATTGGTGTTGCTTTTCTTTTTTTTATAAACTTTCAGTACAATTTAATCTTAAGCAGTTCTTTAAAAGAGTTGTCTAGATATTAAAGCAGCTTGCTTCAATCTCATTCACTTTACTGTGTTTATTTGCTTGAAGGAACCACTCAATCTGCCTACTTTGGAGGCGTCTCCAATTTTGAAATGCAAATGAAATGCGTCGCTTTTTTAATGAAAACAATTAACGCGGCATTTGCGTAAGAGGCGCTTTAATGGGCTCTAAACTGTCAGCTGTCAAATCGGGAGACAAAACTCGTCCACATTGCATATTTGCAACTTAATTATTGGCGAGCTGGTTGCTCACTCAAATGGTGCTCTCTGCACCGCCTTCCCCGCCCCGTCTATTTGCATTTCACTTTGATCCGTTAGGAAGAAAATGAAAATGGCGACGTTGTCTGAGACTCAACCTCTTGAGGTTGCTCATAAAAATGCAACAGAGTGTGGCATCCACACCTGCTCTACTTTTATCTTAGGCGGTTATATAATCCACAAGGAGTTTTGGGTAGCACAATGTGTATTCAGTCTAACAACTAGCTAAGAAGTCAGTCATTAAATGAATGATAGAGATTAGAACTACTTGAAAACGTTTGAGTTTTTTTTAGTGATTTTCTTCGATAATATTCTTCTTTTTTCATGACTATTAAGCTAAAAGTATTTCTCAGAGCCGTAAATATGTGGATTTGATGACTATTTTTTTGTTGACAGATAAGTATTATGATTTTGACATAACAAATTTCCTCTTTACGTGCTTTATTTAACAGGGCTCGAAAATAAATAAGTATGCGCATGTGTTACCTCTTCAGTTGACATATCATTCCACATGCAACTGCTGCTGCTGCTGCTGCTACTGCTTTGGCATATGAATAATTCAAACGAAATCAAATCAAATGAAAACGAAAAAGCGAAATCAAAAGGCATATTACTTTATGCAAATGCAAATATGGATGCGAATGCTCTCTAACTGCGTGCATATGCCTAAGCACACCGCCCACTGGCAGACCCATTGCCCGGATCTCTCTCTCTCTCTCTCTCTCTCTCTCTCTCACTTCCCACTGCCGCACTCCAGTTACTGACAACTTAGAGAGATCAACCCACTGAATAGCAAACGCATGACAAATGGCGTATGGCTTGTGCCAAAAAAAAAAAATATAATAAATAAATTCAGATGACTTTTGACACCGCCTCGCGGCATTTCTTTTGAATCCAGTTGGTTGCGATGATGATTTGTATCATCATTCAGCAGCATTCGCCTTGGCCAACCCCGAATTTTGTGACGTCAATGGTCCTTCACTTGTTGTCATGTTGTCCGCGGCGCTGATTTGATTCCTTTTGATGTTGGTTTTTTTATGCACGCCCAAACGACAATTTGAGTGGCCTATTACGCCACAGGTCCATTTCATCTATTGCAACCATCCGTTAGCCATTATACATCATACATCCACAATCCACAATCCGCAATCCCATTGACACAAAACCCTCTTATTTGGCTAATTGAAGTCTCTCTCCAAGACTTTCGCTCTCTCCGGCTGCCCCTTTAACCACCACCCAAACTTTATAGATCTTACGGAGATAATTCTCCACTTTTCGATTCGCTTAACCATAACATCCTTGACACTTCTTTTGCCCAACTGACTTGCCACGCTTCTTTTGCTTGTTGGCATTAATTAAGCTAATTAATTGATATGTGGTATTAGTGCTGTGAAAGTGCGTCAAAGTTAGAAAGTAAGAACATGAATAACATATAAAATAAATATTGAGACAGTTCACAGTTTATTTATATTTCGTGTAGTACTGATTTGATGAATGATGAATAAACCATTTATGATTAGGAAAATAAAGCGATTTCAGTATTCATTCAGTATTCTTCTCTGATTGTATCTTAATATGTATCGCTTTTCATATTTTCTATCATCTCCCAAGGCTTGTTTATGTCCCCCAAATTGTTTACATCGCATAAACAATTCCAAAGGCGCCATTGCTAAAGCATTTGCTCCAAATGTCTACAGTGTTTTTTTGCTTTTCATTGCATATTAATAATTTTTTATCGGAGCGCAATCTACGCCACGCCTGCCTTGATAAAATGCTAAAAAGAAAAGCAAAAACCGAAGAGAAATTGTATCAAAACAACTCGAACACGAAACAATGAAAGACAACAACAACATGTCCTCTCATTCAGCGGCGGTTAAGCACTTGAAAAAAAAAAACAACAAAAAAAATATGTATAATCCAATTCTATTGTTTAACATGAACGGGAAAAAGCAGAATGATGAAAAATTGCATAGTGTCGACTGCGCTTATCACCTACAACAATGAGGAGAGCAATAAGAGTCCTCCCCCACCTCCTTCTCTTGCAGGGACAATAAAGTGAGGGGCAACCCCTCACTCAAGTGTGTGCTGCGGCGTATTTAAGCGTAAATTGCAGGCATAATCTCTTCCGGATATGATTACATTCTTAAGTGATCTGAGTCAGACAGCTGGACAGGACAGCAGGAGAAGAAGAAGAACAAGAACAAGGAGGAGAAGCATTGTTGTCTCTCGCTCACTGCTGTGTGACCTATCAGCTTTGTATCTTTATCTGCGCGAAGAGTGCACAAGTACATCATCATACATACACTTATATTGTGCAATATGTTGTGATTACAATTTTTTAAAAAGCTAAAGCTGCATTTTCCTTTGAATTACAAGGACTGTTGCGTCTTCTCGACTAGTATAGGGAGCTTAGGATATAAAAGGGAAGCAAGTAAAAGAAATGTAAGTGTATCATTTGCTGCGCCAACAACAATGTGCTGGCAAAAACACTTAACGCTGCCACGGGCGTGGTTGGTTCAACGTTGCTGTTGTCAACAACATGTTTGGCATTGTTGGTAATTGTGCCGTTAATTGTCGAAGGTGACACTACAACCCCTCACCTATGACACTATATCTCAACATCCCTTCCTATCTAATGTGTGAATGTGAGGGTGTGACAGTGTAAAGTGTTAGAGAAAAGTATTCGAAACATATTATTCATTCAGTTAAAAGTTATAAAGTCTTCATTCAGTGACGAGCTGAGTTTTTCATTCAACGTCCCTTAATCCTTCACATTTGTTGCATTTGGGGTTGCAGATTGAATAATTGGCAAAGCACAAAGGTGTGCATTTATTAATATACTTCAAGGAACATAATGCCTATTAATATCTAAGTATTAGAATGTTATCATTGATGTCATAGTACTCGTACTTCAAAATAAACGAAAGGATTTTTAACTTGCAAAAAGACAAATTGTGAAATATTAAGAATTCTATAATCGGTTTGTTACATAAATGAGAACTAAACTTATAGCAGATTTAAGTGTATTTCAATAAATTGCTTTATTATTTGCAACATTTGGAAATCTGAAATGATTTCTTCACACATTTCGACATAAAACCAGAGTTAACTAAATTTATTTTTATTTTTATGAACCAATTACATAAATAATGAATCTGTCAAACTGCAGCAGCACGAAAGTTGTTAACTCTCAGTGTGTTATGAATAAGATGCTTCAACTAAAGCTTCAGATAGATACATGAAAGCCAGGCCAAGCCATACATATATAATAACTGTAAATAGATATAAAACATATTCATAACTCGTCAGGCAGCACAAATGGGCAGCAAGGCGACTGACTGACTGACTGTTTGAATGACTGGGCGTGTCCTTTTATGAGCCATGGTGTGAAAAAGCGTGTAAGAAGTTGACATAAAGCTGACGATGCGGCGACAATGGCGACGGCGCTGTATGGTATCCCGGATCGCTGGAAATCTGCATTGGAAGCTGCTGAACCGAACTAATTGAGCCGCGTTACATTAAGTTGAATGCATTTCAATGTGTTGCCAAGCATCAATGGAACATCATCAACGTCAACATCATCGCACAAACACACACACGCGTACACGTACATATCTATCTTGTCTGTTCATTCTGGTCTGGGAAATGGAACAACTGCCTCTGCCACTGCCTCTGCTTCTTTCACTTCCTCTTTCTGACCCCCAGTCACTCTTCGGCACGTAAGCCGAAGAATACTTACCAGCTGCACACAAATACACAAGTAAGAATGCTTTGCTTTAGACGATGATAGTGTAAGCATAGTATCCAGATCTAACTAACTGTACTTCAGAAATATACACATACGTATGAGTATATGTACTTCTATTTGTGGGCATAATTTCTATGCAAACATTTTAATTAAAACATATTAGTTGAGCAAACCACAACATCCAACGATAGAAGAAGTTGAAGGGCTCTAGAAAAAGTGTGCTCAACTGTAATGCTATATATTTTTGATGAACTGAATGCAGCCACGCCCACCTCATCTAACTGTTTCAAGGAATTTGAAAAATCATATATCTATTTTAATGTTGAGATTGCAATACTTTTAAGAATTGTTTGAATCAAATATAAAGTAAATTAATGATTTGAACACTAAAATGCCTTATGTCGTAATCTTTTACAAAGTTATGGCAGTGCCAAAATATATATTTGAAAAAAAACATTAAGACCATGAAGGAAAAGTGAAAGTAAGTTATAAGTTAGTTAAAGCTGGAACAATCCCTCCGTCAATTACGAGCAGGAACTGGAGTCCAATATTGACACAAGTTAATTGAACCCGAATGCCTATGTAATATCAATAGATGTCTGTACTCGCTTTGCCTTTGGGTCAACAATGAACTTAATTGAACAACCATAGGGAACTCTTGCCAGCTAATAGGAACATGTACAGAAACAGGACTTGACCGTATTCTTGGGGTCAAAGTAACGCAACAGTTCTTAAAGCGAACTCAAGTGGAGTTTTGAGTATTAAGTGAGGTGTTGAATCTGTCACCTGCTGCGCTGGTCAGCTTTTTGATATGGGTTCAATACAATTGATATTGGTTTTATTGCTGGCATTCGCATAAAATAAAAATTAGTCTATTGGCACATATAATTTTTTGACATTATTAAGCCTTATGAATTTACAAAAATTTAGTCATCTAGCAAGCCGAATATTATTAAAATATGTATAAAGATTTGTATAATGTCGACATAAATACTTAGCGCAGCAATAACATAATCCTCCTGGTTATACTGATTTTTTCGATTGCCACCGACCATCAATTGTAAATCATAAACAAGATACAAGGAAAATACAACAAGACCGAGGCAAGCGTATATCCACATCAATATTTTTCCTCTTATAAAAATCATAAGCAGCCCAACTATTACCAAGATAATTGATAGGACACACAGATAAGGTCCACATCCAGTAAAATCGCATGGTGCAAAAATTGCAAATAGAGCGAGACCTACACAGACGGCAACCGTGACACCAAGTGCTTGAAATACCTTATATAGATACAAACAACATAAGAGAATATAATAAAGATAATCGTATATTAATCTTACCTTATCTGTGGAATAACGAATGGTAAAATAGCTGCACATTATAGACTCAAAAAATGTAAATACTATTAGCAGTATGTAATTTATGGGAACACTGCGCGCAATTTTTATGCAACATACTAGTACCATCATTATGACGAAACATATTCCAATAGACACGTAAAACATATACCAATTTTCTTTTAACCAAATCGCTACATCGTCAACAAAAAGGGCAATGGCAACTATTACAGTAGTGAATGCCAGTTGCATCTAAAAAGAGAGTGCTACTACAAAAATGTTTACAACTTTATCCATCGACGTTGCACTTACGGCAATAATGCCGCACACTTTACTTATAAATTTACGACGCGTTGGCTCATGATCCCAGTCAGTGTGATATACCAGATCCGCGCTTGCCCTATGACCCCAGGCATACATATTGTAAATAAGTTAAATAATTTGGCTATTGTTTTAGTTTATTTGTGTACTGTTAAAACAAATTTCAGTATGTACTGCTAACTAGATCATAAAAAATCGAGAGCATTGTAGTCGACAATGTTTTGTTTATAAGAACTCTCTTAAATAAAACCGGAACTTTTTAAAGTCACTGCCAAAAACCTAATTATTTCTTTATTATTTTTTTTTTTCGGCGCCTTGTGTCGATTGCTGTTGGTGTTGTTGATTTTGTTGTTGTACTGTCGATTCGCAGCTGAAATAAATCAGCAAAAAGAGAATAACGAGTTATTCA
The DNA here is from genome assembly GCA_035044465.1 of Scaptomyza tumidula. NCBI lineage: Eukaryota > Metazoa > Arthropoda > Insecta > Diptera > Drosophilidae > Scaptomyza > Scaptomyza tumidula. The sequence continues at coordinate 1,308,690 of JAWNNW010000642.1, read as the reverse complement.
GCAGGAACATTCAAAACATACCCGTGGGTCCATTGCTACGACTTGGACCATTTGATGCACTGCGCAATCGATTGCTGTCCTCTGGCTCTGAGTCACTCTGTAGTTAAGACGTTGAGGACATTAGTTTGAAAAATAGAAAACTGTTAATGTGTCGCTTACAACCTGATTGCTGGATGCGCCCAGTCCCGATTTACCCTGCAGAGAAGTAAGAAAATATATCATTAGCTAAGGCAAAAAGAAACTGTTTAAGGTAATTTGTGGCCCTTACGTTTGCCAAAGTTGCCCATATGCAGATCACTCAAGGAGCAGGCGCGCCGAATCGACGACTCCTCAATGGGCATGGGATTGAGCAATTTGGGATTGTTACCTGTAAGTAGGCATTAGACGGTTATTAGTTGTGGGTCGAGAACATGCTTTAGTCAAAAGGTGCAACATAAATGGTTTTCGTTTGTGTAGGTTTGCAACTATGAAAACGTCAACCAAAAATCTCTATAAAAAATATAAAATAACAATGAGTGCACTTATATCAAGGATATATCCCGTGTACAAAATGATATAAATGAGTGGAACGTAAAAATAATCATTGTGCTGGTTTGTTTTTTCTGTAGTTATTGGTGGTACAACATCGAGGCTTAAACGTTCAAACCTTTTAGGCGCTCAGTATTCAATTCCTGACTTTCATCATGATCTTCATTTCGTTCGTGGTATGCATCGCCATCTCCATTGTCATCATCATCATCATCATCGTCGGCAACAACTTCCTTGGCCAGTGCCACATCATTGCTACTGTCATTATTACGATAGCTAAAGTCAGCACTCTCGAGCACATCAGGTAAGCTGCCATTCCTTCGGATATGTCGCATAAAATAAGAATTGGCCATTAACAAATTTAATTTTTTTGAGTTTATAAAGCCTTATGAATTTTAAAATATTCTAGTCATCTATCAAGCGTAATAATCTTAAAATATATTTAAAGATGTGTATAATGTCGACATAAATGCAAAGCGCAGCAACTATATAATCCTCCTCGTAATACTCTTGACCTCGACCACCGACCATCAATTGTAAATCATAAACAAGATACAATGAAAATACAACAAGACCGACGCAAACGTATATCCACATCAATATTTGTGATCTTATAAAAATCATAAGCAGGCCCATTATAGACACGACAATTGATAGGACAAACAGATAAGTTCCCCATCCAGTAAAATCGCATGGTGCAAAAATTGCAAATAGACCGAGACCTACAACAACGGCAACAGTGATACCAAGTGCTTGAAATACCTTATATAGATACAAACAACATAAGAGAATATAATAAAGATAATCGTATATTAATCTTACCTTATCTGTGGAATAACGAATGGTAAAATAGCTTAACGTTATAGACTTAAAAAATGTAAATACTATTAGCAGTATGTAATTTATGGGAACCTTGCGCGCAACTTTTACGCAACAACATAGTATTAACATTATGACGGTACATATTCCCATAGACACGTAAAATAAATACCAATGTTCTCTTAACCAAATCTCTACATCATCAACAAAAAGGGCAATGGCAACTATTCCAGTGGTAAATGCCAGTTGCATCTAAAAAGAGAGTGCTACTACAAAAATGTTTACAACTTTATCCATCGACGTTGCACTTACGGCAATAATGCCGCACACTTTACTTATAAATTTACGACGCGTTGGCTCATGATCCCAGTCAGTGTAATGTTCCACATCCTCGCTTGCCCTATGACCCCAGGCATACATATTGTAAATAACTTAAATAATTTGGCTATTGTTTTAGTTTATTTGTGTATTGTTAAAATAAATTTAAGTATATAAGCTGCTAACTAGATCATAAAAGAATCGAAAGTATTGTAGTCGACAATGTTTCGTTTATAAGAAATCTCTTAAATAACAAGTAAGAAGGCTCTAGTCGAGAAATCCCGACTAGAAGATACCCCGATCCCTATACTTAACGCGTACAGTCAGTGCTTGATATTTTTATTTAAGTTGATATTACCCCATAGCGGTTCCTCGACCGCTGTTGTGTGGAAACAAATAAGGATCATACATTGGCTAAATTACCATCTAAAAATAATTAAAAATAAAGTATACATACTTTTAGGCAGATCGCTTATTCTTACTTATATATAAATTTAGGGCAAAAAGGACATTAGATTTTAAGCCATAGCTTGAACATTTCCTTAAGGATCTTTAAGGAAAATACATTTTTGAACTCGCAGCAACAAGATCTATCGATTTGCTTATAAGGATCTCCAGGATTCGCGAAAAAAAATGTTCGAAAAATTTTACAGGGGGTAGGTCAGAAAAAATTTTAAAAATTATAAAATCGTCATTTACTTGGCCATTTTAAGGACTATCCGGATGTCCTTTGGACTACAGGTAGGCCTAGGCCTGCCGATACGAGCAAAGTAGTTCAAAGGACGATAGTCCTTCAAACAGCTGAAATAAAAGGATAAATGTTTAAAACAGAAAATTGGTTATAACTCGGCCAATTCCTAAAGGATGCGAACGTGTCCTATGTCAGACATTTTGTTTTAACCAGGGCTACCAACTGGCCAAAGGATATTCAAATCGTCCTTGTGGCTTCCGAGAAAACTGCACTTTAATGGTTTTTTCTTATTTTCGCTCGGCCTTAGAGTGAAATTTTTACAAGTGTTTTTATTCTTAGATGACCCCATTATCCTTGAATGCAGTTCGATAGAGTAGGTCCTTGAAACTCTTACGCAACATGTCCTTTGAAAATCCGTAAGGATTAAAATGGCTTAGGACTATTAAAAAAAAAATTCAACACCTTTTATGTAAAAATTCGTCAATATCATTGAGGATCCATCGGTTTTGCAGTCAAGGATGGTTGTGATGTGTGGTTCTCGTATCGGCGGGCATAGGCCTACCTGTGGTCCAAAGGACATCCGAATAGTCCTTAAAATAGCCAAGTTATCGACGATTTTGTAATTTTTAAAATTTTTTCTGACCTACCCCCTGTAAAATTTTTCGAACATTTTTTTTCGCGAATCCTGGAGATCCTTATAATCAAATCGATAGATCTTGTTGCTTTGAGTTCAAAAATGTATTTTCCTTAAAGATCCTTAAGGAAATGTTCAAGCTATGGCTTAAAATCTAATGTCCTTTTTGCCCTAAATTTATATATAAGTAAGAATAAGCGATCTGCCTAAAAGTATGTATACTTTATTTTTAATTATTTTTAGAGGGTAATTTAGCCAATGTATGAACCTTATTTGTTTCCACACAACAGCGGTCGAGAAACCGCTATGGGGTAATATCAACTTAAATAAAAATATTTTGGGGTAATGATAAAAAAAGTTCCCCGACCACTGCTTTACGCGTACAGTCAGTGCTTGCAAGTATGTGTGTGTGTCTACGCGCATACTGCATACACAACTTCAATGTCCCATATCTCCGGTGTTTATTATCCGATTTTAGTAAAAATTTCACAGATTGTCATTATTATTAATTCAAATGGCATCTCAAAGTTTTCCAAATTCAAGATTTTGTTGTTATCGATCCCATGTGTATATCGGAAACGGGAAGAGTTATCGAAAATCGAAAACAAACTCGTACTGCCTAGGGATGGGACGAACTTAAGTTTAAAATATGAAGTCTCTAGCTCTAGACGCGTTCATACATACACACAGACAGACGGACGGACGGGCGGACAGACGGACATGGCTATATCGATTGGCTGTTGATGCTGATCAAGAATATATATACTTTATGGGGTCGGAGATGCTTCCTTCTGCCTGCTAGATACTTTTGCACAAAACCATTATACCCTTTTCCTATTTTTAATGGGATGAGGGTATAAAAACGGAACTTTTTAAAGTCACTGCCAAAAATCAAATTATTTATTTATTTATTTTTTTTTTCGGTAATTTTATTTTTAAAATCGATTTTAGTTCATGTATAACGTAAGTTGATATTATTTGGTTTTGCCACAACCCATCATATAAAGTAAACATTTTCTACACAAAATGATATATATTTATTGCATAGGTCGAGCTCATCTTGTACGCCACTCAAACTGCTAAGCAACTTGGGAGTTAAATCGAATTTAGCACAAAGTTGCCGAGTGTTTGAATATATTTAAGAAGTTAATAAAAGTATTAGAGATAAAAAATACAAAGCGGTCTTGTTATTTTTGAAAGTTATGCATTTTCTATTACTTTCGTTGAAATTAGTAACCTTTAGTTATCGAATAGGGAGCGTAAATGGATATAAATAAATTGTTTTTATCGTTTGTTCTAAGATAAGTTAATTTCGTAAATTGTATTTAGTTTTACATTATTGTTTTTTTATTGTTTGCGTTTAAGTCTAATATATTCATAAACGAGTTTTAGTTGCAAGTTTAGATATAGGTGTTGTAAATACAATTAAATAATTAACTATTAATGTACAGAACAGAGTGCTTTGAAGTTGATTATTGTAAGTTGTGTTTTCATCAGAAATAAACATATTATTATTCTTGGAAGTCATCAGCGATTATTCAAATGCACGTGTCAATATAAGCACTTAATAACTCAAGTTCAAATGAATCTGTAATAATTTGCTTTTCTTTTTGCCTGGCTCATTACATACATATATGGTTATATTAAATAATTGGAATATACAGTTTTGCCACAACATTTGCAATGGAATACGCATTCATTCCATGACATACTCATTAAACAAAAAAAAAAGATTAAGTAAACAAACAAACAAAAATAGAACACGCAAAAAGCTGAGCGTCCTTTACAGTTCTGTTTTTTAAACGCCATAAACTAAAGTAACACTTAACATATTTCATTTTGACCTTAACACGTTAAGAATTGAACTCATACTATATATAAGGGCCTCGAACAAAAATGCACGCACACAAATAAACAAGTACTTAAGTGCTAAAAGACTTGACTTAAAACGAAATACATAAATCTTTACAATAGCTATTAATGAATATTAATTACAAATTAGTAGTAGGTGCTAAATTTAGTTGTCTTGTCGCTGTTTTCTGCCATTTTCCAGTTAAATGGTTGAGTTTTTGTTGGATTTTAATAAATATTAGTTAGTTTTAAACCCATTTAGTTGCCATTTTTTAGTTAACCTAATATTATTGCTACACACTAGGAGGTATTCTCATAGTCATCGGGTTTGTGCTTGATTCGAAAATTGTTTAAAAGATCGGCACAGTTATTGACCATCATCAGATAGTCGCCATTGTTAAGATTGCTTGTTCCTGATTGTTGCTCACGATTGATTTCACCTCCTCCGCCACTATGATTATTGATTGGGAGAGTTTTCTCGTTTTGACTGTAATTGAGAAACTTCAATTTAATACTTGAACTCTTAAATATTGAAATGTGGTTCAACTGTACCGGCTGTGAGTAATATTTCCAAGCATATCACGAGACATAATCACAGCCTTTTCCAGTTCCTGTAATAGCAACGAGTTCTTCAGATTTGCATGCAGCTTCATTGCCGCCTGCGTGGTCGTATAAAGCTTATTGATCACATTGTGTACCTGGGCCTCAGCTGTGTTACAACAAAATACAACGTTAGTACAAATGCTCCAGTCTATGAAGTGTGTCACTTACAATCTGCAACCTCGTACTCCTCAACACTGCCGACTCGCTGCTTGGCCGCATTATTGGGAGTATTGCTGTTCAGTTTGTTTTTGTGATCAAAACCCAAATTGCGCGGCCTCGGTGGCACAATGGGTTTATTATTGGCTACGATATTGGGTGTCTCCTCCGAACTGGAGTCGTCTTGCATTGTTGTGCCTGTCAACAAAAAAAGGTATAAATAATATGTATTGTTTTTGGAGGTAATCTTAAATTATTTACCATTGTTGAATGTAGGCGCCTTGCGTCGATTGCTGTTGGTGTTGTTGATTTTGTTGTTGTACTGTCGATTCGCAGCTGAAATAATTCAGCAAAAAGAGAATAACGAGTTATGCATTGGTGAACATTTGTGGCAGGAACATTTAAAACATACCCGTGGGTCCATTGCTACGACTCTGACCATTTGATGCACTGCGCAATCGATTGCTGTCCTCTGGCTCTGAGTCACTCTGTAGTTAAGACGTGGAGGACATTAGTTTGAAAAATAGAAATCTGTTAGTGTGTCGCTTACAACCTGATTGAGCACATTCATTGAGTTGCTGGATGCGCCAAGTCCCGATTTACCCTGCAGACTATTGCGTTTGCTGGCGGATCGAGCAACGTTTCCGCTACGATGCTGAGCTGTGGGTTTCTGTGGTGTGCCATTGGGTTTGCTTGCTGTTTAGGCGACATCGAGAAGTAAGAAATATATCATTAGCTAAGGCAAAAAGAAACTGTTTAAGGTAATTTGTGGCCCTTACGTTTGCCAAAGTTGCCCATATGCAGATCACTCAAGGAGCAGGCGCGCCGAATCGACGACTCCTCAATGGGCATGGGATTGAGCAATTTGGGATTGTTACCTGTAAGTAGGCATTAGACGGTTATTAGTTGTGGGTCGAGAACATGCTTTAGTCAAAAGGTGCAACATAAATGGTTTTCGTTTGTGTAGGTTTGCAACTATGAAAACGTCAACCAAAAATCTCTATAAAAAATATAAAATAACAATGAGTGCACTTATATCAAGGATATATCCCGTGTACAAAATGATATAAATGAGTGGAACGTAAAAATAATCATTGTGCTGGTTTGTTTGTTCTGTAGTTATTGGTGGTACAACATCGAGGCTTAAACGTTCAAACCTTTTAGGCGCTCAATATTCAATTCCTGACGATCATCACTTTCATCATGATCTTCATTTCGTTCGTGGTATGCATCGCCATCTCCATTGTCATCATCATCATCATCATCGTCGGCAACAACTTCCTTGGCCAGTTCCACATCATTGCTACTGTCATTATTACGATAGCCAAAGTCAGCACCCTCGAGCACATCAGGTAAGCTGCAATTCCTTCGGATATGTCTCGCATATGCACAAAGATCCGCATCACTGGAGGGCAGCAATTCTTCTTGTTGCAGTTCCTGATCCTGGGCACGTGCCAGCATATCAAAGTTCATTGTTAGACTCTTGACGTAACCCTTTTGCTTTGAGTTGCAGGCAAAGGGACGCAAGCGTGTCTCTGTCGCCATACGTATCTGTTCCATTTTGCGCTCCTCCATTCCGATTAGCTTCTCAATGATGTCAATCTTCTTGGCAATGTTCTGGCACTGATGGCTAGTGGAACTACCGCTACCCGAGCAACGCTCCACATTGTTGTCCATGTTCTTTTTGTGTTTTGTTCGCTCCAATTGCACCTCATCAACCACGGCCTGAAGTTGTGGCTTTGTGTATAGTTTCAGGCTTTGCATGTGCTCTAGATTCTCCGGAGCATTGCCGTTCTCGGCAAAGAACATTTCAAAACTACGCTCTCCACCATAGTTACTTGGCAAACTACCTACAATATGTGTATCCAATTCCTGCAAATCCATTTCCGAATCTATCTCGTTGTTGCTGTTGCTATTGCTGTCCACATCATTAAGATTGGCCTGCTCTCGCTTGGCACTAGGCGTATACTTGATTTGCGAGACAGTATTGAAGCGTACACTTATCTTTGGACGTGTTTTCTGCCTCACACTGGATGCCCGCCAATTGCTGTTCTCTTTGGTATCGAAGCGTGAGACTTTCTTCAGACAGCTGTGCGTAGCTAAGGCTCCACTGCTAACAGAGCTTCTCATGGCCGGCAGAGGGCGTTGCTGTGCTCGCTGTTTCTCGCGCTCAAACTTGAGCAGATTATGCTCAAATTGACGCACAACACTGGCAGTCCGAGAATTTCCGACACAAGACGTTTGCTTCTTCTCCACATTGCATGTCAAAGTTGAGACTAGATTGTGAGGTTTAGCTGGTATTGGAGGCTTGGGCATTTGCTTGCGCACAAACATCAGCTGGTTATTGGATCGCGATTGGTATTGAGGGTGGGATTGAGTTGGAGTATGAATATATGGTTGAGAGTGGGAATGGGTGTGGGTGTGTCCGTGGGAATGGGACTGTGAAATGGGATTCGAGTTGCGTTGAAGACGCTGCTGTGCAAAGTCTGTGCTGAGACTTTTATTCACTCCCGAATTATATTGCTTGTTCTTGGAACGCATTGTGGGTATATTGTCCACTCCTGAAGATGAAGATGCAGCTGCAGCTGGTGGTTGAATTGACGCTAGACGAGGAAAAGTCTTGGAGCTAGGTATAGGTTTAAGTGGCTGCAGATTATAGCCAGTGACATCGAAACTATCAAACGCAGCTGCTGCTCTGGCCGAAGCCTCCTGTCGCATATAATAATCAAAGCTACCATAAGCATTGGGACTGCTTCCATACGACTTGGAGACCGGGCCGTGTAGTATAAAGTTACGTATGCCGGCATGACATTGCATGGCTTGCAGCGGAGGTTCAAGTGGAGCACTTTTGCAGTCACTCTCGTCGGAGAGCACACTTTCAAGGCTGTTACAGTAGCTGCCGCCGTCGGAGAGCAATGATTCCTGGCTGTTCTCGTGCGGCAGCTGGCCAGAGCTGCTGAGAAAGAAGCTGGCGCTCGAATGACGTTGTGTCTCTAAGAAACGTGCCTCATCTAGACGCTGCTGTTGCGTAGCAATCATCTGATCCGGCTTAAGGATGTCCGACAGAGAAACCTTTCTCTCACACTGATAGATCTCTCGGTAGACATAATACTGAGTGCGTCCACCACGTGGTGGTGTTGCCGTTGGCGTTGACTCTCCAGTGGAGCTGTCCAAGGCTCGCAAGTTGGCCGGCATTGAGGCGGAAGCGGGTAACGGAGCATATCTGGATGGTTCATCAAGATCTCCATACTTGCGTGTTATCTCATCAATCATCTTCTCGGTGTCCGCATGAATCATGTCCAGAATGGTGCGTGCATCGTCCGCATAAACTGAATGGCGCTTAGGTTCTGTGGGCACTGAGCGCTCGGACTCCACTGACCACTCCACCTCCTCGTGAACAGGCGAAACTGGACAGGATTTATAGTGCTTAAGAATGCTTGGCGTACGTCGATTGTTGCCAGCAGGATTACGCTTAGCGGCACTGAGCCGTGGAGCTGTTTGCGCCGTGTAATTGTGCTTATGCTTTGGAGCATTCGAGGCGGAGGTCACATAAGAGTGGTTGCCGTGTCCGAAGGGTACACCCGGAGGCGGGTGAATCTGATGCACGCCCACATGATGTGGATAGGGTGGATAGTGTTGCTGTACTTGACGCATGGTTTGAAAATTCTGTTGTAGCTTCGATTTGGATGCGGCACAGTTGAAGAATTGCTGAACTGAATTGAGTTGTGGTTGTTGTTCTTGTAGAGGTTGTTGCATTGCGGTTGGGTTAGAGGACCGACTAATATACTGTGGAGATTCATGGGAATCAACTGGTTGGGTTATTCAAAATAATCAACAGCAAAATTACAAATATTTTTTAAGGTTTTGCGGATGATTTACCAACATTATATTACCAACATAGTGAGCGCAAAGGAGAGCAATCAGTAAAAAGAGACAAATAGAGAGAGAGAGAGAGAGAGAGAGAGAAAGAGTGGACGAGGCAAACAAAATATATCGCAAAGTTGACGGATTAGCCTACAGTTATACAGGATATGGTCTATAATCGGCTCATGACCTCAGTAACGCATTCTTACCTGTCTTCTGATAGCGTGCTGGACCTGAATTGCGTGAACCATCCAGATTGCCCGCCAGACTCAGATCCGATATGCTATGGCTGCCTCGCAGGGGTCTGTGCCCGACCTGAGAAGATTACAGAGCAATAAACGTGTTCTAGTTAGCCAAAATAAACATATCGTATTATCAGGTGATAGTAGCATTAGTTTATAAATGAGTTAGCAAACCGGAAAGCAGCTCTTTGCCAGTTTGCTCCGGTTTAATGTATCTTGCTGTTTGGATGACATGGAGTCGTCTTCTTCTTTTTTTTTTTGTTAGCAAGCGAAGAAGTTGTTATATCTGTTATAATTATGTTTATTATGGTATTTATTTTTAGAGTGTGCGCTGAAGTTGTTAGAAATCGGAAGACTTTTCACTATTAACAGGGATCACCATGCGGGCGACCTAGGCTCGGTTAAGTATTTAAATATAAATTGCTTTTTAAGCGATTTTTATAATATAATACAAACATTTTAGTACAGAATGTCTTGGATTTTAGTTGTTGTTTAATGTCTTAAATCCAAACTTTCTTGGCATAATGAGAAGCAATTGAAACGAGACAATTAAGTATCAGTTGTGAAAAGGCATCAACAATTAACTTTTAGATAACTCGATTTCTCACCTCAGCTATAACATGTAACTTTTTAATGTCATTTTTACGCGTACCCTAAATGTTCAGGAAGGGTATTTTTTCGTTTTTTTTTTTTCGCACCGGTTGTATGTTTTTGGTTGTGTGTGGTACGAGACAGACACCAAATAAAAAATTACACATAAAATAAAGGTAAACAAAAGAAAGACGTGAACAAATAAAACCAAAAATAAATTAAAACAAAAGTGACAAATATTTCAAATATAACCAAGAAAGAAGTTCTAGTTACTAACGTTTTCCAGCTGCTGCTTGACCTTGTTGATGACTTGAAGCAGCTCCTCTTTCTTGGTGCTTGTGTATGACTTTGTGATTGTGGGCGGCGTTGAAACAACCTTTCCATTTTCAGTGTTGTGTTTGGCACTAATACTGCGACGACCTTGAATAGAATATAATTATCGTTACAACAAATTCAAAAGGAAACCCATAACAACTGTGCATACTACTTGTGCCTCGCTCCAGCAACAATCCAGGTCCTTCCGGCAATGCTGCATGCAGAAAACTATTACTGCTCTGCGGAAGATTCTCAGAGCTGCCACCCAACGTTGAGGCTAACGAACGCTCGGCATTTTCCGCACTGGGCGTGGATCCCTCATCTTCTGTGTCCGATGTTCCAGTGCCTGTGCCAGTGCTTGCCGTGTGCGAGCTGCCATTGCCACCGGTGACCAATTGTAGGCCGGACTTCTCAAACTTTTGCCGTCTTACCGACTTACGCAACTCTTCCTCGTTCATTGCCGTCACCTTGAAGTCACTGTAAGAAAAAACAAAGTAAGTTAAATATATAAATATACAATGTTTCCATTTGATCGCTTACGTTGGTGTGCCAGGCATTATATTGTTATAAAACATGCCATGATCCGAGCTGGTTCGCTCGCCATCCGATATGTCCTCCACATCGCCATCGTGATCATGACTGTGCGTGTCAAAGCGCAGTCCAACCTTTCTTTTGTCGGGCTGCAATCGCTGCTGACCCACACCCATATTGGGCTGGGCACCATTGCTGGCTGCAGTGGCTGAGACGTTGGTAATGGTGCCATTGTTGTTGCTGCCAATGAACATGAGATCACGCCGCGTATCCATGCCCGAGTCAATGGATGAGTCCTCGCTCAGATATGTCTGATTGAACATGATGTCCTTGGACGAGGCGCTATTATAATCGGAGGTTTGCACATTGGTCGTACTATGACCACCCACAGAGGAGACAGTGCCCAACGGACTCTCCGAATTTGAGCGCATATCCTCTGTTTCCAGTTGACTACGCTGCGACCAGCGTCCACGCGGTCGTGGCGCCTTAATGCCCAACGGTAGATTGGACGCCGAGCTAAGGTTGCCCATGGACGAGGCCGTTTGTAGAGTGCCAGACGATGTGCCGCTAACAACTGGTGTCGGTATTGATAAGGCGCCACTCTCGGAGTTGCCAGTTGCCGCCTTTCGCATGGCCCACTGCGGCAGTTGGCCAACATCAGACAGTCGATAGGCATTGCGATTTGGCTGCGGCTCCTCGGGCACAATGAACTTGGGCGATAGCTGCTGATGCTCCAGCTCACTTGTGGGCGACTCAACCACAATTGCATCTGGCGGCGTAAGCGGCGCCATTTGACGCTGCAACGGTGCAATGCCCGATCTCAGTCGCTGCTGGGACATGCGTGCCTGCATGGTGACAATCATATCGTGCGGCACCTGCCAAATGAATATGCAGCCATCGCCACTGGCCGAAATAAGGTGTCGACAATCGTTGGTGAACTTAAGACCCGTCACCAGCTCGCTGTGTCCATACATTCTTGCCATGCATTCGCTGGAGTAGTAATCGTAGACGGCAAGCGTTTTATCTGTGCAGGAGGTGGCCACATAAATTCCACTTGGATCCAGACTTAGTTTAATCAGACTGCCCTCGTCCGAATGGGAGCCCTTAAAGGTTTTCGTTTGCTTTGCATTCTGTGTGCCATAGACGCGTATATTGCGGTCCTGACAGGCGGTCATAATGTGTTTGGCATTTGAGTCTACCTCCATGTCGTAGAGCGTTGTTTTTCCCGACGTGTTCGTGCCGCGCATAAAGATGTTGCCCTACAATGAGTATGAGTATGATTGCATTAGATTGCACCTTTTGATAAGCAAATATGCACACTCACCTGAAAACTTCTAAACATAATTGACTTATCGGCTCCGCAGCTGATCATTTGAAAGCTCAAGCCAGCGCCCACAAATTTGATGGACGTGATCGATGAGCTGTGATCATCCAAGGTCTGCAGCAGCAGATAATTTTGTGAGACGTCAAACACATGTATGAGACGATCCCGACTAGCACTGGCTAGCAGCTTGCGTTCAATCTTCTCATTGGAGTACTCCAGACACAGCACCTCCGACTCGTGCGCCTCAATAATGGTCAGCAGCTTGAGATTTGTTAGGCTGTAGACGCGTATGTTGCCACAACGATCGCCGCTGGCCAAGTGTTGTAGTTCGGGACTAATTTTGATGCAACGCACACCGTTGCGACCATCATAGCTAGAGTTGCCTGTCTTGTCAACGAGCGATGAGCCCTGATCTTTGATGTACTGCAACTCATCATCGCTGTAGATGATCTTGAGCAGCTCTTTGGAGTAGATATTCTTGCGATATATCTCATTGTTGGCACAACTTTCTAAGCCCCACACCCTTATCGTATCATCCGAGGAGCATGTTACAAAACAATCCTCGGGCAAAGTTTGCGACGGCTCACGCTCTACGTTATATGGCACAGTCTCCACGCCCCAAATGCATGTGGAGTGATACAGGAATGAGTGTGATTTGCCCACACGCGACACATCGCGCAAATCCCAAATATACAACGAGTGATCGTTGTAGACGCAGCTCACCTGCAAATATGATTGGTTAATAATCAGTTGATCTAAAATAGTATATGATTACATACCTTGGACCGCTGCTCGTCAAATACCATGGCAATACAATCGGGAAACTTGGCCTGTTGGGGCACAGACATAATGTGATTAATCTGAGTACCCTGAGAGACATCGACGCCCAGATAATGTGTTCGAGGCAGCGTCGTCACGTACTCGAGTGTTGCTGCATTAAAGATGCGTATTATGGACTCCGCACAGCCAACAAGTATGAAACGCTCATTGACACAAATGCAGCTGGCATTGCTGGTGCGGCATTGCACCCACTTGTCAAGCAGCCGTCGCGAACTGAACTCCACCAAATGGCCCTGTCGTGTGATGGCATACGTGCTCTCCGAACAGATGCCCTTGCCGCATGCCACCGCACAGAAGTCATTGTCGCGTAGATCACCCAGTATGGCGCTGCGGCCCATTAGCGGCACCGGATCTTTGTACTACACACGATGATTTAAAAATATATATCAATTAGTTATAATGATAGGTTGTTTGCTTGAATGCTTAAATGACTTTCGTACCTTTCGTGCACCCTCCAAGTACCAGTATTTGACATGACGCATGCCAACAGTGACAAAATAGCTGCCATCCTCAGAGAAACAAACGGCAGACACCTTGGTGCTGATTTTGTTCGATGCCATTTTGAGATGTGCACGCCAATCGTACACATTGACAATCATGTCATGCTGTGAGCCCACCGATACCAGGTACTTGCCGTTGGGTGAAAATGCCTGTTATAGAGATGATGATGAAACGGAATACAAAGGTTTATAGGAGGATATATAATATACTTTATACTATGTGCTTACCACACATGTGGCGGCATATTTGTGATCCACAAATTCGGCGACAACATTGCCACCGCCGCAATTTTCTAAATTGCCATTGGGCGTTTCCAGTTCCCAGACTTTAATGGCAGGATTGATGCCACATTCGCCTGTGGCTACATAACGGCCGCAACGCGAAAACGTCACGCATGTGAATCCTTTGCGGGAAGTATTGACCAGATATGCCTGTGTATTTCGCTTGGCATTGAACAGCACCACGGTGCATCTGTTGGGGGTAACGAGAACAAAATGCAGAAAATGTAGTACACATATATGACAATATATATATGGTTAGGCTAAAAGGCAATGAGCGACAGCTAAAACAGCGTGCTTGTCTTAATATGTTTCATGATAGGGCTTGCAACTCATTTGTCCCCATTTTGTATTATAGCACATATTGTACCATTAACTCACTGACATTAACCTTTAACCTACATTTCTGATTTCTTGTGTGACTTAATAACTATATTTGTTCTTAACTCCTTGTTAGCTGAGTTGAAACTAAAAACTTACCCTGCTGGATAGGCGAGCAATCCGCTGACAGGCGACACATCAAGCGCTGCATTGCTGCAAACAGTAAGACCCAAAACTTTTTTGAGTTTAATCTGCAAGTACAAAAAATTCAGAATTTCAAATAAGTTAAGAATTACATCACTCATAAATGTTTGGTCAAGGAAAAATAACAAAAAAAAAAATAAACATTTACATAAGCTAACATCAAATCGCAGTTAAATGTATTCAATGCGTGATTTCAGCGTGCAATGCAAATTATTAACGCAAATAATACTCATGTTTGTCCAACGAGCTTGTATAAGAGTAAAAACATGTCTTTAGATACTTTTGTTTTTGTATCTGTGTTCGTACAAGTTACAAACCAAACGACAAGTGTTAACTTAAGTCGCTGGGTTGGGCTTAAAAACATGTGAAAATAAATAAAAGCACACACATTTGAAGGATGGCTATTTTGCATGAAAATAAAAGTGAAGAATTCATCAGCTTTAAGATATTGTTAAATACAATGGTAATGGGTGTGTTAGCTATATTTCTATCATTCAATAAGTAGTGAATTGATTTCCGCCCACTCGTAAATTAGCACTAATAACTTACAGCAGCAAGTCTGCAATGCACTTAATTAGGGAACGTATATATATATATATAGTATATATATAAGTAGAGGAAGCAACGAGTCAAGTGTTTTATGACAGACGTTTCAAGTTTTGGACTGATGGACTAGCTGGATATAATGATTTATATGTAAGTTCGATATGTGGGCGACTAGCACTTGGATCGCAACCAATTAAATATAATGCTTCAATAATATTCGCTGGCATGCAAAATACAATACGAAAAAAATAAAGTGTATTACGAAAAGATACTCATTAAACACCCGCAGCTGAATTAGTTTTTGCGTCGCAGATACAAAGCGTACAACAAGCTGAGATCATCCGGCGAGAAGTGTATGCATACTATATAGGATATGTAGTATATATGATAGGAATGTGCGAAGCTGTTGTTGTTGACTTCGTTGTTTATTTTCTGTATTATTTGGTAGTAGTATTACACGCGAATTCACTTTAACGTCTGCGCTTTAAAGAGTAGTGATTCGGTTTTTTTTGTGTGTTGTGCTTAATTCAAAATAAACAACAACTTGACAACACCAACGCAACGTCCAAATATGTCTCAATGCAAAAGGTCGTTTGTGAACCGGTTTGATTCTATAAGCTGTCTTTTGATATTTGCATTCGTAATGAGTATAATATGCCGTGAAATTGTAAACACTGCGAGAGCGTGCCTAGAAAATAGGCAATGCCACAAGGCAGATACTTATAACTAAATAAGTAACAAGTGCTAGACTCATTGATACCCAGTAGGGGTAACCCTAAAACCTTTTGATACATTAAAACCATTAACATACACGTTTGTGTTTATTTAATTTGTTATGTTTTTGAGATTTACTCATACGCTAACCGGAAGACGACGTCGCACGTCATTTATCAAAACAGTTTTTATGGTAACTAAATAACTTAGTTACAAATTTGGACAAGCGGCGAAAATGTTTTATGCGAACTGTCAATGCAAATACGGGAAGTTGCTTTGAGTTGTTGTCTTACAGACGAATGCTTTTATAACTTTACATCGTTTGGAATGTTTTTCAATATTTTAGCGGTACAACGAACGTATTTCAGATTACTACAAAGCTAACTAACAACAAATAACGTACAGTAAACAATTCTCTACAGTCATTAAACCCTATTCTACACTTGCATAATAATAACAGATCTATGATCATTTATTTCATTTGTTTTTATGCCGTGTCTGGTCAGCACGTTTTGCGAATTTCTAATTTGCTCTCTCACTCGCTTTTATTTTTTTTGCCGTCGACTAACAATATGTATATACAAGACTTGCCATTAGCAAGATATACATATAAACAGATATATCATTGCAAAATACACTGTCAAGAACGTGAGCAAAATGTTTATGGCTGAAGTTCGTTTTTGGCAGCGAGTAGATTGAAATTACAAAAAAAAACGGTATGCAGAGAAGTTGCCATGAAATACTTAAGCCATAGAGACCTGTTGCCTGTTTGCCTATCTCTCTGTTCACTGGCAGCCAATTTAGCATTCGCGAGATTCTTTGTCTCATTGTCTCAGCATTCCTTGTTGCTTTAGAAGCTGCCGCTGCCGCTGCAACTGTACAGAGAATATATGGCAATCGGGTAATTGTCTATAATTACTTGCGGCAGCTAACACAAATCAAGCAAATGGCCAAACAATATTTATATGAGTAAGTTTTAGCCTGGCCGCAAACACTCACAAACAAACACACACAGAGAGAGAGAGAGACAACAGTAAAGCCAGACTACAATGGAATAAGACTGACTGAAGAGAAAACCACAAAAACTCATTACAAATGGGAAGGAGAGATAAAAGTTTTGACCAAATGAATCATGCCACCGAGCATATCTATGGGAGACACCAACACTTGGCAGTCTTAAGTAGTTTGAGACAAGTAAATATATATATATATATTATAGTATAGTATAATATATATTTACTTAAGTATTGCACCTTTACCTCATAGGCAGCTATTTCCTCTTTGCCATAGACGGCAACTGGCGATGAATTTCGTGGCGCGAACATTTTATCGTTGCACAATTGTACATAACAGCAATAATATCGTGGCGCACTTCAATCCTTACCTAATTATTATATATTTCTATGGCACCGCAGAGAGAAGAGTTAAAAAGAACGCCCTTTAATTTTTCACTTATTCTAAATTATAAATTCGGTTTTTTAAGGGGCGTTGTTTTGTTTTTCAATACGTTCAATAAATAGTACACATTAAATAATACTTTTTCAGTTGATTTTACACTGTATTTTCTTTTAACTGTTGTTCGTTGTTGTTGTTTATAAACTATTTGATGACTAGTGTCGACAATATAATCTGTGACTTTTTCAAGGTCGTTTGTTAGGCATGCTTTACGATTTTGCTGCCTTCTTTCGTCGTCGTTGTTTTTATCCGGTTCGTTTTCAATGCCGTGTTAAGAATTTGATGCTGTCAAAGGTCGTTAAATATATATTCAATATTTCATATTTTCTTGAGCATAGGGCATTGTGTGATTTTTCATTGATTCACAATAGAAGCACATTCCACTTTAATTATATATATATATTCGTTTTATGTTTTGGTTAATTAATTTATTGCGTTTTTGAAACAACATATAGATAGCAATAACTTAATCGATTGCTTTATTATTTGCCATTTTTTTGTAATTGTAATTGTCGTTGTCAATTGTCGTTGCGTATCTATTGGATACGTATCGTTTTTAGCGCGGCTCAAATGAAACTGTTGAGATTTCTACAATATGCCAAGCAAACAACGCAGTCATCGAGAGCGAGAGAGAGAGATATTACTGCTACCTTCTCAGCCTTCTCGACGAATTGAGCATTCGTGAGACGACGGCATTTGAAAGCTCTTTGCGTATGAGTATCTGTATCTGTATCTGTTTGTGAGTATCTTGGCGATCGGTCTGAGCAGCTCCGCGCGATTTAATTTGCATATTTTGACACACAAACAAGTTTGCGGCGGGCGTGGATTGTATTTGTATTCGTATTTGTATTGGTTTGGTTCGGATTGAAGTCAAAAGCGAAAGACACATGCGACTTGATCGCTTGACCGAAGGAAGGCGTTGTTGTTATTTATATCTACTCACGTTTAGCATTCTAACACGCGATTACAACATTTACAAATGACAATTGAGAAAGCACGACTACTTTACAACAATGCAAGGAAAAAGCCGAGACAAGTGGTAATTAATGATTTGTTGGTGCACCCACACAAAAATTAATTGCATAGACTCAAATGATATGGTATGGAAAGCTTACAATATAAAGTGTGTATCTATTTAATAAAGTTAAGCTTAAGCCTTTAAGGCCTCATTCTAAGTGGTTGCACAAGTGTAAAGTTGTATTTGACATATATTTGTTGTATATATTTGTTTTTTGATTCTGTTTCTGTGGCTGTTTCTAACGCTGTCTGCACTGCCCACAAAATGCAATAAATTATGAGTTAAAGCGATATCGATATTCAATTGTAGGCGTACACGTTTGCTCCAAAGTTGTAAACAAACACAAAATTAGGCAAACCAGCAGCAACCAACAACAAATAGTCAACAGAGGAAGCCAACCAGATCATCAGCGTTGGCATGGGCCAAAGCAAGTGGAACAGAACCAGCACCATAACGAACAATAGCACCCAAGATAAAGCAAAATAAGTGCTTAACAGATATCTATATATATATTGCGCAATATATGCAAAAGAGATTAAAAAAAAATAGAATACAACTTTACTTTAAGTAAATCGCAAACCTATTGATGCAGATCTACATTGGTTAAATAGTCGTATAGGAATCTATCATATTATAGTTTCCTATAGTCGTATAAATAGTCGTATAGGAAACTATAATATGATAGATTCCTATACGACTATTTAACCTATGTAGATCTGCATCAATAGGTTTGCGATTTACTAAAACATTATATGATAGATAAAGAAATTAAGCTGCTGAGCAGCCATAGAACTGCTTTTAAAGTATTACGCAGATATATCTCAAACTGTTTTGGTCAGTTTTGAAAGGTTTGTTTTCAAAAATCATTAAATTTAGCAAAAGATTTCTTAATATATAAATGCATCGATTTATATATAGATTATGTCAAAGATTGTATTTTTGAGGGTTTCCAACTATTTACAGTTGCATTTTACCCACAATTTAAACTCATTTAAGTGAACCAAACCAAACCTTTTTTGCTGCAATCATAAAGAGATTTCAAAATGCACTGAAAAATTTAATTTGTATACAAATGCAAATCAAATTGGTGCCCAACTTATGAATTTCTTTTGTACACATGTTGACGAAATCAGTAAAAAAGGAAAATCAATTTGCATAATACACAAATCAAGTGCAAAATTCAACAACAACAAACAACATCTGCAGGCCTAAAACACACACACACACGCACACACTGCAAGAGTGCGACTGATTGACAAACAAAATGCATTGTTAACATTCCCGCTCCCCCATTTGCCCCAATAACAAAGAGAAAGACAACCAAATAGAAAAAGAGTCAAACGCACTTGAATGCATCACAAAACAAAAAAAAAACAGCTCAACTCGAGGCCAAAACTGAGACCAGGGCACACATACATACACATACACAAAGAAAGAGAGATAGATCTTCAATGTTGCAGTCAATTTTTTTTTGTTTTGGTGTGTGGCTGTTTTGTTTGTTTGTCGTCGTCGTCGTCGTAGTTTATGGGGGAAAGTTACAAGCGACGGAACTGACAGATGCTAGGCAGATAGATAGATAGATAGATTAGACTTTGCGACTGGCGACTGCATGCGGCGCATATTCAAATGAATGCAGCTAACTTGTTGTTGTTGTTGCTGTTTTTGCTGTTGATGTTTTGTTGTTGCCACTTGGCCGCCTTTTTCCTTTGATTCGCGCCGTAAAATGTGGCCGGGGGTCTGTTATAACTATGTATAGTCATTTTACGTGGATTGCGGATCGCAGTCTTGCTGCTGTTGTTGTTGTTTCTTTCGCTGTGTTGGGTCTGACAATTAAATTGCATTATTGCTTAATTGTCCAACGATGAAATGTTTTATGACGCCATTTGTCATTTGTGTTTGTTATACAAATATATATTAATTAATTACAATTCATTATAAATAAATCCATATTTGTGTCATACAAATGATTAAGACCTGATTATTGTGTATAGTAAATAAATATTATTTTAGCCTCTTTGCTAAATGGTACGACCTTCATATTGACAGCTCTTTGTGTACTTAACTAATGATGGTAACTTTTATTGATTTGCGAGGAAGGAGAAAATAGCACAAACTCTTTCTTAAATGTGGAACAAAGTATCACAGCTAAAAAACACATTCATTAAAGCCAAAAACAAACAAGACAATTAATAACCTGACTTTGACACTTTGACAGTCAATCAATGGGTATCTAACGCGCATTAATTTCGATTGTGTTAAGTGTGTGCATTTGTCAGTCTGTCAATAAATTGCATTGCTGTCGAAAATGGTGAGGTAAGCATCAGCGTCTTTGAAACTCAATCTTAATCGTCTTATAAATCAGAGTATTCAATTTTCAGTTCGTTTATTAATCAAAATGATAATGTGTTGTTAGCCTTAAATGCAACTCTGATTATATCTTGCACAATTAACGGCGTTATATTACAATATACAATATCAAGAGCTTCAAAAAAATGCTTGAGATATTGATTACATAACGGGTAAAGCGTTTTTGTGTGTGGTCGGAAATCGGTTATGGTTATGGGCAACAACGACGTTGTAAGATTTAATTATTTGACATCATGTTTGTTGTATTACAAAAAACATTTTTTATGTGCTGCTAAATGCTGCAGAGGAGTTTGTTGTCTGTTGTTCAGTCCAGACGTTGTGGCAACAACACCAACAACAACAACACCAACAACCAATCACTTGAGAATGCGTTTTCAAAACTAAGCCGCTATTTAAGAGGGACGCCCACGATCTACAAAAGAGAGACATTAAGACACACAGACAGACAGCTTGAAGTTTGAGCGAAAAATGCGCATAAATTGTGTTTAAAGCACAACAAGAAAAAATATCAATCGAGTTGCATGCAACGCGAACGCATTTAAGAAATTTGCTACAATTCGACGCGAAAACAATTCGCATGAACAGTTGCTGTGCCTAATAACAGGTGTCAGTTAGCCAACCCCAAAGCTGCCCACTGTTCAAATGCATTAATTATGGCTTGATTTAAGTATGAGTTAAGGCATGATAGACTTTCGGTAAGCTACAGAAAACATTATTCAAATGCCTAGTTAAGTTCAACTACAAGTTAAGTTAACAGAGTATTTCGGAGTCGTTCATCGATGTAAGCAAGATTTTCACATGTTTTCGGTTTACACAGATTTAATATGTACTTTTTGCACTGTTTTGTGCCGGTGGTGATAAATTTCAAGTACTTTGTTGTTATGTATCTAAAGATATTAAATTGATTAGTAGTCGGTGCCTTTAACTTGTTTCCGGCATTTAAATAAGTGTTTTAATGCTTCGTAAAAGACAAAAAACTATAATGAAACAGCTTGAGTGTAATAATATTGTAATGCAGGCTTTGCTTAAACTGAACTCATTAAATGACCAAAGTAATAACTATAAATAATAAAGTAAGTCCCATGAGTAGTTAAGACTTAAGCCAGCTTATGGGCGACAGTGTTACAGCATAATTAATGTTTAACTAGTTTTGATGGCAGATTTTTCGCAACACACCATTTTTGAGTTACTTGTGTTGGCTGTCACAGTTTGTTTGTATCTCATGGTCAACCCCACCAGCAAAACCATGATGATTGTCATCGCAGCGCTGTTTAATCTCATTAAATATTTGCAGTTACGCCCACAAACTGTTAGTTAAAAGTCAGATAACGTTTGACTTAACGTTTCAACTTAAATCTAAGACCATGATTTAAAGCCTGTCAAAAGTGAGACAGAGTACAAGTATCAAAATTGATTTTTTATATGTATATATATATTGAATATTGCATTCTGCGTCGTTTCGAATGCAAAGCGAGACGAAAGCGAAGAGCAAAATTGAAACAGAAACTAAGGAGCTATAATAATAGTATCTGACATCATCTTCTGACATCACTCAGTTAGTAGTAAGAATCTCAGGTCTCTAAAACTCAATCATAACGTTTCTCATTAAAAATGCATTTGTAATATTCAAAGCCTGTTAGAAACCTGAAACCTTTTTTTGCGATTTTTAGCGTGATTTGTACTAATTAATAAATCAGCACAGCCATTCGATGGAATAACTACGCAAACAAATACCTTAAACAGGCTGCGAAATATGCAAAAAAACAAGCACATAAATTTCTTAAAATGTCTGCTAAATGCGGAACAAAAATTCATAAACTAAAGTTTGTTATCTTCAACGATATTGAGTGTTGTATATATATAGTAATATGATCTTTAGTCAACATCCTTGTGTTACAAATTGTTTAAATAGCCAGGCGTGGGTTTGAAGGTTTTCTCTCGAAATAAGCTGCAAGTACAGACTGCAAATGAAATCAGTGTAAATAAGTAAGCAGGCTATAGTCGAAATACCCCGACTAGACGATACCCTGATCTTTATACTTGATACTTTACGTGTACACTCCGTGCTTGAAAGTATGTGTCTGTGATAGTGTGTGTCTGTGTGAGTGTGTCTGTGTGTGTGTGTCTGTGTGTGTGTGTGTGTCGTTCACAGTAAGTTAAAATATTTAATTGTACAAGACAATAATAAAAAAAAAATAAATTAAATAGGTCTTAAGAAAACTTAGCAAAGCCCATACCACTCAAAGCTTGAACCAGTTGGGAATTCTAAGGCAGGGCACGTCAAAAACATTAGCTGCTATTACTATATATTGTAAACCAGACATCCTGAACCCAATACTTAACGCGAACAGTGCTTGCAAGTATGCGTGTGTGTGAGTGTATGGGTGTATGTGTGTGTGTGTGTGAGAGCGCATATACTGCGTACTTTACCCAATGTCCCATATCTCTGTTGTTTGTCAACCGATTTCAATCATAATCTGAGATCGACGCGTTCATACATACGGACGGACGGATAGACGGACATGGCTATGTCGGCTCGGCTTTTGATGCTGGTCAAGAGTATATATATATTTTATAGGGTCGGAGATGCTTCCTTCTGCCTGTTACATACCATTATACCCTTTTATCCCATTTTTAATGGGATCAGGGTATAAAAACAGCTTTATTTGTGGGCGTTTGTTTCATTTCGAATAATCGATTCATAAACATCGATTTATCAGGAGCGTTGTGGCATTCGAAAAAGGCAAATTAGTCGCATCTTATCGCCACTTAGCTTCCAAAACAGTGTCACGATTTAATTTTTCTGCTGAACAGATGTTGCCCAAAGGCATATTGAATAACAAGCTATATATCGTATAGCAAATATTATGTATGAAGCCAACCTGTCAATGCGGTTAACAAAAAGCAAGTATATCAAATTGATAATTGTTTTTGAAAGATAATTAAATTATTGCCGCAAGCGTAGATGATTCTTGAGCGTCGCTCTGAGTGTATAATACAGTAGCCATATAAAACACACATCACACAATATATATATATAAAAATATACATATATAATCTGCGCACACCTTATGACAACAATTAAACGAAAAGCATACAAAAAGGTTTACTTTTAAGTGCCACGAACATCAATCAAATGTTTGTTAATCATGTGGGTTGAATTCAACAAAAAAAATAAAATGCTTGCAACTTTACCAAAAGACAAAAATATTCGGAAAGTATCAATAAAAAAGTTATTTTGATCTAAACGGCAGTTAACGACTACTTGACACCCTGCATTACATTTTTAAATGACCTTTTCTTCGTTTATAGCATCATTTTCATATCCATAATATGAATAACATGATATCCATTTTTAACCATTTTAAAAGAGTGTATAAAAAACGCATTAAGTCATTAAGTAAACAGAATTAAGAAATACAAAAAAATACCTAATTTATTTTAGACATTAGCATCCACTTTTTTTTTCTTGCGAAATTCAGGTAAATAATATAACAACAAATGTTGATTGCGTTTTTTAATTTGTTTGTCTCGAAAGTGATACGAATGATATAACACAAAACAACAACAACAAAAAGATCACGTAAAAAACAATGCGAAGCTGATTACAAAAGCAAAAAAGAAAGACATAAGCACAAAATAAAGAAGTGTAAACTGCAATTTAATCATGCGGTTAACAGTTAATAGTTAACCGAGATCAGCGAAAGATAGCGAAAGAAAACTGAAAAGCTTAAAGTGGCAAATGTTGCCAATTCTTAAAACACCGCTCTCTTTTCTTATGCTACATGCCGCAGCACATTTGCATCTACATACTACATATATATTTAAGTAGTTTTTTTTTTTGCTAATTCCACGCTTTCAGCTTGAATATTGCATAAAGCTTAAAAGTCGATTTGCGCTCCAAGCTAAAAGTGGGAAAAACTGTTTGCAAGTGCAAGAGAAGTGGCTGGGAAAAACGTGCAAGTCTTTTCTCTATTATTTTCGGTCATTTGATCGAGCTGCAGTTGCTAACTAGTAATTATGCTAAAAAGTTAAGAAACCATGTGAAGCAAATCAAATTATAATATAATATTACATAAATAAATTGAATTTAAATTTAGTAAGAAGGCTCTAGTCGAGAAGTCCCGACTAGACAATGCCCTGACCCCTATACTTTACACGTACAGTTAGTGCTTGCAAGTATGTGTGTACACGCATACTGCATACTAAACTTCAATGTTCAAAATCAAAATGTTGATGTTATCGAAAATGCAGGTGTATCGATAGCCGGAAGAGTTATCGACAATTTGAAACAAACTTGACCAGCGCGTGGTAAAAGCGAACTTAAATCCCAATTGTCCAATTTCTATCTCTTACATTCTTCGGGATCGACGATCCCGATCAAGAGTCGGATATATGAGAGGGAGGACGGAGGGAGGGAGGGAGGGAGGGAGGGAGGTAGAGAGAGAGAGAGAGAGAGAGAGAGAGAGAGAGAGAGAGAAAGAAAGAGAGAGAGAGAAAGAGAGAGAGAGAGAAAGAGAGGATGACTGAGAGAGAGAGAGAGAGAGAGAGAGAGAGAGAGAGAAGAGAGAGAGAGAGAATAAGAGAGAGAGGATGAGTGCGAGAGAGAGAATGAGAGAGAGAGAGAGGATGAGTGAGAGAGAGAGAGAGGATGAGTGAGAGAGAGAGAGAGGATGAGTGAGAGAGAGAGAGGATGAGTGAGAGAGAGAGAGAATGAGAGAGACAAAGAGAGAGAGAGCGAGAGAGAGAATGAGAAAGAGAGAGGGAGAGAGAGACAGAGAGAGGGAGAGAATAAGAGAGAGAGACAGAGAGAGAGAGAGAGAGAGTGACGTTTGATATACGAAAGAGCACTTTGTGAACTGTCACTCACACAAACTCCTTGCACACTTAACTAATAAGATCAAAATCCTGAATGACTCACTTGAATTTTTGAGAATCGCGTAGAAGGGCGATTTGTATAAAGTAAAATTATTATTTTTTAATTATCTCATTTATATGCTTAAACGTTCTTTCCAAGTTTTCCGAATTCAAGATTGAATTGTTATCGATAACATGTGTATATCGGAAACGTAAGAGTTATCGAAAATCGAAAACAAATTTTAACTGATCTGGAGTCTCTAGCTCTTATAGCATCTAAGATCGACACGTTCACACAGACAGACGGACATAGCTATATCGACTCGGCTGTTGATTCTGATCAAGAATGTATATACTTTATGGGGTCGGAGATGTTTCCCTCTGACTGTTAAATACTTTTGCACAAAACCATTTTACCCATTTTCAATGGGCGCAGGGTTTAACTAAATCAATTAAATGATGCGCACAACCAGCACAAAATAATATTTAAGTAGAATTGCATATATATTTTAAATCTATTTTAAATCTATAAAAGTTGAGCTTGGTTTATATTGAAAAGTAAAACTTTATAGATGCAAATAAGCTAAAAGCTAAGCACTAAAAATAATCTTAACAAGCATATAGTTGATATGCAAATTTAATCATATACACAAACACAGTTTGCATGACAAGCGCACAACTTGGCTTTGGGCACAATTAAAATACTGGTCACGCTTTTCTTGTGCTTAATGCTTAAATAGAAATTATGTAAATGAACCGAAGAGTTACACAGTGTAAAGTGATTGGCTTTTGTGAATGGTGGAATATAAGCGAAAGCTTTTTTTCTAGAATAACTTTGCATATAATAAGTGCAAACACAACTTGAGGATTTTTGGTATATTATTCTATTAATATACGTTTGTTTGTTTTAATGAAATATTTTGACTTATGTCAAGCTTTTAACAGTCGCATTAACAGTTGTTTAACAGAAAGCAATATTTTCAAACTTTTTGGCTCAACAGTTCACTGACATTTTGTTTGTTGCTGGTTATAATTTAATGTACATATATATATATATATACGCGATTTGTGTACGCTTTACATTAAAGTATGTACGTATGTACACATATATATATTTTCTGTTATTAGCTCGCTGCTCTAACTGTTTTGCATTGTTTTATGGGCAGAGTCGCGTTTTTGTTTTTTGTTAAATCGTGCCTGTGTGCCTATGCGAGAACATGGGAAACAACATTCAACACCATGAAAAAGTGACAACAAACAGTTGTGTTGTGTTGCAACAGTTTACATTTAATGGGGTCTGTGGCGTAAAGGTTTGCCGCTCTTTCAACATAGGAAGAGGGAAAGCAGCGGTCACCCAACATGCTATATATACTATATATATTATATACGTATGTGTTAGAATTAACGCTTTGCGGCTTTGCCTATTTAAATTGTCACGCAATTTGTTTCTGTATGCGTGTGTGTGTGTGCGTGAAAGAAGTGTTGCAAGTGGGAGAGTATGGAAAATTAACGTGTTCTACTTTATTTAATTGTATTTAGCACTCAAACGATTTCAAAATCAAGTTCGTTTTGGTAAACGTAATGCTCATACAAAATGGGAAGCAAAAAGATTTACTTTATTAAATATTATTAATTACAATACTTACTCGTAACTAATCTAAAATGTATATTGTTTACTTTAATTCATTTAATTTAGTTTCGCTATTTATGCAAATATTTAAGTTTTCACAAATCAACTTTATTGCAACATTTTTGTGGAAAGTAATGCAGCCTTGAAACATCTACTTTAAATGTTGCACTCATTTAACTTAATAGCCTTGTTAATACCTTAAAGACGCCTACAACAACTACAACAACAACAATAATGTATTATACCAAGCCCAAAACATTAATCATGCTAATGGCCTCCAACACTCTCATCTCTCACTTTTTGTATACAAAAAAAAAAAAAAAAAACTACAATCCAGAAAATGAGTAACTTAAGCCTCTTGCAACATGGGTGACTGCGCCCGAGGCGGCAAACGGAAAATGCAAAATGGTAACGAAAGAAAACAATAAAAACAAAAACGAAACGAAAAAGGGAAAACAATTTTTAGGCGGCAAGTCGACCAAGCGAACAGCAGCAGCGGCGTTTTCCACATCGACGCACAAAAATTAGCAACAAGATCAACCCAATAAAATTTCAATAAAAAGGCATCAAGCCAAAAATTCAAATATAGTAAGGTACAAGGGGGTGTGAAGAGTGCAATACAGCATTAGAAAAACAAAAGCGACATGCAAAAGTTGAAAGTAAAGGAAAAGCATTTTCCTATTACGGTTCACCAGCAGCAGCAGCAACAGCAGCAGCAGCGAGAGAGAGACGACTTTCGCAGTAAAAGTAAACTGGACACAAATGCAATTGCTGCTACTTATGGACCGGACCGGACCGGTCTATGTTCCGGGTCTGTTCTCGTTTTTTGCTGTGTGCTTTTTCTTTTAGCGTGGGTGTGCCACCAGCCCCCAACAACAGACAAAGAGAAAGAGAGATTGTGTAGGTGAGTGAGAGAGAGGGTGGCAAAGCTGTCGCCAGACATTAACCAAATGGCTAAAAGAGCCTCTCAACCGTTGCAACTTTTGACTTCATTGCTATGCAGACATTAATTGAGTAAGTTATTGTAGACCATGTAAAAGATACCCTTTAAAACTAAATAGACATACGTAGCATAGCTTAATTTACATGCTCAAAGATATATATTCTCACAGCCATATCACATACAAATATATATATTTAACTTATTCGTAGGGAGGTTCACCAATATTACCACAGCTTAAAGTTGGTCTTGTCGCATGCCCAAAAGGCTTTAAATTAAACAACCGCACGTTTTCATGCGGCTAGCAATGCTATGGCAATAGTTACCAATTTAGCTTTTAACCCAGACAACACTCTAGCTAAAACGTTGGGCAACACCGACCGACAAATATGAACAAGCTATGTGCCACAACTTAAACATGAACTTTAATAACAGGAAAGTAATTAACTCAATCAAAGTATTTAATTAAATCATTTGCATGAAACGAGCTGAATAATATCAACATAATCATACGAAACATAAGAGACAATACGTGGAGATTATACTATTATTATACATACTATATCTATCTAGCTTAGTCTTTTTGACCTTGCCTTGTTCAAAGCGTGTTTCGGTAGACTTTTATCTTCATCTGAAGATGAATCTTACTAGATACAAATCTAAGAATATGAAATATTTTAGAAACACTTCTCTAAGCATTTTCTATTTGTGTGAAATATTTTTCGAAACATATTGAAGAAGTTTAAACGCAAATAACTTCTGCATGCAGTTTGAGAGTCACTGAGAGTAGCTTACTCTAAATAATCAAATATGCAATGATATTTATATGAATATCACAAATATCGACCAATATTGAAATGACCAAGCTGAATCTTAAACAATAACTGGCCAGAGTTGGTTATAGCCAAGTTTTTGATTGAATGCATATTAAATTGGGGTCAAAATGGGTTGGGGATATGCCTAACGGCTGTTTCTGAGTCATGAAATGGCCGCATATTAATATCTTTTTTTTCCATTTTTTATTATTTGCTGCAAAATGTAGAACGTTCAGAAAATATGTCAGTATACACAAGAATATACTATATACGTATATATATACGTACGTATCTGAATGCTGTGTGCATATGCTACATTTTGATATATGGACTGTTGTTGGGCGCAGCGGTTGGGGGGGGGGTTTGTGGTCGATTTGGTCGTGGGTAAGTTAGTTGCAGAAGCTGTTGTTGTTGTTGTTGTTGCTGGTTTTGTTTTAGCTGTGGCTGCCCAACATTTAACACTCGTGAGGTGGCCAAAATGGGATTTTTTTTCTCGCCATTTTAATTAACCAAATAAGTAGCGGCAAAATGTCAGCTGCACAAGGTAATTTATATGTGTACAAAGTATATAAATCATATCTAATAATCATTTAATTAACAATTCTTTCAACGTCAAATGAAAGTGGAAAGTGTGGCGAGAGCAAAAACTAAGAAAAAGAGAAGGGAAGAGGCAACAGGAACATTTTGCCTTAACCCAACACAACGACAACTTTTAACTTTGCGACTTTGGAAAAAGTAAAACATCAATAACCAGTAACCAGTTTTTAGTACTCGTCAGATTTGAAAAGATGAATCGATGAATCGATGATCGGTTTTTGGTTTGTTTTGTGAGAAATCAAAGAGTATATTAGGAACAACAATTGCATAGCTAACCTATGTTATTAAATAGTGAAACATGATACAACTCGTGATTAGCTCCACCTCTTGCTCAACTGTGAGGGGGGCGCATAAATTGGCCAAATGCTCATTAAATGCTCATTTTCGAAAATAATTACATGATGTCAGCCTTTAATCAAACAACGTCTTCTAGATAACACAAAAAACACAAACACACAATACAAAACAACAGGGATTTTGTTCGATTGGGTTCGTATCTATTGAACTGTTGTATATAGAAAGTTATCATTTTTAAATATAAATAGAGAATGAATAAAAGTATTTAATCATTGATATAGTTTTATATTTGAAATTTTAAGCAATCGGTTTTCGATTGAAAGTTCGCTAAAAAGCTATCATCATCATCATTCTTCAGACTAACTTTCAACAGCTCGTTGCTTGTTGGTAAAGAAGATAAATGTTTAGTGATTGGTGTTAGCCATATTTGCTTGCACTAAACACAACGTTTTAAGCATCTTTTGTGTGTGTTTCGAAGGCGGTTAGAAAGTCGCGCGCGACTAATGACAAATATCATAAACGACTTACGTACACACAGGCCTAGAAACCAGATAGTTATAGATGTATAGCACTTTCCCATCCATCACACACACACACACACACAGAACAGATGCTGAACTGACGGTCATTAGAAGAAACCATGGCCACAGACAACGCCGCCGCAAAGACGAGATTGCGACAACTATGCAAAAAGTAGAACAAAACAAAAGGAAATCTTAACTCAAGTTTCTTTCTTTGCTTGCAGTAAGAGCAAATGGTGAGGGGAGTGGTGGTGGAGGCTACTAGCTAGTAGCTGGCCATTAAGATTGCAATTTACTTTCGATGCATTTGCAAACATGAAGAGAGATAAACGTGGCGTATGCGCAATGTGCATTTCATATGGGGGCCTCCTCTCCATAAGTATACATATAGGCCAAAACAATTACGCCTGCTAATTAATTGTCGGTTGCTGTTGTTGTTGTTGGTTGCTTGTGCGTGGGGGAGGTGGGCGTTACAGCTGAGCCATAGCAATTATGTCCATCGTTCGTGTAGAAAATATTAACAGTTTTTATGTATGTAGATGCCGTCTCAGAAATGTAGCGGGGGGAGAGAGAAGGTGTATCTAGTAAGTAAGTAAGTATCTGCATATTTACACACACACACACACAGTTGTAGTGTTGTCTGCTATGCGCTAAGGAAAATTCCCCAATGAATGCAGTTTTTTTTTTATGGTTTTTTTCTATTCATCTTCTTAATGTTTTCTGCTCCAAAAAGCGCAAAGCGACTGGAAACTTATTATTTCTTTTTCTCTCACCAACAAAAAAAAAGCCGGTAAAGGTGGCAACAAAATATAAAAATTGTTGCCAAAATGAAAATGAAAGTGGAAAATTTCGCATTTTGCATAAATCTTTACACTAATGAACAAAAACACACAAAAAGATTGCATGTGAAAATAGCATTTACACTGTTGTCATCTAATCTTGAACCTTGAACCTTGAACTTTGACTTCTAAAAAGTTTCCAAATCAAATGCTTCTGTTTTAGAATCGTTGTTGTTCTTGTTGTTTGTGTGATTAATTATTGCGCATTAGGCAATATCGCAAAAGGGTAACCACAAATAGATAATTGAGTAGCCAAATTGCGGTGCTGACATTTGAAAAAGTTCGAAACAAATTGCAACAAATCCAATTTGAACTTGCAGGGATAATAACTCAGTGAACTAGTTCGTTAGACAGAGGCACTTTTTTTTTGCTACTTTTAAAAGGTCAAACAATTAAGGAAGGTAAATTTTATCAAGTAGAAACTCGTCGGGATGTTCTCAAAATAGTAAGCTTTTATACCAACCAAAGTATCAAGTTACATTTTATCTATGTTTTGACAACACTTTTGGCTGATAAGAAACTTAATAGTTATAAACAATAAAATAACTAAAAGCATGATGTATTCGAAATGCAAAAGGTTCAATAAAAAATGTTATCTGTGGTGAGAAAAGCGCACATAAATGACATTTCACATTTTTTTGGCCTTAGAAACTTAATTGTCAAACAAAAATTTGAGACTGTCATCTAAAAATAAAATAAATTGTCATACAACAGCTGAACATAATGAACCGAACTCATCTACCAAGAAAACTTACAGATTTAAAGCATTCGTGTGTTCACGAAAATTATACCACACCCAAGGGAAAATGGTTCTGGTTGTAATTACTGCTGCAATGGAATCCACTCGGATTACACGACCTCCGTTGAGTGTCATTTCATTCATAATTTACAGTTGCCAAGAGTTCACCACACACTCGCACAGTCGGAGGTGGATTTTGGCAATAAGGTAAAAAAGCAACAACAACTCACTTTTTCGCTGCGCTGATAGTTGGCTGGAAATTGCGGTGAACTGGGTACGCCAAAAAATGATGGTGATGCCGAATGCGGCGTCAACGGTGACGGTGACTGCGACTGCGACTGCAGCGCTAACTGTGACTGCGACAGTGACATACGTTGATGATGTAGCGACGACAGCGTTGGCGTCGACATCGACAGCGACGTTGGGGTCATGATTAAATGGCGCATTGTTGCTGTTGTTGCTACTGCTGTTGTTGTTGTTGTTGATTTAAACAATAAAACTTATTTTGTACTCTCTTTATGTGTTGCTCTTGTTTTTGTTGTTGTGTATTTAACACTTGACGATTTATACAATTTCCACACACAGTTCAGCAGCACCGTTACATTGTTTTGTTGTTGTTGTTGTTATTTGTTTGCCCTGTGACTTTCATTTAATGTACGAATATGTTAATGTCAATTGTCTTTTTGTGTTAGCTTATAATTATTATAAGCCTCTGCACGCCACATTTACTAAATCAAATATATATATACATATAAAGATATAAATTGATGCTTGACATTATGTTTTTTTTGTGGGTTACGTTCCAATTACTACGAATAATACTAATACTATTTTGCTGTTGATTATCTCATTCATTTTAGAACCCCTTTTAAAACATACAAACAAACATTCATTTGTTTATATATATTTATGTGTTTATTTTATATAAACAACTGTTTTTATTTACTTTATTTGCTTTTGTTTAGTTTTCTCATTTATTACAATTAGCATTTATATTGTTTTCATTCAATTTTCAATTCTCTTTCGAGCGTTTTTATTGCCAATTCGCTTGCTTTAAGTTTTCGCTTTTATTCCGTTATCTCTTATCAGCATTAAACGTGTCTTCTTTCGATCGTATTTTTAACTTTGCTTCTCTGTGTTCCCTTCCCTCCCCCCTTCGCTATCAACTACCCATCTGATGTTTGCCTCTTTTATATTTTCGTTATCAGTGGATATTCCCACAAACAAAAACATACAGAAGTAGAAACATTTTCGTGGACTTTACTTTGGTTAAGTTTATTTTTAGGGAAATAGGAAGTATATAAGCTGGAGTTAGCTTAGTTCAGCGGTCGGGTAACCGGGCTAAATTACCACAAATGGGGTAAAAGTTAAATTTCTGGGGGAAATGCTAATGATTGAAAAGTATATATTTAAAATTTTATATTCTATTAAACTTTTTTTGCTTCACTATGGTCAACTTCCACAACAATATTTTGGGGTAATTCATTAAAATATATATATTTTACATTTTCCATTCTATCGACCTTTTCTTTTCTCTTTACTACCGGGGGTAACATCAAGTAACATATCAAGTTAGCCACCTTAGTTTAGTTCTATAACCTCTATTATCCATCTAAACAACTCATTCTTAAAGCTTGACTCAACAGTTTTAAAGCCATTGACTCACATTCACAGTTTTAGAATCATTAACTCAATAATCAAGAGAGCTTCTTTAATGTTTTCCTTTTCACCTTTTCACCATTTCTTTTGCTGTTTGTTGTTTATAGAGTATTGCACAGTCGATTAGCTCACTTATCAATTTGCTTGCCTATTTTTATCTCTTGTTCTTATTAATGCGCATTCATTAATTGTGTGCGCTAATTGTTTATTCGCTTTTAGTTTTTGCGTTTTTACAAAACTGTCTTTTTATTTTCGAAAGTCTCTCTCTCTCGCTCTCTCTCTCTCGCTCTTTCGTTCTTTCGCTCTGTTTCGCTTTATTCAAATTGTCATTGGAATTCTAATTGTTTTTCTCGTTTTGCTTTGCAAATTTTGTTTCAACTTTTGCCCCTTCCTTATGATCTAATCATTTTTGATTTGATTAACAAACACAGAGGACAACAACAACAATCTGCTGCAGAAATATATATGTATATAATTTTGGGGTTGAGTTTTTGTTAAGGGGGGGTAACAATCCATCACAATTGTAGCTCGTTTATGTATTTACGTCATTTTTGGTCGAAACGAATCTGGACGAGAGAATCTCGTCGCGTCTAATTAACTTTGAGCGCAGTTGATGCTGCAGCGCAGTCTCAGTTGACGTCAGCAGCGAAGTCTGCGACTGCATTGGCAGCGACGACGACCGAATTGCACGCACCGAATATGTCCGAAGGCCGATTGAAAAAAAGCGCAACGTTTTTTGTTTTTTTGTTTTTATGTTATTTTTGGGCAGATAATAATGATGAAAAGCAGGTCGCGGTTCATTTACAGAATTTCAGTTGCGATTTTTAAGCACACAACACAAAATTCCTTTTTGCACTGCAAAGTTGCCAAATTGCACGAGAAAATTGCAATAACAACAACGAAACGAAAACGAAATGCATGCGCGCACCAGCCCACAATAGGGGCGAGCGAGGGGCGGGCGGGCGGTGGGTTGCGATGAACGGAGCAACGCGGCGAGAAAAACCGCGCACCAAGTCAAAATACAAATTGTAACTGAAACAGCGCAGCGGCTGTCAAACGGCGCAGAGTCAATGGCGCAGCTAGCCAATGCTCAGAGCGAGCAGAGTCGGCAGCGGCGGCGACGATGAGAGTCGGTGAGTGCGCCGTAAGTAAAAGGCACTAACAACGACACACACAAACAGCAGCCAGCAGCAGGCTTGTTGATGTAGTAAAACAAAAACAAAAACACAAACACCTTTTAGCACAGCTCAAAGCGCGATAGAGAGAGCAACGCGCAATTGAGAGCGAGCCACGATCGTGTCGCTCAAACTTCAAACAGGCGTTGTTCAACTGGTGTTAGTGGAGTAGCGCTCAGCTGTTCGGCTGCAGCTGTGGTGAAGTTGGCTTTGGTATAAAAGGTCATGCCGAGAAGCTATTTCTATTTGTTTTGATGTGAGTGTATGTTTTTTTCCCTCAAAGAGAGAAAGTCTGTTATGCGGGTGCGCTCTCCCTCTCGCAGTTGGATAGCTGCTTTTGATTTTGATTATTATTTAATAGTATTTTGCACATTTTGATATTGAGAAGCTTCAGAGCGTGGGTGGGTGGGTGTTGATGTCTGTCTGCGTGCATTGAACTTGACACAAAACTCAACTAATTGTTGCTATTGTTTTTAGCAGTGCATTGTTTCTTATTATTATTATTATTTTTTTGTATTTTTAATTGCGTGAAATTTGATGCGCGTTAATTGTGGACTACATTGTCTGTGAACACACTTGAAGAGAGACGCAACAGGCGGGTCGGGCAAAGTGTTGGGTGTGGTGAAGTTAAGATTTTCGTGTGCCATGTTAATGAACTTGACAGCTGATGGTGGTGGGTGGGTGGTGAATGTTAAACGATAGTGGGCACAACAGAAGGTTGAAAAACTGGGTTAGCTACAAAAAACCACAGCTAATTAATCAAATTCGAATCAATTCAAATGAAAGGTTGGTTTTTTGTATGAGCGGGTGGGAGCGGTTTTAAATGCGTCAGTATAACTTTCATTTTTGTTGTTGCTTGATGGATATATATATAACATGTCGTTTTCTGCAGCGGGAAACTTGCTCTCTATGTGTGTGTGAGAGTATGAGTGGAAACTGGATCGCACACTGCAGGCAGGCAGGCAGGCAGGCCTTAAGTAGATCGTGATCGAGTTCAATGAAACGTCGTCATAGAGAAAACAAAAATCAAAACAAACAATCACAAAACTCAAGATTTGACAAAGTGAAAAAGTTGTCAACTGGATTGGAATGCAACGCAACAACAAATCTTTAATCTTTAAAACTGACCCACTAAGCGAGGAGTATTGAAAAAAATTACTCACCCTGTCCATTAACTGTTCATCGTTGCGTTTCCGGCGAGCTGGCGCCCGGATTATACTACGTCCGGCATCTGGTGCGTCCATAGCGTCCAAATATCCGTCTCTTTTGTGTATTAAGCAGGATTGCAGCAAAATGAATCAAAAGCAAAAATGCTTAAAAAAACAAAAGAAAATATTTTTGAGAATTTAATTTGAAAATTTAGTTGCAATAGGCAAAAACTGCTCACAAACGATTAAATTTGTTGATTCTTTAGACATATTCTGACAGATATTAACCGGCTTTGCACGGGCCAGGATGTTCTTAAATGGCCTTCAGCCATGCGGAGTTAATTTTAACTTTAATTCAAGCATTAAAATAATACGAATGCATTATTTTAGTTGTTGTTGTTGTTGTATGTGAATCGGTTTTAATCTTTATTTTCTTTTCACTTCAGCTTTCCGATCAATTACGTAAGCCGCCGCACATGTTTATATCATTTTGAGTTTGAGTTTGAGTTTCTTCAGAACAGGCTGCTGGACAACAAAGAAAACTAATTCATGGCAACTGCTGCAGCCTCAAACTAATTTTCCACATTAAGTTGCGACAACACATATACATACACAT
This sequence comes from Scaptomyza tumidula, assembly GCA_035044465.1. Taxonomy (NCBI): domain Eukaryota; kingdom Metazoa; phylum Arthropoda; class Insecta; order Diptera; family Drosophilidae; genus Scaptomyza; species Scaptomyza tumidula. Next base: position 1,272,146 of record JAWNNW010000642.1, on the reverse strand, counting down.
ACAGACATCAACATACATACATTAAATAACTTTAATAACTTTTAGTAGACTGACAAACTGAGCAATAAACTTAAGAGCTTCAGCTTCCACATAAACATGCACTAGCTATCAGTATTAACTTAATTTAAAACGGAAGAAGATGCAGTTTAACTCATAACATTTTTGTAGAGCTTAAACAAACACTTTAAAGTTGATCGCACAAAAATCACTCGCATACGTATAAGTCGCAGTAAATATCAGTTAAGACACGAACCCAAACGTTACTCTTATACGCGCTCAGTTGCTGCTCGATACAAGGCGTGAGTATTGGCTGTTTGGTTGGTGTCACGACTACAGGTTCCACATTCTGTTCGTTTCGAGAATTACTAATATGCGATCCACATATGCAAGCTTGCAATTTAAAACGTACTACTACTACTTTAAAAAAATATTAAAAATACTCACCTTATTTATATAATCTAAAAGTTCCACATATTGTTAAGCATTTTTATCGTATATTTTCGCTATTTCTGTGAGTTTAAAATCCTTCTAGTGTAGTTTTTCTTTTATGCATTAATGGCAGTTTATATATTTATATGGAAGCAAAAGTTGCGCAGGTATTGCTTAAAAAAACAAACTGCAAGAGATAAGAAATAGAAAATATTTTATTAATATTAAAGAATTTTATTTAATTGATTGCTATATCTTCAGGTTTTAAACTTAACTATATTGAACCCATCAAAATTTACAAAGCCAAATTGGCAAACAGGCTTTTAATATTTAAAAGCAATCAACAGGATTTTTGCGAACACAAATCCAATATAAAATTTATTCTCTGCACATAGCAGCGATGGCTTTTGTGAATGACAAAAAAAAAAAAAATGTGCAAAGCTTTGCAGAATATTTTAGCGTTGAGCTCGAAACTTTTTTTTACGTTTCTCCGAGTAAGGCCAAAGTTTCTTAGTGACAACAATGAGAATAGGGCGATTTATGGCGAGACAAACACAATAAAAAGAAGACGAAGGAGAAGAAGAAGAAGGAGAGCTACGTTTTGGTGAGAAAGGTCAAGGATAAAATAGGATTTGCAGCTAGATTCGAATGCATATGCAATTCGAAACGTGTTAAGGTTTACGTGTATATTGTCACTGTGGGTTAATTGGATAAGCTTTGGTATATTTCTATTTGTACCTTCTGTATAGTTCTTGTTAAAGACAAGTTACTTTCGAAGTGACGTGAAACGTGCTAAATGCTGAAACGAGTTAATTTAATAATATTGATTAATATGCACAACACAGATTTGTTTTCTATACAAAAGCCAAAAGAGGAAACAAAGCAATCTTCACACTGCAGATCCAAAATAGGCAACACTCGACTCTGACGTACTTTTCATCCCACTCGAATGCATAGTTAATCATACACACATACACACACGCACACACACACATAAACACGGCAAAATGGCTTATCAGCTGTGCTTAAGTTAATGCAAGTAATTCACTTTTAGGGCAGCAGCAGCAACAACAATGAACAATGTGAAGAAACAGAAACAAGGAAATGCATATGCGTAATTTATGCACTTAACACAACAGCAACACTAACAACAACAACAACAACAACAGTTACAGTAGCAACATCAATGACAATACTATGCAACAACAACAATAACAACAACAACACAATGACTGAGTGATTACAGACACAAAGCAAACACCTGAAAGAAGTTACAAAAGCCAAGAAAGATACAATGTATAGTAATATGAGATATAGACTAACAAATACCCTGTTTTCATATGTAGGGCTAAGTGTTCAAATAAAGATTGCCTTGAAACAATATCTTATATACGTACTTATACTTTCCAAACGATTATTAAGAGATAAGCTCAAATATTGATACCGATTCTCGTTTAATTTAACAAAAGTTAAATACCATTTATAGTATATAATATATTATAGTAGAAACTATTCCCATTGCTGAGCATCTAAGATCTTAAAAAATAGTTTACCCAAACTTATGCAAGAAACAACGAACAAAGTTTGAGGCTGATTATTTGTTGGTTTACTTCTTGTTTTTGTTTGGGCCGATTGCAGCATTTTCTTTTTTTGCATAACTTCCAAGTGCAGAAAATGCATACGAACCGTTTCAACAAGAAGAAGAGCAAGTGTGAAAAAGTGTTTGCAAGTCGAAAAAGATAAAATCATCAACTGAATACTGGCTGAGTAAGGGTTGGGGTAAAAAGCAGATAAGGCTACTTAAAGCGCTAACTGTTACTGAATGAATGTGTAGCAATAATCAAAAGCTGAGACTGAAACGGTTTCATAATTAGTTATTAATAAATACCTCTTTATTCTTCATCGAATAACTTTCCAAGCATTAAGTTAACTAAAGTGATATGAAACTATTCGTTTTTAAGATATTCGCTTTTTGCTTTAAGCATAAATTTATGATTTTAACATTGAAGATTAACGTACATATTATAAATCACACGTTCAGATCTTAAGATCGTTTGCACAATGTATGGTTTTTTTTTGAAACTCGTTAAGAAACATCGTTAAAAGACAGCCCTAAAGATTTACACCCATTGTCAATTTGTTTAGTTTTTTTTTGTATTCAAACTAATCTGATTTTGCGTCTTAAGTATATGGGGCTCCTCTTGTATTTTAGCAAAGTTCAAGCGGTTTATTTTTCTTTTTTGTTGTAGTTGTTGTTGTTGTTGTATTTTTTCGTAAGTGCGACCTACTAAAAAAAAGAACAGCAAAAACGACACGTCTACTATGTACAAAAGACAGTCTCTGAAGCTGGGGCCAGGCCAAGAGAGCAGACATAATACAAAAAAAAAAAACCCAAAGACCGAGAGCTCCATAATTTGGGTCAATTGACTCACACACACAATGAAAAACTTGTTCTGAAAGCGCGCTGACAATAATAACCGCAAGATACTACAACTACAGCAACAACAGCAACAAAAGACAGCCGGACAGAATCTATAAGAATAATCGCACGATAAGATTTGGCCAAAGCCAAAAAAAAACCTCAATAATCTAGCTGTGTGTGAAATCGTTTTGGCCAATAAAATTACCTAGATTCCCATATATGGCTAAGAATCTTACTAACAATTAACAGATAAATTCTTAGCCATATAGAAATATTTTTATTCTAAGAAATCGATTAAGTCACAATTAACAGTTGATTGATGTTCAAAGAGTTGAAGATGTCAGTTTGATAATTTTCATCATTAAAAAACCCATTTGAATATTTTTTCACACTTTCTAGACACAATAATCAATTATTTTGTTAATGACAGATGCAAATTTCAAAAGAAAATGTAATAAATTTATTAAAAAATTACATTACCTTATGGATACACTTTATACAACAATTAGTAACTATTAACAAGTTTTACATTTAACATTTTATTTATTTGTTGTTGAGCCTTTTTACTTACTTTTTAATTAGATTTTTTCGAAACTAGTTGGACACGTGTCAATTTGTAAGATTTTACAATAATTTTCAAAAGCTAATCGACTGAAAAACAATTTATTTTTCACACAACAATTGTTAGCTCATTTGCCGGTTTAAGGGTGGTTTCAACTAACCTTATTCCTCTTGGCCGGAATTGTGCGTAGTGCGTTGCGTGACTTTAAAGCTGTACTGATATTAGATATTGAATGAATCTGGGCAAATGCTGTTTTCAAAATGTTTTCCACGCCTTAAAGAATTGGTTTTGTTATGCTTTGCTTGGTGCTTACGCAATTTCTTGCTATCCTTAATATTGAAAACTTAATTATACGCAGTTCTTGGCTTCCGTTCGAATTTGAACATATACGCATGCCTCAAATAATGATTTTTTATTATCACTCTAACAAATACCCTTTAAAAGAAATATATTTACAATAAATTTTGAAGTTGATTAAATGATAAATGCTTTTTGTTTATTGATATTATGACATTTTTGTGTAGCAAAAAAATACTTTTTCTTATTTGACGAAATATTTGAAAAAATTCCTTTAGTTTCTTCTTTGAAGCGTTCCAGCTTTCTTGACAAAAAAAACCATAATACCCTCTTGCATAAGTGTACAGAAAAATGTGGCAAGTAATTGCTTGGATTGTAATTTTTTTTTTGCAAGACTAGAAAGGCAATCAGTATTGGGGTCTGCAAAATTCATGGATGATTTAACAAATGGGGGCAGATCAACAACAACAACAACAACAAGCAGCAGCAACAGCAGCAGCAATGGCAGAAAGGCATAAAAATTGCTTATCAAGCTCGAAATTAAAGACGATTTCGACTTTTATGGAAGGCCTTTGACATTTGGGGGTACAACGACTTAAACGCAAATCGAGTTCAATGGATTTTTGTGTCAACAGTATTTTTTTGGAGTTTATTAACGCAATCAATTAACATCAAAAATATTGACGGAAAATTCTTATAAAAGTTTCAATCTCCTGTTCATGTTGAGTTGTACAAGTTTATAACGAGATAGTTGGCTTAATCTAAACGCTTCGATAAGTGTGCTTAAGGTGCTTTAAGGTATGTAAAAATCTTTGTGAAGAGGTCTTAAATATACAACTTTTTAACTTTGTTTAGTACCAACTAAAAATAAGAATCTCTTATAACGCAAATTTTGTTATCTCTTGAAGAACTTTACTCAGCAACGTATCTGGCCATATACCTTAAGAGTTTTTAGTTTATTTCGGATTGTTTTCAAGAGCTTCCAGCTAAAATGTTTTATTTATAAACATCTATATTAACACATGCAGTTTAACAACCTGAGTGAGAATTCAAGGCTACTCCATAAAACAACTGCTGGAAGCCAAGTGCAATCGATTGACATCGAATGACATTCTTAAAGAGCCGAATGCAGTTGATTTTCGTTCAACAAAGAAGTACAAAGAAACTAAAATACTAAATCAAGTCAACGATATGATTGTATTGCGATGCGATGTGTTGGAATGTATGATTAAATTTTGTTGTCTAGTGTAATTAAGGAAAAGCAATAAGAAAAACGCCCCAATCGAACAACACAGCATCTGCAACATCTGCAGCAACAGTTAGGAGGTTAGGCGGAGAGGGCGAAGGCTGATAAATTCAAATACCTCGCCTCAAAAAACATGGCAAGAAATGCAATCAAAAGACGAGGCACAAAATGAAAGACGGTTGCAACAAGCGTATAGGAAAAGGGAGAGGAGAGTGGGAAGAGGAAAGAGGGGCGCGCAATGGCAGAGAGAGAGAGTATATTACCGTTGAACGTTGCATGAGTTTGGCGGTTGAAAAGTGTTAATAAAATATTGCTGTTAAGTTTGCCGCAACACCATCCAACATTTAGGTGTTCCAAGCGAGGTGGGAATGAGAGGGGGGGGGGGAGGGGAAGGAAATGGGGCGGTGCCAAAATACACACACACACATTACACATCGTTTTTCTTGCACATTTTTGCAAATTGAATGCGAAATGAATTGCAACCAAATGTGTTTCGAAGTAAGAAGATGATTGCATTTCTTTCTGCCAATGATTGCCAATGTTGCTTCTGATGAGTTGCAAGTACAGCATCCAACAACAGTTCGCTAGACTTTGTGAAATGGTTTGTTCAAATCTCACACTAAAATAACAGCTGCAAGGCTTTTTCCTCCTAACTAAGTTGTTAACTGCAAGTTGTGAAGCGAAACTCTTAACGATTGAAAATGTTTTTTTATGCGCATTCAATACCAAATATTCCAAGCCCAATAATAGCCGCATAAAAATTTTTATTTATGTATAGTCAAATAGCGAAACAGCCAGGCTATATGAAGGCAGAGAAACCTGACTCGAACTAGAGTGATATGTACTAACATTCATACATGCAACACAGAAAATACTGCTATGGAATGCATCATGTGTTTACCATATGCAACTACTTGCAAAATATATACACTGAAAGAAATATAAATGTGTCAAGTTTGTGAACCGCAAGTCCACAGTTCAAATGGAAATGTTGAGATTAAAGTCTAAGCGAATAAAGTTATATTCAAATTTTATATTGCTTTAAATCCGTTTAAGTTGTTTGTTTAGTGTTGTACTTTGGCGGTTAACATTAAAAGATTAACAAACTTAATACGAGCAATGCTCAAAACCGAAATATTCATCCAGGGTATCAGGGACGCATCTTAGATTTGATATAATCTATAAACTTTTAACAATATTAAACGAATTAACAAAAATCCTTGTAAACTTTTATGCCAAATGGATAGTTTTTCCTAAATACCTAGATAAGAATTATTATGTATATTAGGTATACAACACACAGGGTATCTACTAGTTTGATCATTCTCTGACTTAAGCACTCTAACTAACTTTGAATGGAATATGAAGACAACAACAAAAATAAGCCGAAAACAGAAGAAGCATGACAACAGCAGAAAATAATACAGCCCCGTAGACAATGAGACTACAGAAATCGCACCAAAACACATACATACATACAAATATACATATATACATTAGATGTACACACACATGTGCCTCAAACATCGCGGAAGCTTCAAGGTGTTCATACGGAGTGACGGCTGCCATAACTCCATTGCATATTTGAAGCAACAAAAAAATAAAACAGAAGAGAGACCCAATGGATTTCGAAAGTGCAACAATGGGCTGAACTTAAATAAGCGTTAAACTTGCCAAATTATTTTGCATTAATGCCAAAGAGAGCCTCATATTAAAATGAAAAAATGCTAAATACTACCGGTGATTATATAACATTTAGACATTAAGATTAATTAAGTAAAGTTATGCAAGACGCAGATGAAAGCATCTCTGAAAGCGTTAACAATATGTTGACTAGATGGTATTGATAAATATATGAATACGATATTATTGTAAAATATTCTTAGTTTTCTGTTGTTGTTTGTCTTTTTCTTCTTAATTTTTATATTTTTTGCATTAGCATTATTATTCTACTCGGTTCAACGAACCTTTTTAAAGCCGTAACCACAAATTTCACATGTTTCTTTCTTCACTGTCTTTCTTTTTGTTTTGTTGAGGAAAATTCTGCAAAATTGACGCATTTTTTTTGTTTTTCAACTGCGCACGTTCCCTTGGTAAAACAAAAGCCAAAGAGAAGCTGCAAATAAAAAGAATAAACACAAGACACAACAGATAAAAAAAAGAAGCAAAATGCGCAAAGTTTCATAATAGAAATGGGGACCCATTAAAACATATACAAGAAAAACTTAAAGACCAAAAGCAAGAAGCTAGCTTTTGGGCTGTGAAATGACGTAATGTTAACGCCTCAGTTTGTTAGTTATCAGTGTTGTTGTTGTTTTTGTTGTATTTTTTTTTATATGGCATTAACTCATTTGCCATTTATAATTTGCCTTCACTTATCAAACGGCGTTGAAAAAAAAAGCGATAGCAGTTAGAGAAATAACATAAAAAAAAAACGCATTTGTCAAAGCAGAAAACAAAACAAATACACAATTATAGAAATCTATTAATGGAATAGTAGACTACACAATGCTCTGTTTAAGAGAAATATATCCAGATTATAGATCAGGTGGTATGATAAGGAGTACCATTGAAGACTTTAAGGGTATCTTAGGTATAATAAACCCTTTAAGTCGTTTATAGATTAAAACGTAGCGACTCTTTCGGTTCGTTTAAGTCCACAAATTGTTTTATTGCGTTCCATATAAGATAGATAACCTGGCGCCTTTATTATTTGTGGTTACTGTATGAATGATAGTCCGTTTAAAGCTTATCGGGCACAAAGTGAACTTTTGCCCTTAAATCCATTAAATTTTTGAAAGGGAAATGTTTAACTAACATTACTCACAACGAATGAGTGAAGAAAAATCTATAGACAATGGTTTTATAATAGTTTTTACAGGAAATGAATGAATAACTATGAATATTTTGGTTAAATGTAGTTCATCAAGTAGCTATATATAAATACTTATATATATATATAAACGTTGCACATATGGCTAATATACGGACTTTCAACTTGTTAAGTTTTCAATGTTAATTAAATGTTAAGGAACTAAATGAAAAGCTCAACGGACTGTAAACATTGCTGGCATTGCAATAAATGTAATTAATATGCGGCTGTTTAGCACCCCGCTGACAAAAGCCAAGTATCTTTTTGTTTTACGCTTCTGGTTTTGTATGAATGTAGCCTCCTCCTCCTGCTCCTGTCTGCCTGTCTGTCTATCGCACGTCAATAGCAGATATCTACTACAACAACGACTTTGATTGAGTCTTGCCCACAATACTCTGTATTAAAAAATCTTATAAAACGGAACAGAACTGAGCTGCCGACTTGCTGGCTACCCGATGACTGCTCATATCAAATAACCTTCAAGTGTATGCAAACACAGACGCACAAACAATAACAACCAAACAACCAACAAACAAACAAACTGGCAAACAACCAAATAAACAAAACTGGCAGCCAACCGGTTAGATGCAATATGCTTACATAAATACTAATTACATATGCACATAACTACATAGACATGCACCTAAATACTAAATACCCTAACACACATCTGCCTTACACTTGGAAATAGTAAGAGTTAAAAAAAACCTAAGCATAACTATTGGAATATTAATAAATCAAGCTTTAATTGCTTCAAGAGTAACCCGGAAAGATACCTTTCACAAGAGTATTTAAGCTTCGACGTTTTATTCTTTGCACCATTTAAGAACAGTGGAAAACATGCAGCGTTGCCCACATTTTAATTCCCATATGCAGACCCATGCAACACCCTCGGAACTGTGGCACCCAAGCGGAAACTACTGACCATAATCGTGCCGCGAGAGACTTGGCTGGCTAATCTTGGCTTATAACTACTGGCCAGTCTGGTTAACTTTGTAACTTATAATTACCACACACAAAAAAAACCTAAACTGGGTATTGACACCTAAACGTGTTGCCTGCCTAACCTAATAAAGATTAGAGTGTACATATCCATAATAACAAGTTTATTTATAGTTTTTATCAGCTTCTTAAAATGGGTTATGCAAATATGTACAAAGCACAACAAATGTACATTCACATACTAGATAAATGCAATTTTTATTTAACTCTTTGTGAATGTACCTTAAGTAAGCTCAGTTATCATTCCATTTAACTTAAGAGCTTAATTCTGAGGTGAGTAACAAAGCTGACTCACACCAAAGGAGAAGCACTTAAGTCAGTTCCTTACAGATCAGATACGGAAAGAGTGTGACTGCAGCTGCTAAGTGAAACTTTTACAACATCTTAGCATCTTTAAAAGTTGCTTGGTTGATGGATTGCTTCTCTCGCGACCTCATCATGGTCAGAGCTTATGACTTACGAACGAACGAACGAACAGGAAAAAAAAAGTTGCGTGTGGGCAGCCAAACAAATAAATAACCATTTAAACGCGTACACCACAAATACTTATTATTATCAATTCAAGTTTCGGTTCGTTGCCGGCACTTAACGAACCGCTGATCTTTGTTTGCTTTAAAACAACAACAACGGCAACAGCAACAAATACATTTGAACTTCAAGTTTTTTGGCAGCTTTAGAGCCAGAGATTTGAACCATGGTTAAGTGAAGGTCATTGGCGTTTGCATTTCATGGTTTTTGGGTCAGGGCAAAAACCCAAATATCACTAAATAATTATAAGTTGGTAAATGCTAGTCAGCCTTAAGAACAAAACAAAAAAAAATCAATTATAAGAAGAGAGAAAAGTTTTACTTGAACGTAAAGAACTTAAATCCTTCAAATGTGTCTCGCCAAAAGTAACAAAAATTCAATTTGCAAGAGGAAAAAGTTTGGTTAGTAGCTGAAAATTTATCTAAAAGTCATGCAAAATAATTAACTGAGAGCTTAACAAGATTTTCCTTACATCAATGCTTCGTCAAACTTTTTCCGAAAGTCATGAGAAACGAAAGAAAAAAAAAACCTATTTATAATATAATAAACTTGTTCACTTAATACGTTTAAAGATATGTCACTAGGCAAGTGAAAGCTTCAAGATTTTATAGAGAAATATAATTGTTTGTCAGTTTTTACACATTGTGCGAATTGTCACTCAAAACAGTCAAAAAAAAAAACAATAATTGGGTTCAAACCATCATGTTCCAGAACTTTCTGTGGTCTTAACCTCGTTTCCGGTTCTGTGCACATGCTTAGAACTCCATAACCAACATTATTTTGTGTACTACAACACAAACTTCGACATATGCAAATGAGTAAAAAGCGCGAAAAAAAATACATACATACCTACGAAAAGATCGTGGTATTTTAATTTGCACGTTTGGTAAGCAGCAAAAAAAAACATAGAAGAGACTAAAGTCTGTTCTCAAGAATAATTTGTTTGGATAAGATGATGAGCAAGAGAATGAAGAAAGTCAAGTCCAGGAAGCGGGGCATTACATACAAATAAACCAACATACATACATACATACATACATATAGTATATAATGACAACCCACAGAATTGAGGCAAAATTTGAATCATTAACTTGACGGAATTGGGAAAAAACGCAACAAAGGAAACAGCGACCACATAACGGGAAGGCCGAATGTCTGACAAGCGAACAACAACAACAACAAAAGCTTGCTCATACCCTTACAAATTGACAACGAATATCAGATATCACGATAAAAAAGTCGCGAACAAGTAAGAATTTGATACTTGAATTTAGATTCTGACTAACAGAAGATTACGTGTAAGCTGCAGTTATATATATTTTTCTATTAAATAAATCATTTTATATAAAGAAATTGAATATGATTTCTTTCAACTATTGCGCTTTGAACAACCTAAAATAGTTTTTCTTCTGTTATAAGCTTCAAGTGTACAAAGTATATATTCTTTAGTTGCACTTCCAGTTAACCAACTGCTGCTTGTGTAACAGAAAGCGTCCAGAGTAAGACCAAAAAGAGTTTTTTTCACTAAGCAACCAGACAACAAAGTAACCCACCCTGGCAACCCTGGACAGGAAAAACAACCCAGCCATCCTGTGGGCGTTGTCACAATAGCACGCCAGAAAAACTTACAGCAACAAGGAAACCAAGACAAACTTTGTTTCTTTTTGGGGGGGAGGGAAGTCGTTGTCAGTAAACTGAGTTGACACTAGATAAACTAAGGATTGTCTGGTAAGCACTGTAAAACTACTCCTAGACTTACTCAAATAGGGCATTTAGTCAGGAATGTTTTATAATTGTTGAGTATATGTCTGGGGGATAAGGGGTAAGGGGTAAGAATGTTAAATATTTATGGCTCAATCGACTTGAATATGAATAGTTTCTGTTATTTGTATGTCAGGCTATAATGGTTAGAAGAACGTAGACAACATTCCTAACCGGTAAACATGCAAATAACCACAAAGGTAGGTTACCAAAAAAAGCTAATGTAGGCGGTTAAGTGGAACAAATAAAAGTGATTTAAACAAGAGTGGTCTACAGATACCCTGTAAGTAGTCGGTAAGTAAAAGCATTTTAATTAATTAACAGCAAAACTTTCTTCTATGCAAAGTGCATAAAACAAGATACTAAAGTTACATATATTGGCCATCAGAGAATGAGAATTGGGGCCAACAACAACAAAAAAAGAAAGAGAGGGGCGCGTCAGGAAACAACTCTTGGGAAAGAGGAGCGGCTTTCCCAAAATGACTGTTCTGAGCTTTCGAGTCGAAATATCAACCCCGTTTTGTTGATGTGTATTATTTATAAAGTTGCATGTCCGGCTGACATGAGACACAACACGACGACGACGACGACGACGAGTCTATCACGCATTTCAGCTCCCCTCACAGCTCGCCCCAATAAGCTATGCTCAGTAGTTGTTTTATGGGTGTGCTTGGAACGGGAGCATATCAGCATTTAAGTGCAACCACAGTTTCCTGAGAGGAAGGTGCGCCCACGACTCTATATATATCCATATATATATATATATATATGTTTTTGTTTGTCCGAACACCTGTGTATATAAGTTTTTGTATCAGAGGCGACGATTATGCCTGCAACATACACATGCTACAAATGTCTGTGTTAAATGCGGCTCGAGGAATAACTGAACCACATGGGAAACCGCTCTCGAACACAGAAACATGCAGCTTAAAAAACTCGTTGCACAACTTGTTGTTGTTGTTGTTGTTGGGGGTGTCAACAGTCAAATGTTGCACAGACTCAAAGTAATTGAATTTCTCTGCTGGCAACAGTGCCAAAAATTGACTCTACTTAATTTGATTTATCATACATAAGTATTTACACTAAACAATTTCAAAAACTATTGAAATCGGATACAGAAATCGGAATTTAATGTGCAAGGACTTACTGAGAAAAAATATCTTTTTTACTCTATAACTCTGATAGTTAAACGATTAAAGCCATGATTATTACTCGCCTTATTGAAAGCTCGTTTGATAATTAAGTTTTGTTTACCTGCAAAGATACAAAAAAAGTGACATAAAATAAGTCAAATATTCAGCAAAAAATATTAACAAAATGAATTATTGAGTAATAACAACAAAAAGTTCACTGCACACATGACAGACAAAATTTATATTGCAATATTAATAATAATTAATTATCGTATTAAAATTAATTGCTCATTTGCACACTTTGCCATCAATTTTCACCCCCCCCCCCCCCCCCCCACACTATCTCCTTCACACTTTGTCTATCTGTTTTTTAGTTCATAGAAATTAACCTACTTTTATTAATGCTTACACCATTAGCTGTCACAACAACAACTTGGGCAAACTATGGTTATGAAATCCAACAATATTTATTATTATTTAATTTCAGTTAATTTACTTAGCTGCTTTGGCAAACAAACACACGTTTTAAACAAGTTAACACAAGTAAATGTCCCAAAAACCTTTTTCTACTATATTTTTTTTACTCATTATCAGAGCTTAGCTTTCAGTTATTGAACAGAGTCGCATCACCTTCCATTGAAGTATATTATAATTATCCCCCGTTTTAAGGTTACAAAACTTTGTTCTTCCTTTAAATAATTTACTTGTTTACCTTCCTGATAGTATTTTGAAATACTGTTGTGAGTATTGCAAAAAAAAAAGATGGCAATTGCCGGAATTAACCTTCCCGAAACGATGCCAAATTTGGCAGTTTGTACGCTTTTCAATTTCATTGAGCCTCCGGTCTGACTTTCTATGGTGATTTTACAGTTTATATACGGCTAGAAAGTTAATAAAAAAAATTCATAAGCATAAGCAAACAATCTCGTTTTGTGGCCACTCACAACAGGCGGCAAGCGGGCAACATATTTTTTTTTGATCTGTGTGATTGTTGAATCTATAAATGTGTATGAGTGTGTGTTTGTGTCTGTTTGTTGTTGTGTTGATGTTTTCGCGTGTCGGTTGTCTTTGTAAGGCAACAATGCAATTAATGTTCATTATTAAAACATTAGAAAATTGCAAGTTGCGCTTTTGACCATGCTAAGACGCAGTTAGCGTTACCCAAAGGCAACGGTCGGGGAACTTTTTCAATCATTACCCTAAAATATTTTTGTGTAACTTGACAGAGTTTTTAGAATAGCAAATTAAAAATATATACTTTTTAACCATTACCAAAAATTATTTTTGTGTAAGTTAATATAACTCCATGGCCAAAAACTATATTTTTACCCCATTTGGGCATAATTTACCCCAATTTCCCGACCGCTGTTTTATATCAACACAGTAAAAAAAATACCTAACAATTTTTTTCATTACCTTTTATTTTTATTTATTGCTACATTTGTTATTTTGTCTATGTATATGTGTGTACATGTGTGTGTACGTGTGTGTGTTAGTGTGTGTATGTGTGTGTATGGGTTGAAACAATAAAAATATGCACAAAAACTAATAATTTTACTTAAAACATGAAAAAATCGCCCTCCTCCGCGATTCTCAAAAATGCATATAAGTCATGAAGGAAGTCGATCACATTAGTTAAGTGTGCCCATGATTTTAACATCTGTGTTAATGATTTTAACATATTGTATTGGGTCATAAGCATTAGGACTCTTGCCAATAAGCTAACCTGTAAGGCAGTCAGTGCTAAGCTTAATGCACTATATCCAGACATGACTGTGAAAGCAAACAGAGACCTACAAGTACAGGCATTAGTGCTACTTAATACAACAACAGTAGCTTCTTACTCACACATTGAAATAAAGCTCAAAGCGACCAAATAGTTTGTTTTTCGCCGTAATTAACAAAGCGTTTTAAGTTTTGTAACGCAAAAATGTTATTTGCTTTTTTTAACGCGCCTAAACAAATTCATTAACGACAACAACAACAAAAAGCGATGAAACAAATTCATTAACGACAACAACAACAAAAAGTAAAATAAACGTTAAAACAAATAACAATTATTCACAAAACGCATTTTGCAGACGAAATGTGCTAAGTAATTAACAGAAGCGGAAAGCATTTTGAACAAAATACGCGACGCGTATAAATAATAGTTTTTTTATAGTGTATTTGCTATAAGCAAAAAATGACAAAGTATTATTGAACTAATGCCAATTGGACACGCAACAAAACCTTTAGTTAGATTGAACAATGATGGCTGAAATATATGGGGTTCGAATTTCAAGGCACTCGAATGTGGCATAAGTTAAGGAAGATTGCATAAGCTTTTTGGCTTGGATTGCGTTTTTTTTTTCAGTGAAACGTAAGAGAAATTAATGACAAGCGTTTGTGGTTGAAATATCTCAAAACTATTGAAATAAATGTTGGTTAGAGCATAGGAATTTAAAAACTAACGAAATCACTTTGATAAGTTGGGAAAACTTGAACGAAGATTTTCCTCTAAAAAGATGATTGTTATCCAATTACATAGCAAACAATTTACAAATCGTTAACAACTTTAAAGTAAATGCCTAAGGCGAGACCTTCCTTTTCTTCCTTCTCGCCCCCAATAATTTCGCTTTCAATGTTCCTAATTAAGCGTGTGAAAAGTGTGAAGAAAACTTTCGCTAGTTGTGCCTGGATGGGAATACCGCTTACCGCATTGGGAAAGTGCAATGCATATATCATAATATCGAACCTCAAACCGTTCCGAGACTCAAGTCAATCAATACCAACAAATCCATGCACATTTCTCAATAGTCATCGGTCAGTCGTCGCCGTTGCTGTTGTTGTTGGCCAGGCAAATCAATTGAACTGAGCGTCTGTCACGTTTGCCCACTTCAAATTGGAATGATGATTATCACGATGATGATAATCACGATGATGATGATGATGTGTTGAGGCTAGTGCATTGGAGGTTTGCTAACGCATAAATAACATGAACATGAGGCGTTTGTCAGGCAAAGCCGATGACAATGACAAACCGCTAATCATAACTTAAGCATAACATAACAAAATGCCGAGCTAAATTGACTAAACGTGTGCAGGCACCTCTCTAAAACACACACACACACACAAACATATTGAGTGAAAACTGCAAAACAATAGTTATAATAATAATAAGCAACAAAAAAACTACCCGAACTGGTAAAAGTTTAAGTTGTCGTCGTGTTTAATGAGGCAAAACGAACGCCCCTCAAATGTTGATGTTCAAAAACAAAAGTCAAAGCCTATTAAAAACAACAAAAGCATCAACTTTCAGTCAATATACGTTTGTATGTGTGTGTGTTTGTATCATTTAGTACCGTTAAGCAGATAACACAGCTACAGTGACAATGTCAACACACACAAAAGTCAATTCCAGGAACTTATCTCATAGAAATCAGCTAACATTTAAAATTAAAATTGTGTCATGATTGAAAATGATGTATTAACAATGAGACATAATTAATTATGCGTTCGCTTCATTGTCAAACAGTTTAAATAGAGGAACTTTAATAATTCACATTGATGAATGATAAAAATCACAAATCACTTGACCTGAATATCTGCTACAAAATTAACTATTAAAATCTTAAAACAATTTCCTTTTATATTTTTTACTGGTAAGTATTTTTCAATAAAGCTTTTGGTTTAAACATTTAACATCATGTTAAGCCAAACAACTTTCTTTCTGGTTGATTTGTAATCGGCAAACCGAATCAGTAAAAGTAAAAAATGAAGAAAAAAAAATATATTTAGTACCATTTGGTGCATTTGAGTAATTGCTGTTAATTTGCCAATTTAGCGGCAGGTGGAAAGGTTAAAAAGGTGTGCCAAATAAGCCAAGAGTTAGTGCCAAGCAATTGCATTTCGATTTGGCTAAAACGTCGCGTGCAACACACTCTCTTAAACTAATCATGGCTGAAACAATCAACCTTGAAGTACTTTATTGCAAGCCAATTAATTTTCATTTAGATAACTTAGATTTTAATTTTGTTAAATGAAAAACTCTTTCGATTCCCCTTACACTTATAACAAATGATTTCACACTTGAAACTAGAGTTTATGCTTGATTATTTCTAGTACTAAAAGCTTTTCCTTATTAAAGTGCACAATTCTTAACCCTTATTTGCCATTCTATTAAGCATCAAGACACGTGTAGAACATAACAATGAACATAAATTGTGTGTTGTGTGCTTTTCAGACATTTTTAAGTTCAATAAACTCTAACAACAAGTCAAAGTTTAACAATATCTAGTTTTTTATTTCCGCTTTTCTCATATTCTATGTACAGAGTTTTATTTGTTGTAGTTTGTTTTGTTGCAGAATGTATGTATGTTATGTGGCATAACTAGACAGCAACAAAACAGTCAACAATAAAATAAACGACGAGTTCAAGTTAGAAGGAACAGCAACAACAAAAGTTACTACAAAAGGTTTTTTTTTACAATTTAGCTGGGGGTCAGCAGAATTAATGAACAATGAACGAAAGGCAACAACAACGAGACAATTGAACAAAAGCTAATGCAAACAGAGATGCAAGAAGAAGAGAGTGACCCATTAGTTTCATTTCATTAAGCAACAACAACGGCAACGAAACAGTTGAAAACAACAGTAAAAATACAATAAGTTTGACAATTTGTAACCAATTTCCAGTTCAATTCAGACAACAACTCATTTTGCTCTATTTAATTGCCATCTCTCAATGGTTCTTGCCAATCCTTTATGGTTCTTGAAAAAGACCACACACACACACACACAGAAACACACAACTGAGGTCAAAGAACAATGAGAGAGAGAGCAAAAGTCTTACAAATTAGTCACTTCTTGATACGAGCAAATATTTTATCTTGTTTGTTTTAAGGTGTGTGTTCGCTTAGCAAAACATACGCGTGTGCAGTTTGATTTACACAGAGCACAACACAGAAGCACAAATAGAAAAGCAATACCAAGACAACCAGACGATTAAATACTCTTTACGATCAAATGCCAACTGCGTACCTAAACATTTTATTTAACTTTTTTGTGTGACAGAATTGAAACAAATCTTTTGATTAATAATTAAAAGTTAGAGCAGCGTTCGAGGAACCAAAAAAAAAACTGAAATTTGTGGGGATAATGGTAATGATTCAAAAGTATATATTTCACATTTGCTATTCTATTATTTTTTTTTTTCTCAATACTGGGGTAAAGTTAACTTCCACAACAATATTTTGGGGTAATTCATCAAAAAATATATATTTTAAATTTTATATTCTATTGAGCTACTTTTTTTTTTCTCTTTACTATTGGATAACGTCAAGTTTGACAAAAATATAAGTGGTAATGACGCAAAAAGTTCCCCGACCGCTGACCAAGACATATTAATTTGATTGCGTTACGTATTATATAATAAAACTGAAAGACCCTGCAGCAAGTGTATAAAAATGAATGACGCAAGTGCGGAGAGCAAAGAAAAATAAAACTAATAAGACGCAAAGCAATTTAAAAGGTGGGGAGTGGGGGAGGGGGTGAGGAAGGAGAACGCCCCCGGCAAGTACAAACGATAAACAATGAATAGGAATCAGCATTTAGTGCGCAACTCAAAAGGTGCAAAAAAAAATAGCAAAATAATAAAATTGTTTTGAGGGTCAGGCATAATAATCAATGATCGAGGTTATATTTTTTTTCGCTCTGATCATTGCAAACACACACACACACACACAGATGTGCACAATATATTGATTGATTGATTGATTGGATGGCGACAAGTTTGCTAACTCTCTATTGTTAGAGTTAGTTAAGTGCATTATGTAAGAAGCTGACATATTAGATAATAAATGACGAGAATCATAATTAATAAAGCTTATAAGACAGCGGTCGGGGAACCGGGGTAAACCGGTACCCCAAATGGGGTAAAAGTTAAATTACCGGCGGGTAATGGTAATGATTCTAAAGTATATACTTAGGACTGGACTATTAAGAAAACAATAAAATAGCTTCTTGTTTGTTGACCGAGTTTTATTCTATTGTATGTTATTATTTTGCTGGTTCAGTTCTAACTGATTTATTTTATATCTTTATTTGTTAGCCCGTTCAGAAAGTTACTGCCATCTATCGAAACAGCCTACTTAGATGTCCCATTCCTCCATATATTTTAAATTTTATATTCTATTGAGCTTTTTTTTGTTTCACTATGGAGTAAAGTTAACTTCCACAACAATATTTTTGGGTTTTTCATTAAAAAGTATATATTTTAAATTTTATATTCTATCTCTCTTCACTATGGGGTAACGTCAAGTGTCGGAGGCAGCAGCAGCTAACAAACAATTTAAACATGCAAATTATAAACCTAACTTATAACGTAACTTATGCGCATCACTAGTTGTCGTCTTTGCCTTGCACTAATTGTCTTCTTTGCCTAACACTTCGTCTGGCTGCTTGGCATCGCTCAACTAGTTCTCTCAGTCAGACTCTTTTATACATTCGATCGGTACAGTTCGCTACAAAGGCTAAGCTTAAATTACTACTAAAACCACCAATCTAATTGTGCAAATATTAATAAACAAACGAAAGTAAAGCTATCGTGATTTCAATATAGTAAAATTGACCACAAGCATTTAAATTTCGAACATAGGTGAACACAAAATAGTGTCTCCTCTAAACATCAAGTTTGACAAAAATATTGAAATACAAAATAGTTTCCCGACCGCTGTTATAAGAGCTAAACAAACTTTTGCAACTTGAACAAGCGATGTAAGATTTATTTAAAGCAATTATGACTCTCAAAAACCTTAAAACTTTAAGGAACCAACTTCCCGCTACGAATTGGTTGTATCTGCAACAATAAATCGGAACTATAAATTATAATTATGTTATGTTGGTATAACGCTTGCCTTGGCCACTTGCCAGCCACAAAGTTATGAACAGAGGACAAGTTGCACATTTTCACAGTGGACAGCAAACAAATTAAAAACAAAAAAACAAAAAAAAAGTTTATGGCTAGTTTTGTGACACATTCAACATATTTTGGTGGTAAGTTTGAAATTGTTGTTGTAAATAAAAACTGACAAAATTTTTCATGGGAGAAACAGGGTTCACTTTTTAGTATATAACTACAATTTGTGCTGTGTATTTTCTTCAAGTATGTATTATTTCTTCATGTGTATATTCTTTCCATTGTGTTTAAGTCATGTAAATGATTTCCTCTCAAGCCATTGCTGGTAGTTCATTGAGAAAGAAAACTTGGCAACCGCCTAAAACAATCCAATTGTCAATGCAGTCCAATAGCAATTCTCAAATGGCTTATGACACAATTTGTTACGCTTATACTATATACTACATATAAGAGACTTGACATTTGGCAAAGCATCAAGTGTTAAGTTTGCAAAGAAAAGCTACTTCAATTATGAAGGCAAAAACTTTTCGCAGCTGGACCGCAGCTTAATTGACAAACGCATCGTTAGCTATGTAAATATGATGGATATGTATACTATATACTTGGGTAGTAAAGCACCCAACTTAGATCCAGCAAGGAGTGGAATATGTGATGATGGAATATGTGAAGCAAGAAGTGGAATAAGTGATGCGACTAAAAGCAAACAAATCAAAAGAAGCGAATTCAAATTAAGAAATGTTCAAAGTAATGGAAACATAAAATATTTATAAAGATATCTTTAAGCAAACATTCAGTTAATTAGCTTTTACGTTTTGTTTGACTTTCCTACGTTGTTGTACATTTGACCTTGCTTCTAGTGCTTTAATATTCTCATTCTGCTCCCACATAAATCCATAATGCAAATCTAGAAGTAAATTGTAATGCAAACTTAAATGTAAGCCATAGAAGAAGCAGAAGAAGAAGCAATTACAATGTTCAACGAAATTCCAATTAAAGTAGCATGCGAGAAAAGGCAGAGCTCATTAAAAACGACCTCAGCGAGGAGAGCATAAAAAGCAAGTTGCGAAAAATATATATAAAAACGCTGCTTGATGGAAAACAATTGAAAAGAAAGCTGGGAACAGGAGCAAACCACAGACTCAGGTTCCAGACCCCGACGGTTGGAGGAGGTGGAGGAGTGTTTGCAGTTTCTGTTATTTATTTATCAACATTGTAGACATAAACATGTGTTTCGTCCGCAGGGAGAGAGAGAGCGAGAGAGTTCTTGGTGTGCCAAAGAGAGCAGCAAGAGAGAGAGAGAGAAGGCAGCGATTTACGAGTGCCGTTTCATTGAGTCTAGCTGGCATTTACTTTTACATGCATGCATTCGTTTGACTGTATGTGTGTATGCTCTTGGGTATTTTGTCTAGCGCAACAAGAACTTTATGTGTGTGTGTGTGTGTGAAGCTTGAGAAAGCGTCAAGTTACAAGCTATCACAAGAAGATGTTTAGGGTTGTCAATTCATTTTGCGAGAATGTTTACTACTAAAAGATATTTTGATAAATTGCTTATGTTAATGAAATGTAACACGCTTTTTGTGTTAAGTAATTGCTTTATGAAATGATTATTTAAAATGAACCTTTTCATCACTCAAAGCTTGTAATTCAGTATTACTCAGAGAGCCCTCGCTTGACTCATGCGGTATATCGTAGAAGATAAGAAAGAAAAGGCGCAAAAGAAACAGCAGCAGCAGCGACAGTAAAAGGTACATATACATATATACATATACATACATAGGTATGTATATACATACACAATACAAAGAAGTAAAAAAGCATAGCACGAGAGAGAGAGAGAGAGAAAACAGAATGAAGAACCTCTCAAGAATGTTGCATCTTGCAACAACTTCTTCTTTTACTACTCCAACTTGTGGCAGGTTAATGGTAGTGCAACACTGCAACACTGCAAATTGCCAAAAGGAGTCAACTCTCTTGAGAGAGAAGAGTGTGAATGGAATTTATGTGTATAGTTTCGAGCAGATCCTTCTGCAAGGTCTCCAAGCAGTCACAATTTATATTTAACGGTTAGTGGAATTTACCATTCCCATTTGCCAAGTCCTGTTTGCATTTTCGTAAGCAATTTAGCAGATGCCTTTTTTGGTAATAAGATTTGAATGTAGATAACTGGCAAGTTCAGCTTTTTTTAGTATATATACTATATTAAGATCTTGAATATCTTTATGAGAACTACAGCTCTTTCTCTGATCCACACTCTTTTATAAGTTTGTATCAATTGAAATATGCCAAAAAACTTAAATGTTTCTAAATCACGTTCGCTTCAATGCTAACCAGCAAAGTCATTAAGAAGTCGTAGTTATTAACTGTATAGTCACGATATATACTATAGAAAGGCTCTGCGACTAATTGGTGACAGACAATCAGCACTTAGCAAACCTTACGAACAAATCTTAAATCAGATGCGATGTTAAAAATAAGCAGGAAACTTCTATTGACGAAGCAAGATGAATCCTTATGCTGCATGGCATAAGCAATAAGCACAGAAAACAGGAAGGTGAAGAAAACAAGAAAGACAGAAAGATAAAATATAATCTGAGCACTTCACCTGCTGCAGGTAAACGCCGTAGCCGAAGCAACCACGACTTACTGTCGTCCAGCAACAACAACGACAAAGCAATGCAAATAGAAGCAGAGAAACCCACAAAAACAATAACAACAACAAACAGCCAGCAGGTAGCCGGAGAGCAAAGCACAATGGAAAGAAAAACAAAATATATATAGAACAATGAGTGTCAAGTCAAGGCGAAGATCGAATACCCTTGCAAGTAAACAACTGATGAACAGATATAGTTAAATGATTTGAAGCAGGATTTTGATTAGCTACAAAAACAAACAACAATCAGTGTTGAGGAAGAAGATATAATCTTCCCCATATTTAATCAAAAATTGATTGAATTAGTGTACTTTCCGCAAGGGTATAAAAAAAAAACAAACCTAATGAAGAACGAAATCTGTGCAAACAAAGAAGAGAACTGAAATCACACCAAAATCCACCTGTCACAGGCAAAGTGAAGAGTGCAGAGTGCTCTCTCTTTCTCTATCTCTCTCTCTATCGGTCACTCTGTCGTCGCGGCTTTAACACATTTTGTATGGGAATCGTGGAAGTTTTGATCGCATTACGATTTGCTTTGAACAATGAAGTAAGCATTTGTTAGATAGAAAGAAGTAAGCTCGACTACAAGATACTCTGATTCCTATTCAATTTTCGACCAAGTTGCAAGTTCATGCCTCTAATAGTCTACTCTACATTTCTATGAAGAGAAAGACTTTAATCGGATTAGAAAACATGGTATATTTTTTTCTTTCAGCTTGGCAACTCTTAAAAACTTAAGCATTTACCAAATAGTCATTGTGATTAATGAGCCAGTCTTCAAGTTAAGTTTGTGTGCTTCGTGTGGGATCTTTCTTTTAAGGTCACACTTTGGGTCAAGTTCAACACAGAAATGTTTCCAAATCATTTCCAAATGATACATTTAATGACAAGGTCTTGTAGCTGAAATGAAATTGGCTCAAGTGTGGGTGTTTAATTTTTTAATTGCAAGCTTTTTACCCCTAATACGCAAATGCCATGTTATTTGCTTCTAACGGTTGTTGCTTGCGCAGAAAAGCTGCGAATGAAAAAAAAGTGCCGCAAATGGCCTTCAAAGCAAAAAGTCCGCACACTCAAAGCCATACAGCTTCGAGATATGTGAGCACATGTACACATACATAGGTTAGACACGCTGTTATGTGTATGTGCGTATGTGTGTATGCTGGGTACGTATACATTCACATAACAGCTGAGCGAGCGAGCAATAACAAAAAAAAACCACCCCAAGTTAAGTGTCACCCGCCCCAACAACAAAAACAATGAAATAACGGCACATAGAACAGTATAAATATAGGCCTTTAGCAACAGCATCCAAAAGAATTTCAACCCCAAAATGGCTGTTCACTTAATGATGAGAAACTGTGTCACAAAAGCGCCAAATAACAGGATTCAAACACACACTCACCTCTTTTAAGTAAACAGGAATTTTACTGCGACCTCTCTTCTGGACGTTTGAATATTGAGTGGCAATTATTGTTGATGCTGCTGAAGTTAAGAAGCTCTCTCTGTCTCTCTTCGATATGTAAGGCAATGAGAACAGCAGTAAGACGGATCAAATGAATGCTCTTCTACATGCACTCTTTTCTCTCTCTCTTGGCGACGTTTAAATTCACTTTTTATGTTGTTGGATAGCGCGCGTTCGCCGATTTTATCTTTATCTAAACAGCGACGTCAGCGTCGCCACTGACAATGACATTTTCACACACACACATTAACAAATATACACACGCGGCGGCGTCGTCGTCGTCGTCGGTCAGCGAAATTTCTTGTTGATGTTGATTTTGATGTAGTTGTCTCGTCGTTGGCTGTGCAGTAAGTTCTCCAAGGCGGGCAGACAGGTGCACTCACACATATACATATACATAAAAACCACTATCAAACACTCATGCACACACGCATACGGACACGAAGCGCAGAAACATGCAGCGAGGGGCAAGCAAACGATGCGGACGCTGGCACCTGGCACTGAACTTCTCTCTTCTACTCTTCTTTACATATATATATATATATAAATATTTCTTCTTTCTTTTTTTTTGCACGCGGCGGCTGTTTGGCTTCAGTTGTAGCTTTTTCACTGGCTTTATTTTGATTTTCTTGGTATCTAATCTTGGTTTTGTTGCTTACTTTCCACGCTTAGATAATACTTAATTGGCTCTTATCTTGCGTTTTGTCGCCTTTTTGTATACACTTCACTTTTTTTTTGTATTAAAATTTGATTTTTGCAAACAGCCGTGTCGCGACGTGCGTCTTCTTCGGCGTCAAAACAACAACACGTTCGAAAACAAACCAAATATGCCGTCCCAGCGGAACCTAACAAATACCGCGTAGTTAAAATGTAGTATATTTGGTATTTTTTAAGCAATTATCGATATAGCAAACAAAGTAGGGCCGTATTATATGCCGCTATTTTGAATAAAGCACCACTAACCATAACTATATTATACTTAAAGATATTTTAACTGCACCACTCAGTATGAACATTATAGTCAAAAATGTGATAAATCCAAATTAAAATTCATCAAATTGAGCTGTGTTTAAAATGCCTACTGACTATAGCTGCCTAGCATGGTGTTTTCTTAACGCGTGCCTTCTGACAAATGCTAAACGATATGATCCAAAAAAAAAGCCGCTTGATGACAAAACCATAGATGTCGCTTTATATTTTCCTTTAGATTTTGTATTTTATGCCGACCAGAAAGAGCTGAGTGCTATTAGATATACGTTACATAAATCGGCATGTAGATGGCACTTTAAGCTAGTTTACTCTGTCAATAATATTATATATGATGGTACAAACAATTATTTGCCACA
Source organism: Scaptomyza tumidula (assembly GCA_035044465.1). NCBI lineage: Eukaryota > Metazoa > Arthropoda > Insecta > Diptera > Drosophilidae > Scaptomyza > Scaptomyza tumidula. The sequence goes on along the minus strand of JAWNNW010000642.1, from coordinate 1,247,538 downwards.
TTGTGTGTATTAATGTAGTTAAATATCTTTAAGCTCAAAAGTCTATCTGCAATTTCCTACTATATATTTATATACTGTTTTTGCATAACACTTAAATTACGACTTGTGCTCTCGTTTTTTTGCATCATCTTGATCGTCCAGCTGATTATATATCTGTGTGATAACAACTAACGTTATCAGTCTGATGTTAAATTTACTTACGTATGCCGTTTTACAACTCTCGTATATCACATTTTTATACTACATACATACATATATCTCTTATATAGCGCTCGATAAAAATACATGCAACGTAAGGTTTTTTGCCAACTTTGTAATTTCGATGCCGTTGTGTTGAGACAGACAACGCGTGTAACTGTAAAGTCAGAGGTGTCTGTAATGTAGTTGTGGGAAGAGTGAAAGAGATAAACAGTGTTGTTTCGAGGTGTAACTATACAGGCTACAGGATTTGATAGGTGCAAGAGGGATAGCAGTTGGTTTGAATGGAACCTTCACAATTATATTGTATTGAATCGATTAATATATTGGAATATGAATACATACAAACATAAATGCTTATGTAATTCAATTAAAGCACATGTTAAACGGTTACCAGGCAAACTGACAACAAGACATACAGACAAACTAAAACCCTTTTGACGATTATCAATCAATCAATGTTACTTATCAGCTAATTGTGCACTTTTGTGTTGTTGTTTAAGCCATGTAATTAGCATTTTGCATGGTTCCATAAACATAAAAGTAGTTTTTTTTCGATTTGAATATATTGAACAGTTCATTGCGTGTTTCTATTGCGAACAGTTCTTGTCAAACGAAATGTGTAAAAGTTGTTCGGTGTTGTGCGAAAATCTTCTCGAACTCGAAACTCAATCGCTAGCTCAAATCATAGCTTTGGAATCCTTGAAGGCTAACGAAACGGCCTACGAATATGGCTGACAAGCAGCAGTAGATGACATGTAATGTGGTGATTTAGGATCGTGACTCATTTCGAAACCCTTTGCTTTTTCATCTCACACCTTTTGGGAAGCGCAAAACCTTGGCCTATCCTCTTCAAAGTCGTTCAGCTTGTGTCACTCAGCTTGACAGTTTTGCGCGTCAGTTGTTGTTTTTTTTTTATCTTTTATCTTCATTGAAGAACAACAGAAACAGACTAACGACATTATCTCTCGCGCAGAGATCACATCAACCAGACAGACAGACAGCTGAGCTGAGCTGCGAGGAACTGTCAGTAACGAACGAACGATACAATACGATACGATACGGTAACTGGTCCAATTTATAAGCTAGAATATATATGATCATCATCATCATCATCTTGCAAGATCATCATCATTAGCGGTGTGTGTGGAAGTGAGCAACGTTTTTTCGACTGCATAGATTAGCCTCTACTATACTATACACACACACACTCATATATATATATATATAGACTTTTGAGTGAAGATTGCAAAAGATATAGTTAGCAGACAAATCGTTTTTGGGCTTTCACAGATTTCTCAGTCTCAGTGCGAACGGCGACTTGGAAAGTTTAAAACGCGCACGGACCCAAAAAAAAAAAACTTCTAGTGAAAAGTTCCAAGTTCCGAGCAAAGTAAACTGTCGGAGTGCAAAGAATATACAAATTACGTATACGCAATGTAGGCAAAAGATGTGATTAGAGTGCAAAGAAGTGAAGTGCAAAACACAAATACACAACAACAACAACAGCAACATCAAAGCAAACCTTGAAAAGTGATAAAAAAAAGTAGCAAGAAAAAGTCAAGCAAAATAATTTGATCGATTCAAATAGTATATAACTAAATGCTAATGGTTTATTTTTAGAGTGAGACACAATGTAATACGTAAACATTATTATATTCTACATATATGTATATATAATACATATATACGACGTTTTTTTTTAGTCAAAAATCCAACAAAGATTTTTGTGCGCCGTTTTATTATCACAAATTTCAATTGGATTTAATCAAAAGCATAAGAAAAAGTCAGTCACAACACATATGAGTGTGTGTGTGTGTGTAAGTGTGTGATCTAGTATATATATATATATGTGTGTGTGTGTGTGTGTGTGACCGAGAAACCCAAAACTAAGCCAGTCAAATAGTCGCGGCTGCATTTTCATTGAAACGAACTTCAAAACTGTCACAACAACAATCGCAACAGCTGTTTGTGTGTGTGTGAGAATGGTCAAAATGGCTAGCGAGGAGACGGTCACGGATTCTGTCAACACGGACAAAATCGAATTGTCGCGTTTCGGCGAATTCTGCCAGCGTCGCGGCATAAATCCCAATTTGATAATGCTCAAGATAACACTTTTTGTCATGTACGGCGGTAAGTAAGCCAAAATGTATAATTAAGACCATCACGTTAAAAACCAATTATAAATGGGGTGGAAGAAGGTGTGACGTGCAATTAACTTGTTGTCGAATCGTTTTGTTTGGTTTATTCGGCCTGTGAAATGCTTTGAGCCATTTATGCTGATAACGCAATTCAAATGTCAGTTGTATATATGTTGTATATATATGTATTATGACACTTTTGGGTGCTACGGCTTAACCTTATTATGACAGGGCTTATAACGGTTGTTTATGATAAGCAAAGCATACACGACAAACACAACGAACACATACCAATATGTGGCAAGATTTCCGAGAATGACTTTTAGATGCGAAGATTTTTACGACTTGAAATCGCAACTTTCTTCAACTTAGAAGATCTTTTTTAGACTTGAATTATCTGCAACAATTTTTATTTGCAGTCTTTCGAAAGGTTTGTTTTTTTTTTTTGTTTGTAAGATAAAAAACTTTTATTTGTGGGTAGATTTTCGTAATCTCTTCATGTCTATACAAATATTTACAACATTCTGGCACAAAATAAGCACAATTTGTTTTTTGTTTTATTCAACAACATATGGCTTATATTTCATTCATATCAAAGTAATCTTTATGGGTTGCCAAAAAGGATTTAGGTTATTTTTTAAGTGATTTGAATATTTAAGCAATTTGTGCCAGGTTTTTAAATATTCGAAACGCTTAGCTAAGTTCCTTAAATAATCCAAAATATGGTTTATTATTTTTAAACTCTCGGTTTAAATAATTCGTTGCATGCAACATTTTGTACATTTTTCGCACCTGTTAAATATTTTTTTTCTTTTTGCTAAATATCAAAATCCGTTGAAAGAAGAACTGCATTTCAAGCGTGCCAGCATTGCCCGCCGGTTTGTTATTTATTTGTGTTTTAACTTTAATCTCTGGCAGTGTCTGTTGCAAACTATTTTCAACATTGCTAGCGTGAAAATTCTGAACCGTGACTAAAATGCATATTACGGTTAAATATTTTTGCGGATCAAGCTGTTTTAGCAACAAAGAAAAGAAATAAAAGAAGTGAAAACCAAATAAGAAACTTTTTGAATTGAATTTTCCTTACTAAAAAATTGAAGCAGAGTTTCTTTAAAACATTTCTAATCAAAAATTAAGCACGTAAAATATTTATTTTAAGCTTTTGTCAGTTTAGTTTTGCATCAATCTATTTTCTAATCATATGCCAAAAAAGATTTTTCTATAACAAATTGTTTGAAAATGAGAAACTAAAACCTAAAAAAAATCTAACAAAAGTATAATTTGTTTTTCTTACTAATACATAAACGTAATTAATTTTACCATGCAAATACACTTGCACACACACACACACACACACGGACAGTGAAGCATTGCAATTGTGTACCTACAATGAGATCGAGTTAGGCTCTGGCAGTGAATATTTGAATTCATTATCACACAACATATATATTCTCTCTGCCCCTTCACAGTCAAGTATCTTGTATCTTGTATCTAGTATCTAGTAACTAGTAACTAGTATCTTTCATGTGCGTGTGACGATCTATATAGAACTGTAGAACTGGGGAAACAGTGAAAACTGTGAAAACTGGGGGACTAGGCTGGTCGGAAGTTATCAATTAGGCACAACAACAGGCAACAACAACAACAGGCAACAGAATGTGTTACACATTTGTATAAATTTAGTTACACAAACACTCCCCAGAGAGAGAGAGAGAGATGAGATTTGAAGGAAAGAGATGATGCATCTTTTCATATAAGTTGCCCCAGCATGTGGCAATTAAGAAACACACACATTGCTACGAGTATGTGTGTTTGTGGCTTTTGTATATAAATCTATTTGATGTAGTTTATGGCTTGAGAAAGGTTTAGTTTCATTTCGCCTTGCCTGTTGCCTTCAAGCATCTACTAAATCTATCTATGTATCTTTTTAATGTATGCGTGTGTGTGTGTGTGTGTCTTAAACTTAAATCAACTCAACTCAATTCAAGTCATCTGACCGTGCGCCGTTTTTTTGTTTTTTTTTCTGCTAGCGGTCAATGACAAAAACATTTTGCGATTACTTGCAGCTTATTTTGTCTATCTCTCACTCGCTCTCTTCTCTCTCTCTCTCTCTCTAGGCGACCTCCGTTTGACAGTTAGTTGGTCTCATGTTGTCTTTGTGCCATTAAAGTCAAATTGCCGCAAATAATATTAGTATTAATGCGTTTTTTATTTGGTCTAATATTTATTTAACGCCATTTCTTTTTTTTTTTTGAGATTTTATTTTTCATTTTTTTTTAAAGCTGTCAGCCATTAACATTGTCTGCATTTCATAGAGTATATCTTAAGTGGATAAAGTCGTGTAAATTATATCTTTTATGGCAGTCTCAAGGACAACATAACGTTGACCCCTTCAAGTAGCTTAGACTTCTTTTAAAAATATATATAAATCAACCTTTTAATGGAAATTTTATTCAAATGAAGAATTTATTTTTTTAAATCAACTTCAGCAATAATTTATATCAAAGCTTAATCAGCTTAAATTATGGAAATGGAATGTAATGGATTGTAATATCTTTTATTTTTCTATATACATATATATATATATATATATATATATATGCATATATATTATTAATCATTAAATGTACAGAAAGAATACAAAATTCTTGGTTTCATAACAGCTAAATTTTGATATATATTAGTAGGCATATAAATCTGTCATCAGAACTCGGCGTTGGACACTTGAAATTAGTTACAAACGAAAGCAACAACACATGAAAGAGAGAGCGAGAGAGAGAGAGAAATGTGCGCCGATCCATACAACCCAGAAATTAATGTATTTCCGTTTCCGTTTTGGCTGTGTCAACTACAACAAAACAAACACGCATGCAGACATAAAGCAATTAATTGTTATTACATTAAGGATACAACCACACTCACACACACACACACACGCGCACGCACACAGACATACGAGTGAGGATAACTGTTTCAAGCTAGAGCAGTTACGGCCTTAATGCAGTTTGCAGTTTGCCGACCTGCATTTAATGCCCAGCCATTTCCATTTCCAGTTGCGTATGCATTCAAAATATTCTCGGAAACGTTTACACCTTGATGATCTGGCTAAGTGAAGTAAAGTCTAACCATAAGACGACCCAATAAGGATATAAATTGTAGTGTTACCATACAAGACTGCCCATATAGTTTTCTTGTTGATACCATAAATAATGTGAATGTGATAGAAACAAAAGTGGATTGATTTGGAAATCGACCAACCACAACAATGTCACAAATAATAATCAGACGAATGGTCACCCTAATGCCTTGCACCTTTAGATCTTCACTTCTCTTCCAAACTCTACTTGTTATATATAACTAAAGTTTTCGATACGGAATTGTGTTAAATTTCCTTTTATAAGTTTTTTACTAACTTTATTTTAAATAGAAATTGAAAAATTTTGCATTAAATAGTTTGAATTATTGAAGTATGACTGTAGTTGAATCCACAAGAGATTGTTTCCTTTCCTGCTATTCACATATTGTTTTAAAAATCAAACACACACACACACACACACACGCACAGTCCTATCTATATGCGCTCTTAATGAAGCATACATACATTGTTAATTATCTGAGGCGAATGCGAGCGAGGCAAAAACGAATTTAAGCAGCAATGGATAAAAGTGGTGAAATGGTACTTTAACAGCAATTTACATTCATGGCACGGCGCACACACCAACACACCAACACACACACATACATACATACATATACAATTCAATTGCGTGCAACTGCGTTCGTTGTTGTTTGCATTGAAATTGGTCAAGGCTCAGCTCTTCAGCTCTTCTGCTCTTCTGCTCCTCCTCACCTTTTTGCCCATCTGCAATCGTCGGTGCACGAGGGAGTTTTGCGAGGTTTATCTACGCCCAATTTGACGTCATTATTTGCCGTCGCTGTAAATCTCTTCACTTGCTGCACCTGCAACTGCAACTGCACCTTTACCTGCAACACGTTTCACTTGTTTTATTTTGTGTCCATAATTAATTAATGAAATTCGCTGCATTTGAGTAGAGCGCGCAAAGAGTATTGTGAACTTTTATTTGATAAGGAACTTTAGCTTGTTTTTGCTTCAGTTATTTCATTTGTTTAAAAAAAATATGAAAATGTATTTAAAAGCAGATAAATAATATTTATTAAAGCCAAGTACATAAAAAGTTATGCAATGTGTTAATTAAAATGAACTTTTATTAAAAATATTGCTTTTAACTATGCAATAAAATGTAAAACTTTTTTTTTTTGAGTTTTAGGCAAATACGAAATAAGTTTGACATTTTAATGTGATGATTGTGATGATGTGAATGATTACAAAATCAAAGTTAAACCTCTTAAAAGCTTATGCTTATGCAATATGACTTATGTACACTGTACAAAGTATTATGCATAACTATTTACATATGTACATATATACACGTATATATGATTGAGTACTCATGCATTCTATCATTTTTTTTAGCCACTTCATCGTTGCTGCCCTATTTGACGATACACATGCAGTCGATCGGATTAACGGTGGAGGAGATTGCGATTATCTATTTGGCATTGCCGTTTACAACATTTCTCAGCCCGCCGATAACAGGTGAGTGCGTTCGTCCTTTGCAGTCGCTGCCAAAAGCCAAAGGATGTAGATGAAAATCTCAAAAGAAAAAAAATTGCAGACGGTTGTTGCGAAGTGAAGCTAGCAAAAGATAAGTTTACTAAAATGTCGTATATTTGACTTTTACATAAGTGTTGAATTTCTTTTTTGCCCCAAAGCCAAAGTGTGTTCAAGTCAAGATGATAGAAAATGTGAAAGTCGAGTCAAAATGAAAATCTTTTCGTTATAGTTAAATGCTTTCAATCATCAAAAATCTTCAACGATTGCTTTCAATAACATTAACCTTTCAGCAGTGTATCGAACAGTCTTTAGTTTATCTCTGAACATCACAAGCTACATATTGAACATTAATTTTTTATTGCTACTCAGCCCTGGTTTTGCCAACAAGTGCAATTTTTCATGGCTAAATTTTTTATTTGCCGCACAGCTTGTGAAAAATGGGATAAACAAAAAAAAACAGAGGAATTTTGTTCATCATTGCGTTACAGATTTTGTGCTGAGGAAATTGAATTCCAATTTTAAGCTCAAAATATATTGCATACTTAAAGGGGCAGGTAAAACATAATCGATTTCCTTTGAGATAACAAAACAGAGCTTAAGCTTAGTTTATGCAATTTATGCAGTATTATTTCCAATTACACATTTGAGTAAACGAATAGTTTTCTCTATTGTTTAATGCTGAACAAAATCTATTCATCTCCATCCAAATATGGTAAATGGTTACACTTGGGGTAAATGGGAAAGGGACATCCTGTAGTCAACATTCTTATTTGATAAAGCTTGTGCACTTAAGCCAACGTTTTGCCAACCCACAGATACACACACATACACTCGTACACAACGTTTCTATACTGAGTTTTAACTTCTGTACTATTTCTATCTCTATCTTTTTGTACTAATCAATCTGTTGTCTGTACAGGTTTCCTCGTTGACAAATTTGGCAAATATAAACCAGTCGTTGTGATGAGTCTACTGCTGAATGCAGTTTTCCATCATTCGCTGCTCTTCATTCCGCAACAGGAGATACCCGGAGTGGTGCCATCAGCGTTCGTATTACGGCACCCGGACAGCGGCGACATCGAGGTAAGCTACAACTATCTCCTAACTACTACTACTACTATGTACATACAACAACAACAAAAGTATGCCAAGTTTGTCTCTCTTTAATTACTTTGATCCCTCGTTATCGTAATGGACAAATTTGTTTTACAAATCGCAAATTGAATTGCAGCTGCTGCATGCAACAAATAAAAATGCGACAATCTGTCCAAAACTAACAAAACTAAGCGAAACTAGCTTTAAGTATGCTGAAATGCTGCCAACTTGGAAAATGTTTTGTTCAGCGCGATAGATATAATGTTGCCACAACAAAATGGGATGTGACTCGGCTTTTATGTAGTCTGCTGAACAGTCTGCACTCTAAGTATAAGTACACACACTAACTGTCACGCACACCCACACACACACACATATACATAAACACACTTAAACACACATCGCAGGTATTAAATGTAGTACACAAAGTTGCAACGACGTGAAGCAAAAGAAGAAGACGATGAAGACGACACCAAAACGGCCTCTCATGTTGCATGCAGCTGTTGCACGGTAGATTTAATGCGGTTGCTTTATGTTCACTTGCTTTTGTTGCTTGTTTGTTAGTGATGCACCCACAGCGTAATGATGACTATGACAACAGTTTGGTTAAAGCTAAGTAGCAAACGAGTTGCTTAAAGATAAACCGATGAGTGTGTGTGTGTGTGTGTTGAGAGTGTTGAAGGTGATTAACTCGTGCGAAAGGGTTCGTCGTTGCAAATATGATTTTTATGAGTTTTCCCAGCCATAAAGTTTCGCCCATAAACATCAACTATAATTAAGCTATCAATAAACGTTAGTTGGGATTTGTTTCAGTAACTTAACGAGCAAACTGAAGTAATTTCAAAATTTTGCCTGTTTCTGAACTTTACAGAGACGCAACCTTGATTAAGAATGCATTGCTTTTGTAAAATTGGTTCAGGGTTTTTGGTTTCTCTCGTTTTTTGTGTAGGCAAAAGTTATGGCAGCTGAACATTTTTGGTTGTGTGCCAAGTTTTGATTCTTTGGCTTGGAATTTTAGCAACCAAAAATTGTGTTAGCCAGTTGGAAATGTATGGTTATTGCTAAGATATCTATTATGTGTTGGGGTAAGAAAAAATATTTGATTTTTTCAATTCAAATGTCAACATAAGTTAAGCAGCCTTAAAGCTTAAGTAAATGTTGGCTAAGACGTTTTTTATTGTCAATATCATTCGCATTAGTTAATTAAATTAAGCATGTCGCCAAAAATACGAATACGAATGTGTGTGTGTGAATGAATTGAATGCTTGACTACCAACATGTACAAGAACATTTAGTATTGCCAAGGGAATGTTTTACTTATCCACAACTACTGCAACGGACACGTATTCAATTGTGCCACACGCATCGCACTAGTATGTGTGTGTGGGGCACACACTCGTTGGTCTCCGGTTGCATGTCTCCATTTTTGGCGAAACGGCAGCAAGCAACAGCAACAGCAACAGCAGCAGCAGCATACATAAAACGCCGGCATTTATTTGAGGCGCCATAACGCTGTCACATGCAACACAGACAGATACACTAAGGAACACACGCCCCATCCACACACACGCACACACACACACACACACAAAAGCCATAAAACGCACAAACACACACACAGAAAGAAGGCTAACAAGTGAGGTTATAAATGTCGCTCCATCTCTTTCAACGTGCGTATGTATGTTTGTATTTGTGTGTGTGTGTGCGAATCAGTGTTGAATTTCGCGCTATAAGTAAAGCTCAGCCGCACACACTACCACAACTTCATACATACGTACATACACAAGAGGAACAAGTTTGAACTCGACTACGAAATGCTGCGAGCCCATCATGTTGAAACACGTTGGCGAGCACACAAACGTACTATTTAGCTCACACACACATGGCACAGAGAGCCATCTCTGTTCGGTGTGTGTGTGTGTGTGTGTGTTTGGGTCACCCTGTAACCGTTATTTTAGTGCAACTCTCTCTCTCGCTTCTTGTGAATAAATATATATATATAAATGTGTGTGTGTGTGTGTGTGTGCCAAAGATGCAGGCTGCTTAAATTGCCTTCTTCTTTGACTTTTTTTGTTTTATTTTGATATTTTTTGTTGTTGTTTTTGGTGGTTCGATATTTGCATGCGCATAAATTTGTGTCATGTAAAACCATTTCGAATATAACAAATACAGCAAATATCTGTGCAAATGTGCCGCTTCATTGTGTGTGGGATGTCTGACATACTGGACCTTATAAATGCTGATGCTCGACACATCGATTGCTCCAAAAATGGCATTGAGCAAATTTGTGGTCCCCCCTTACCCCCAACATTCTTCAATACCCTTGCAGTCGGGTTGTGTTACTTTCATTGGATAGTGTTTAAGGAAGGAAAACTTGTTAAAAGTTTGGAAACCAAACTGCAAAATGTTCAAAATATCTTAATAAAAAAACTTCCGAATTTTATCGGAACTTGCATAGTTTAACACTTTTTTGTTTGCCCTTTAAAACTTATTTCTCTATAATAATAGATAACTTCGAGCGTATCTTATTTTCGGCTTGCCAAAGCAATCATAATTCTCTTGCTTGCCTTTTATGGATTCTGTGTATTTTATGTTTATGTATGAATGTATGCATGTATGTATGTATTTATGAATGTATGTATACATATTGTATAGTTTGAGTTGTGTATTGTTGTTGCTGTTATTATTGCTTTTGTTGTGTTTGTCCGGCTTCTTGTGCTGCTGCTGCTGCGGCAGCTTTTCGCTTCACTGTTATAATAAAAATTTTAGTACTGAGTTGTCATTGAAAGCATTTTTTGTTGTTGCTAATATAGAGAGCAGCAGCAGCAGTTGTGGCAGTGTTCATGGGGCAGAGTTGAAAAGCTGAAAGGGCTGCTGCCACAAAGGTCGGGCGGGCTATAAAAACATCGATGATAGATGGTCTTAAGCCTCTGGAACACTGCGCTCGCTCGCAAATATGGCGAATATTAACAAACATTAAATGCAAATAAAAAAAAACAAGCTAGATGAAAACAAACAGACTTTAAACTGTATTTTATGTACCCAAATCTTTAATGGAGACGTTTTCGTTCAAGTAGAAATAAAGCTTTAGAACAAGTTGGCGTGCATAGTTTTTGGTTGAAGTGTGAAAAGTTAAGGCTCGAACAATTTGAATGGCATTGCCAGATCAACTGCAGATCTTTTGAATTCATTTAAAGCAGGCTCTCTGCCTGCTACATAGCTCAAGTGGCACTTGCAGCAACAGCTCTGGCTGCTGTAGGATTTAGCTAAGCCATTAGCAGCTAAGGCGTCTGACAACTCTCGCAACTACAAAGCAATAGAAGCCGTATTACACACTACTACTACAGGTAAAAGTGAAGTGCTGAGTGGAGAGAACTTCTTCTAAGCGAGCCCAAAAATACACTTAAATTGGAGTGCACGTCAGTTTCACATGTGTGTGTGTGTTAGTTTGTGTAAGTGTTGTGTATCACGTACATTTATCTTTGTGTCTTTTTGCAGCACTTAAGCTACCCTAACAACACACTCACACACACACAGATATCTCTCTACGTGTGTGTGTAGTGCAATACGGTAAGTGTTACGTTGCCCATTGCCGTTAGTCGTAATGAAACGCAATGGACCTCTGCGTGTGAAGAGCCTCGTTTTGTGGTTTGTCGACCATTGCTAGAGTCAGTCGCACGCATTGCGAGCATTAAATGAGAATTTGCGCAAAGTATCTTGTATCCTTCAGATACGCACACACAGACACTCCCGAAAAAACACCCATACGCACACACACACATGTGAACGCTATTGAATTTGTATTTATGATGTGCACATAAAATACAATAACATCATTAAGATAGCTGCAATGAAGTGAAGCAACAACAAAATATAAGCCTTAAGCTCCACTGATTGCCAACAATAATTTACGCTTAGCAATTCACAGCTATGACTTTAATATAACAAAACGAATTTTAACTTATCCGCTCAACAATTTCATCACTTATTTAACCAAGCATAAAAAGATTCTTGCTTGCTTGCCATAACTGCAGTCAAATTTGTTATTACGGCAACGAAAAATATCAAAACTTTTGAATATAGAAACAAGCTGACTTTCTTCATACTTGCATTATGTATTGTTGCATACTATAAGTTAAGTTAAACTACTTCTTAGCTTGCTTTTAACCAGCCAAAATAACAGAAAATACTTCAACTGTTATTTAAGCTATAAAAGTTCCGAACAACTATGAAATATATCAAAGTTACCTTTGGCCTTTTCCTTGTCACACATAAGACGTCATATTTAGTATCAGAACTACAGCAACAAGAAATTGTTAAGCGCATTGCTGCATTCAGTCGTTTGGCTACTTTGTAGTTGTATGTTTTTGGCCATCTACTTTGGTCCCTTCTTTGCTCTGCGGTTTGTTATTTAATGGCATTACGGGGGCCCAAGAAGGAGATTGCTGTTCGCCCCAGCTTGTGTGTATGCCAGCAACAAAATTTATATGCAATCGCCGTTCTCGATGTTCCGGGCAGCAACGGAAATTACCATTTTATTATTGCAGGCGTTGCTGCCCAACGACGACCATTTTGCTCTGCTCCTTCTGACCTTATTGAATTCGCATTAAAATTTCGTAATGGATGTATGCAATGCATGTACATGTACATACATACATACATACACATATGTGGACGATACACACAGCTTGGCCTGCATTTAGAAAGATAAACCCAAATCTGACGTGATATTTATTTATTTGGCTTTTGGCACTATTGGGACTGGAAGCTTAAGTTATGGTGTTAAAAGCTGTTAAGGCTAACTACTTTCGAGCTTTAATAACGGTTTGATCTTTTTCATTCCAGTTTGTCAGAGTTTTATCCACATCAGCGGGGGCCAAGAGCGTTTGATCCTCTTCATCAGGATTGTAAATGGAACTATCCAAAATGGTTGCATCTCCGGGAAAAACAGTATCATTTATATTCTCCTCGTACTCAGTATGATCAATGGCGGAATTATAGATCGACTTTTCGTCTGAGTCCTCAGCATCATCGTGTTCACTAATGTTATTTCTGTGGTTCCTCTTCTGTTTCTTGTGTTTCCTCTCGTTGTCGTCGTCTACGTCTGGTATTAATAGACCAGCTGCAAAGAAATGATCATCGAGCACTGCTTGCCATTCATCCAAGATCGTTTTCAAAGCGATCTTTTCGCAATGGGCCTTGCGTTGCAGCCAACCTATGATATCGGTGCCGGTTAGATAACGATACGTGCCACGTGGTCCAAAATCTTGCGGTGCGTTCGACACATCGAAAATGGTGCCCAGCAAAGCAATCAATAAAGTTCCATCGCGATTTGTTGAATTGTATTCAAAGAGCTGTTTCTTAGTCAGTTTAAGATTCTTCAAGGGTTCCCGCATCTGAACTTCAACCTGATCTTCGTAATCTTCGTCATCGTAGGTGGGATATTGTTGGCTACGTATCTTCATATAGGCCAAATAAGCCACAAAGCACGACATTGCTGCGATTCCCAATGGAGAACTTATCCAATCACGCAGCTGCGTACTCCATGTATAATCACTCTCCGATGCTGGTACAACTTTCATGATTTTTTCCCTACGTAGAAAAATTAAAAAAAAACTTTTGAAAAAATTTATAGAATTATTATGTGCTGTTCTCTGCTGTGGGTTTGAAAACTGTGAGACTTTGAATTTTTCTAGACCTCAACAAAAGTATTTATGAAATGGCCTACTTCTATTTTCTATAAGCTTCAAAGCTGTTTTGATATATTTATCTAAAACAAATATTTTTTTTACCAAATTTTCTCAAATTTTTGAATAAAGAATGGCAAACTGATTCTGAATAAAAAGTAATCTGTATTAAACGAATTTTTTTTAAACACTTTTAATTAACTTCAGAGAATAAGTTTCGCTCGCAAAATATTTGTACATTTGAAATGTTGTTCTCGTCGAACAGAAATAAGGGGAAATTTGAAAAGTTTTTGCAACACACACACACACACTGAGACAATAAGCTAATATTTGTAATCTGTTTTGTGCAGGTCTGGTGGTCACCCTGCCCCAGCAGAGAGTGCCCCGAGGAGCCCGAACTGGATTTGGCTGTGCACGAGTGCGTTGACTATTGTCTAATGCAGGAGCAAGTTAATCCAAAACTTTACTCCGAATTGCCGGAGCACGACAAGTCCACAGCAGCAACAACAGCGACGTCGACGACATTGAGAACAACGTCAACGACAAGAGCAATGTCCAGTCCGGAGCCAACAATGCTGACCACAACTACGACAACGACAACAACGTCGACGTCGACGACCTCTTCGCCAGCATCATCGTTACCAGCATTATTTGCAACGCAAACGAGAAGCAGATACCAAGATGCACTTAATATGTCATCGACCATGTTCCCGCCACTGGAAAACGTTTCAGCCATGTCCTTGCTGCAGCTGCAACAGCAACAACAACAGCAATTGCCCTCGACATCATTATCGCTATCATCATCAACAGCTAAATTGTCAGCCATGTCCATGCAGGGATTGAATCGTAAGTGACACTTTCATATTATGATTCCACCCCCCCTTTCTTCCTTTCTTCCCCACCAACATTTATCAACGTCAGCTCTATTATCAATACTGCTGCTGCTGCTGCTACTTCTTCTTCTACTTCTTCTTTGTATTGCTTGTTAGTCGCTGCTTATAATCCCTGTCAACCGCGTCAATGTCCGGCACACAAGTCGATCTGGCACTGTCCACATTTGTGTTGTCCAACTTGTTATTTCTTTTACTTTTATTAGTTTGTTTTTGTACCAAGCCAAACCAAAACGAGTAGTAAAACTTCAACCATAAAAGCCAAGGAACGAGTTAAGCTCTTGTTCGACAGCAAATACGAAAACAAATTTACTTCGAATGAAATGCAACCTGAGTTTGAGTATGGCCATGCTATATGGAGCAGAAGGCACCCAACCAACCAACCAACCAACCAACCAAACAGTCAGACAGAGAGTCAGTCAGGCTGTCATCATTAAAGCCATCCGGCCTTTGAGAACTTTGAAAGTTTTGCTGGAAAAGTTTTTAACGCTTTTTTCTAGCATTAAATTTTGGAAAATTCAAACAAAATACTCTATAAGAATATTATTTTTTACTATTGTATTGAATATTGTATACATGATTGTCGGTTAGGCTAAAAATTGTAGAACTGTATCGTGTTTAATTAGTTAGTATAGCATGTTTAAATAATATGTAGTTTAATGTAGATGGAAACAATGATAATCATTAACAAATTTCGTGTCCATTGCTGTGTGCTTTTAGCCAACTTAAACGCTTAACTCTAAACCGAAAAAATTATACACAAACAAACTTAACATGCGGGTCTTTGCACAGTTTCCACAGGCACTACAAACAATACTTTAGATGAGAACAGCAGTTGGGTGCATTCGGAAAATGAGGGTGCAACATACTTTATGCTGCAAATGCATCCAGATTTGGCCGATCCCACCGAACAGTTGGGCATGGAAATTGAACAGGATGACAATGAGACCGTTACGGACATCAGGCAACGTTTTGGTGAGGATAAATTGGTGAAAATGCAAATCAATCTGACCGATATGGATGATTTGGATCTGCGTTGTGGTGGATTGGTACGACGCACCAATATATCCTATGTGAATGCAGGCGCCGTCAAATGTATGATGCAACGTTGCACGTTCACGTTGAATGCACCCGAGATATGTCCACCCGACTATAAGGAAACAGATGATACAATATTTTGGGTATATTTCTTATTGCGGTAAGCGAGAGAGAGAGAGAGAGAAAGTAACTTATTACATTCCATTCTTTATAATCCTTTTGTTGTATGTTCTAGGTTCTTGGCAACAACGATGTTGTCAGCTGGTGTCACCATAATGGATCCCATTGCACTCACAATGATTGAGAAGTTTGGCGGTGACTTTGGACGCGAACGTCTATTTTCAAGCATTGGCATGGCCATATTCTCACCCATAACGGGCATCATGATTGACTATTCATCAAGGGGTTTGGGTTATACGGACTATTCGGCCGCATTCTATACGTACGATGTGCTGCTGGTCATATCGACGATGTCTGTGTTAATGATGCCACTGGGCGAGAAGTTGCCAGCGGATAATGTGTTTCGCGATTTGTGGAATCTATTAAAAATGCCGCACGTGATAGCATTCATCTGTTTTCTGTTTGTGCTCGGCAATTTCTGGGGCTTCATCGAGAGCTTTCTATTTCTGTATCTCAAGGAGCTGGGTGCTCCGAATTATTTGTTAGGTACGTATGTTCATAAATGTTACACTCAGAGAAAACACAACAACTAAATGAACACAACTTTTCTCTTAGCTTTATCAGCTTTAACTTCATGTTTTTGATGTGTCTTCATTTGTGCTTTTTGTTTGCAGGCATTACAATAACTGTTGGCACCGTGAGCAGCATACCATTTTTGTATGGTGCTGAGAAAATCACACGGATCTTTGGGCACGTTAATTTGATTATCATTGCGTTCTTTTCGCACGCCGGACGCCTCGTGGGATATTCATTTATTGAGTAAGTGTGTGTGTGGCATGTTCGTGTGTAATGTAATTTAATGGCATCGAAACGCTCTTACTCTTGCCCCGTGCTAGGAACGCCTGGTGGTGCTTTCCTTTTGAGGCCATGGAGTCACTCTCCTGCCATCTGATGTGGGTGGCTGCAGCCACATATTGCTCCATATTGGCGCCCAAGAGTTTGCTTGCCACACTGATTGGTGTATTGGGCATGGCTCACTTTAGTTTGGGTAAGTACAACAACAGCCAACTCGATTTCGAATTCGAATAATGAACGCAGCATTGTGTCTAATGAAAAACTTATCGTTGCGTAGGACGCGGCAGTGGCAGCTTTACGGGTGGGCTACTTATCGGTCAGTTTGGCACACGTGATGCCTTCCGTTATATGGGCCTGCTGGCCGTTGTAGGTGGCATTGCGTATGGTTTATTGCATTTGATATGGCTGCGTAAATTCGATCACACAACGGATGAGTCCGAGGAGGAGGCCGAGGCCGTCGAGGCGGGTGAAACGGAGAAGCTAACGGAGCCGGCGACCAAAGAGCAGGGCACCTCGATGTCTCTGGAACGCTTGAGTCTCATGATCAAATACAATCAGATTGGCAGTTTGTCATCGTTGCCGCGCGGCTCTCGGGTTAGTACAACCGACCCCCGCTCGCTCGCCTTGCAACAACTTGCTTAATGTGGGAAAGTTTTTAATTGAAAAATCTTCTTGTCGTCCACTACTAGGCGGATATACACGACCATTTGTCGGTGCGTCGCAGCAGCTACAATGTGGAATCGCTGAGGGGCGTACCGAGGCATGGCAACATTGGCAGCAGTGCCTCCAAGGTGGATATTTTGCGCTCGGCACTGGAAATTAATCACAAGTCCTCGAACAATTCGATGCTCAGCAAAGCCGATAACAAAACGTCAAATCAATCACTGGGTCGCAATCGTGCCGACAGTGCGCCCAAATTGAATCACAGCAATCTAAAGAATATTTCACAACCCGCCCTCGAGGGTGTCGTTTTGGAGGTGAGTTTCGCGTTACCCCCCACAACAACATAGTCTCAACCCACCAACCATCCAATTCCACCTTGCAAATTTCATCGTGTATTTGTGTGCGTGTGTGTGTGTGTGTGTATGTGTGTATTTGTTATTGTGTTGTTTTTCTTTCTTGTCTGTGTCGATGATTGCCGTCAATTGTTTTGATTTGTGTTTTTGGGTGGCGCCTTCTGCTCTACGGTTTAGGGTCGTGAGTTTTAAAAATGCTCAGCAGCAGCTGTTGCCTCCAATAAGTTTTTAGCATACCCAAGAGTTTGTCCTGCCGCTTTTCTGTTTCTCTTGTCTCCTTTCCCTCTTTCGCTTTTGCCATGTGTTTTTTCACATTTCTTTTCTTTTTTTTTGTAACTTGCTTGCCGCCTTGACAACCGGATGCTTTGCACCAATGCATTGCGCATTGCTCGCCGTTTATCGTCTATTGTTCATTTTGCGAGTTTATTCGTGTGCTTTTGGCATTTGTTTCCTTTGCTGCTGCTACTGCTGCTTGAATAGCTTTCAATTCGATTCGGCTAGCATTCAACTCGCAGTGGATTCCAATATTATTATTGCGTTTTTTCTTTATCGTTCGTTTGCGCTGTTCTATTTTGAAGACAAACAGCTTAAAGTCGTAATTTTGTTGACTTTGTTAAGCAGTAACCTACAAAAATAAAAAAGCCAGACAACGACAACGACATCGAAAATGACAAATGTATTGTTCCG
The DNA here is from genome assembly GCA_035044465.1 of Scaptomyza tumidula. Taxonomy (NCBI): domain Eukaryota; kingdom Metazoa; phylum Arthropoda; class Insecta; order Diptera; family Drosophilidae; genus Scaptomyza; species Scaptomyza tumidula. The sequence goes on along the minus strand of JAWNNW010000642.1, from coordinate 1,229,175 downwards.
AGTTTTTATTAACAACAACGTAAAAAATAATAAATTACATTTTTTTTCTCCCCAAAGTGGGCCTTAAAATAGCAATGTTTTTCCTCTTAACAAGACAGTTCTTTTTGAATATTTATTTCAAAGTATTAAAAGGCCAGGAAACATGTTTTTAAATTAAATTATTAATAAAGAAATCATGTTAAAAAAAGTGATGGAAAAACTTGTTTGTTTACTGCAAAATAAATAATATAACTAATTACTAAAAATCATAAAGATAGTAAAATTTATGAACAGAAAAAAATCTTTTTCGTTTCGTTTGCAAATCAATATTTAATGAAAAAACTTTAATGATATATGCCACAATCGATTAGACGGGCTATATATACTATATGGTCCATGGTAGAAGCATAGTGTGCTTGCCGCAGTTAATTTCATAATTAATTAGTAAGGCTTTCAAGCGAGCTTTTATGGCAGCCTGGCCAACCATAATTCAATAAATCAAATGTGGTTGCAACAAATGCGCAACAACACACAAGGAGCAACAAAAATAAAAACAGCAACAAATTAATGTATTTATGAACATGCCAAACTTTGCCTTGGCATTTGCAGCCTGCAAAACACCAACACCAACCACCTCTCTCTATCTCGCTCTCTCTCTCACACTGTCAAGCGTATTTCGTTGGATGAGTGGACCAACTGACTAACAGACAAACGGACAAACTGATAGTCAAGAGTGCTGCTGGCCTGGGCTGTGTGTGTGTGTGTGTGTGTGTGTGTTGGTTGCTGGGCTGCTGCACATCAGTGAGCAGGGAACAAAAGCCAGCAAAAGCCAGCACTAAAACAGCAGGGAGTTCTTCGTTCGTTCGTTCATTCGTTTATTCGTTCATTCGTTTGCAAATTGCAGGCATGTCCAGAGGCCAAAGCTATGTTTTTGGCTCCTCTTTTTTTTTTTTCGTTTCTTCATTTCGTGCAAAATAGGTTTGTCAAGTCCAAGAGGGCAACAGTGCATGTGTGTATGTGTGTGTGTGTGTGTATGTGTGTGTGCAAGTGCATTTCTATCATAAGTATGTAGACTGTACTGAAATCTTTGCTACAACAACAAAAATGCCATATTCATACATACAAAACAGGGCGTGGAATCAACATTTTTTCCGAGCCGCATGAAAAAGTATCCAAGTGGTTTGTTAACTTCCATACCCGCTGTGGATTTATCCGTTATACCCAGCTCTATGTTAATGGTAATGTACAATTCAACATACAAAAAATATCGACAAAATACAAAAAACTATAAAAAAAATATTTTTCAATACAAAAAGTTTCGGCAAAGTCGACTAATAGATTCTCTTGCAGATAGAAAGAAAGCAAATTTTTTAAAAATATGTCCGATTATAAAGAAACTGATTATAAGAAACTTTCAGATACAAATTCAAATATATAAAATAAAAAAAATCTATATACACATTGCCACTTAAAGGTTTACACAATGTGAAAAATGGGAATTTTTTCACTTTAGAGATGTTTGGTCACCCTGGTTGTTGTGTTTTATTTTTTTTATTATTTTTTATAAGTTATTCAGTCAATTATATCTTAAGCCTATTAAACATAATTTAAAAAACATTAACATTAACAAAGAACAATTTAAAATACTAACAAAGGCACTAAAATCCAACTGCCACGAAAAGGTTTACACACCTACGTTTTTGGTGCATTTTCGTTGTGGAATTCATATGTACAGTTACTTTTAATTAAATTAAAAATGCGCAGATCCATAAGAGTCCAAATTTTTTGTGCAGATCGCTTACCAATGAAATGAAGAATGATTGTCGAATCACTATATCTCGCGAATGTGGCCTATATCCATTTTAAGTACCTACCCTTAATCTCGAGCTGTACAATCGGTGTAATAGTATTGGTTTTCAAGCGCTGGTGCCGTTTTTTTTTGGGTAGGTACTTAAAAATTTTGTAGGCCACATTCGCGAGATATTGTGATTCCACAATCATTCTTCATCTCATTCTCAAGTGATCTGGCCAAAAAAACTTGAACTTTTATAGATCTGCGCATTTTTAATTTAATTAAAAGTAACTGTACATATGAATTCCACAACGAAAATGCACCAAAAACGTAGGTGTGTAAACCTTTTCGTGGCAGTTGAATTTAGTGCCTTTGTTGGTATTTTTAATTGTTCTTTGTTAATGTTAATGTTTTTTTTAAGTTCTGTTTAATGCGTTTAAGATATAAATGATGAATAACTTATAAAAAATAATAAAAAAAATAAAACACAACAACCAGGGTGACCAAACATCTCTAAAGTGAAAAAATTCCCATTTTTCACATTGTGTAAACCTTTAAGTGGCAATGTGTACATATACATATGTGTATACGTTTTAATAAAGTTTATGTTTTAGAATTTTAACTGTATATACTTTATCAATTATTTTTGTAAGGAAAAATAATTTATTCAGCTGATGTTTTAGCTGCAAGAGTATTGAATTACAAAACATAATTGTACGATACACATATACAGATATACAAACAAACATAGAAATAACCGCATGGCATTGGCATTGGTTGGCATGACGCTCGAATCCTTGCATCATGGCATCCAGAATCCAGAATCCTGAGTATTCACATCAGTGAACATGAAATTGCATGACAAGTAAACGCCCAGGCTAGCGGCTAACTGCATTTTGTAGTTGTAGTTGTGTTTGTGTTTATTCTGTTTTCTCATTCTTGTTGTTGTTGATTTTTGTTATAGTAGTAGTAGTTGTAGTTGTAGTTGTTGATGCTGGCTTTACGTGCGCCAAACCACTCGGGAATTTAGCAATTGCGTTAAATTAGGGCTCGCACTTGCACCATTTGGCTTTTTGGCTTTTAACTCCACTTCGTTTTGATAGGCGCCACTGAATATCAGTAGGATGCAGTAGCTATATTCCCTATCCTATTACTATTCCACTAAATGCATGCTCAGTTAACTTTAGTTTAAATTTTGATGCATTTGCAGTTAAATTCATCGCATCCTTTTATTGAAATAAAAATACAAATAAATTCAAGCTAAATATTTATTTTAATATATTTATTTTTTGGAAGCTTTTCCTTTTCCTTTTATTTGTTGGGTTGCTAGGATGAAATGTGAAATGAAAAAATAATTCAACGTTAAAAATTGTCGGCTTTGCTACTTTTTTGGTGCGCTTTGATTTTGTTTGCGCTTTAAGCCGAATGATTTGTTGTTCAACTTAGCACAAGTTGACAAAAAAATAACAATGGCAGCTGTTGCAAAAGCAACAATGAATTGCTGCCTGCCTTGGCCCAGAGCATACAAACAAACATACATATATATATATATATATATTGTAGTAATAGTACTTTGTAACTGGCAACTGCTGGGTGGATGCCAAGGACGGAAAGTGTGGAAAAAAGATACATTGCCGTAACGTAAACAAACAAAGAAGCGCAAAATTCGAAAATGTTGTTTCCTACCCGATTTTGCAGCAACAGCACTCAATGCTAGCGAGAGTGGGCCAAAATAAATTCAGCTGATGAAAAATTGACAAGCGAATACATATACAAATTATTTAGATACCAAAAACCTTGTTGTTGTTTTTTTGAGTTTGGACAAACGTGACAAAAATGTGTAGAGCACTTTATTGAAATGTTTCGGAAATTCAATGTAAGCTCTTTTAGGCATAATAAAATTTGTGTTAGCTTTTGTAAAGACGAATAGTTAAGTTCAATACAACAATTTTTGACAGTATTCTAACAAGTTGAACAATTATCTTGCTTTGCCACACTGTATGTATATCCGACACCGAATCCGTACAAATAATTTACAATTTTTAATGGCACGTACGCATTTTCCTTCGTTTCCTGTAAGCTTTTTCTATCCCCTCTACGAAATGAAAACTTTTTTTTTTACCACACACAATTTGGTAGCTTTGCTTTTCTTTTTCTATATTTTTGTGGTGCAAACAAAACGATTTATCGATAAACGAGAAAGATGGCTAAATCTAAAGTGGGGCAGAGATTTTCTATTACTGCCGATTACGTTTATACCCTAAAACGTGTAAATTGGCAATAGCAATAAGAAAAGAAATATGTATTTTCTGTTGCAACGAAAACAGAGACGAAACTTAAGTAAATGCCAACATCTGGCTTCAGTTATCAACTTAGCTTTTTCTCCTGATAACTTAATAAGAAAAAAACAAAAAAAGAAAGAAAGAAAGTCTCGTTGACTGCACAGAACAGTTTGGTGACAAAAAAAAAAGAAGTGGAAATACCCTCTGGAAAGTGTAATGCCATCTAATTTAATATCGTTGGTTGGCTGGACAATGTTTATCATTGCACAACTTGGGCGACAACAACTTAATTTGGCAAGAAAAAACCTAAATCAAACTCTGACTGCCAATTTACACTGCATAATGTACTAGAAGTGAGTGCGAAATTGCGCGTGAATAATGTTTCATTGAGGGCGCGAACAAAAGCGAACCACGAATTAAAATGTTGGATTACTGGGTATAACCATTAGCGAAATCAATTTAAAGACCAAAATTCTGGGCCCAATTGGCACTCTAGAAAGCCAGCATATGCATATGTGTGTGTGTTGTGTGTGTGTTCTGTAGTAGAAGAAGTTTGTGCATTCAGCTGCATTTGCTTTGAAGTGGTCCTCCTCGATGCCTTTAGCATAAAACTCAACTCAATAAACAAACAGCTCTTTGCGAGTGTTTTTGATGCATGGGATTTATGCCAAAAGTTTAATGGCCTGGTAATCCAATAAGAGCAAAAATGCAAATGCAAAAAAGACTGAGAAATTGTTATTGGCCTTTCTCACATCATTAAAATAACACACACGTAAACCGCAAGGAAAAATCTTGCACATATTCCGACTGGTTAATACACTGTTTCCACTTTATTATGACCGACTCAAACGGTAGTCTGGATCAAATACAAATTCGTACTTTTAAATACAATAAACAAAATAAAAAAAAACATAGTTGGACAAAACATTTTTACACAATGGTTTAATACCTTATTGATTCCATTTTAGTACAAACAAAAACTGCGGTTTATTCGTGCATATTTGCCGCATGGAAGCCCCCTCGAATGCTGGGGAAAAAAAAGAGAAGAAAATCTGCATCAGCTATGATTCGTTTAAAACTCGATTTGTTTGGCACTAAAATGTGTATGAGTTAAAATTAGCATGCATGTTGAAAAATTGTTGAATTTCGAATATAAAAGAAAAAAACAACACTCGAAACAAACAAATAAACAAACAAACATGTTGCGTTACAAAGCGATTGGATTGCCTTTGGTTGTTTGTACGCTGTATCGAAAGGGTTGTACAAAAGGGTATATTGGTTTGATATACCTTTTGTTTGGAAAATAATCACCGCTCCCGTTGTGCCAGAACTAGATACAAATATAACTTTATTGTTTAAATTAAGTTGAAATGTTACAAAGTTAAAGCAAGCTTATCTGAATTCTTTTTAAACTCATTCAAACAGGTTTTTCACTAATCACAGGGCATTGCACAGTCGGATACTACACAACTACTCAAACTTTAAACTTTTTTCACACTTTATTTGTAGTTTTTGATATATTTTTAAACTGTTAGCTCGTTTAAAGCAAATGCAAAGCTGGCCATCAACTAGATTCTAATCACGTTTAAAGAGACAAACAACAAATCGGTAAAAAGACATTCAAGAATTAATCATAAAGTTATTATAATAATATAACTCTGCTCTTAACAAAATCGCTATAGTTAAAATATATATATAATATTTCAATTAACTTAGTTTGAATAACAAACAAGTCCTTAAAAGCTCTTGTAAATAAATAATTGGCAATAAAAAAGAGTGTGTTTGTTATGGAACTGGCATTTTATTTGCCTGATATTTTAATTGGCAATTAAACGTTTTGAATACATTTAATATTCATTTAAATTTTTATTTTTCTATTTGGGTTAGGTAAATGTAATAAAGTCTGGATAATATACAAACAAAATTGGTTTGCTTTTAATTATTAGGTGTACCGTTAGCAAAAGCAAATTTACATAAAATAACTGCAAGTGTATACATTTTAAATACACTTGTGTCTAATTGGGCATATTATATTCATGGTGAAGCATGCATCCTTTGATATATTTTCATTCCTTGCAAGAACATAAATCTACTAACAAATATGTATGTTTTAACAAGTTCGTTTTCTATAAAAGTACAGACTTACATACTCACCAATGTATATACTATATATATGCATTTTTATATATAACATATTGCATTTGGCATGCGCTAAAGTGAAACTTTTAATATATATAATTCATTCACTTGCTCACATATATATATATATATTTTTTGACTGACACATAGGATCAGGAGGGACCGAAGGTTATACCCGAAGAAACGGAATTAAATTCGTCCAAACTAACTGTGGCAGGCACTGTGGAGGAGCCACTCTCAACAACTCCGTCCAATGCGAATGAAAACGGGAACGGGAATGGGAAGGGTTTGCAGGATGATGGCAATTGATGGACGTGCATTAGGCACCCGATTGCGTACACTGTGCGAAAGAGTGACATTTAGAAAAACATTCAAAACGAATTAAATTTCACAAAACAATATATGATGATGTTGTGTAATGTTCTTGTGTATAAACTTATTATTATTGTTGTTAGCTGTACATGTGTTACCGAGTATAATAAATAAATGTTGCAAATAAATTCGAAATATATATAGTTGTTGAAGAAAAGTCAACGTTTTTATTTGCTTGAAACTGTTTTTATTTTTCCATTGCTTAAAATAAATTGTTATTATAACAAAAACCGATTTCCATCATTGAATGTACATATAAGTTTTAATTTTTTATTTTTTTGCTTATCATTTAAAAATGTTTTAATTAATTTCGCATTTTTTTTTTTATTTGCATATCAGATTTTTTGAAAATTTCTTTCATTAGACTAAAGCTTGCTCAGTGTAAGTTATTATTATTATTATTATTATTATATTTGTTTCTCGATCTTATTGATCGTCACATTCTCTAAATCAACGTAGTATTTTAGTTACAAACTTATTTTTCGCTTTCCTCATTATTTTCTTTCTCTAAATTTTCATTTATTGTTAAGCTTTATCAAACATTTTTCCCAATTACAATATTTTATTTTTGAGTTTGAGCTCATTTAATTGTGTGTTCAGTTTTGAATGTACTTTGATCAACTTTAAATTATCTCGACCACAATACATACGTGTATGTGTGCATGTATGTATGTATGTAGTTAACGGAACACACATACGGTTGTAATCTAGCATATTATGCAATGGTGATATTAAATACACATTCATTATAAACCACATTTCATTATGAAAACGAAAAGAAAAACAACAAAATGTTTAATGTATGCTAATTAATGTTCAATAACAGCTTAAATACACACATATATATATATATATTTGTTTAATGCATTTTGCTCGACTACAAAATTAGCGACAGTAATCTCTGTTATATGCCACAAAATTAATTTATAACAGTTTCCGGTGCATACAAATGAACTCAATTTATTAGTGTGATAAAATTAATTAGAACTATTTAAGCATCGATTTAGAGCAGCTCCCAAACACCTCGGCCATTCAATGCAATTTCAAAACCAAAAACATTTAGAAGATTTTGTGTAACATATTGCGAACATTGCGAATATTTATTATATAAATTCAATCACTCGCTCTCACTCGAAGTCAAATGAAATAAATTATTTTACGTTTGTATTAAAGCAAGCATACATTCTGTGTAAAATATATCAGCTTGTGATAAGTCTTGCACTTCTTAAATGTAAGTGAGACATGAAATGCCAAACGATGATGCAATTGCACACACACACACACAGTTTCACTACAAGCATTTACATAACTTGGTGTTAAATAAACAAATATTATGTCCTAGATGCAACCTCAGTTACACAATCAAACATATGTATCTCTATATATATGTATATATATTTATTGTGGTGTACGTGTTCGTGTTTGATTGGCTCAAGTAAAAGGTAAGCAAATACACAAAATGTTAAGCCTATTAATATAATGCATATGCATTAAGAGAGAGAGTTATCATAATGTTCAATTACTGACATCATTATATGTGTATACTATGTCATTGTATGCTTGTGTGTTTTAAGTTAATAATAACAATACGATTCTTGCTTGTCAATATTTTTGAATTATTGCAAGAGCATAGCACAATAATAATAATTAATATTAATTATCATACGAAATTTGACTGAGCGCAGCACTTTCACGTAGCGAAAGCGAAGTCAACTACTGCTGTGAATGGCGCTCCTTTGTAAATTTAACTAACCAGCCATCGTTTTGAGTTGCAACGGCTGCCACTGTCGATCCATCCATCCAAGCCAAGTCTCACTGTATTAGCGGCGAGTTCTGCGAATTCTCAGCAAAGTCCACCGTATAGTACATATCATTCTCAAAGTTCATTGCCAAATGTCGCTGAAACGGACGCTCCTGCAGTTGTCCACCGAGCGTTGTCTGTGTCTGCGAACTGCTGCCATTTGGCATCGAGGGCAAATGACGCGTCGATTGCACCGTTTGTGAATTGCTTCCTGCTGCTGCTGCTGCTCCTCCTGCTGTTCCTGCTGCTGATGTTGCAGACGTTGCATCACGCTGTGCAGCGGGCGCATTGAGACCTTTGCCACTTAGCCAATGCTTATTGAGTGCACCTTGGAGCTTTTGTCGTCGACTGAATCCCAAAATGGGTATAAACGAACTGGAACGCGTGGAGAACTTGCGATACGTCTGATTCACATTGCAATGGCAAATGGTGACCTGGTTTATATCGCGTTGGCAAAGAATCAGAGAAAATACATTTAGTAAGTTGGTGTTAATATTAAATATATGTTGATTCATTATACCCTGATTCCATTAAAAATGGGAAAAAAGGGTATAATGGTTTTGTGCAAAAGTATGTAACAGGCAGAAGGAAGCATCTCCGACCCCATAAAGTATATATATTCTTGATCAGCATCAAAAGTCGAGTCGATATAGCCATGTCCGTCTGTCCGTCCGTCTGTATGTATGAACGCGTCGATCTCAGAGACTATAAGAGCTAGGGCCTCCAGAGACATTACAAGTTTGCTTTCGATTTTCGATAACTCTTCCCGTTTCCGATATACACATGGGATCGATAACAACAAAATCTTGAATTTGGAAAACTTTGAGATGCCATTTGAATTATAAAACAAAATAATGACAATCTGTGAAATTTATTAAAATCTGATAATAAACACCGGAGATATGGGACATTGAAGTTGTGTATGCAGTATGAAGTATGCGCGTAGACACACACACACACACTTGCAAGCACTGACTGTACGCGTTAAGCAGTGTTCGGGGAACTTTTTTAATCATAACCCCAAAATATTTTTATTTAAGTTGATATTACCCCATAGTGGTTCCTCGACCGCTGTTGTGTGGAAACAAATAAGGTTTATGCATGGGCTTAACTACCCTCTAAAAATAATAAAAAAAAGTATGCATACTTTTAGGCAGATCGCTTATTCTTACTTATGTATAAATTTTCGGAAAAAAGGACATTCGATTTTAAGCCATAACTTGGACATTTCCTTTAGGATCTTTAAACAAAATACATTTTTGAACTCACAGCAACAAGATCTATCAATTTGCATATAAGGATATCCAGGATTCGTGAAAAAAAATTTTCGAAAAATTCAGTCAGAAAAATTTTAAAAAATTACAAAATCGTCTATAACTCGGCTATTTTAAGGACTATCCGGATGTCCTTTGGAACACAGAAAGGCCTAAGCCCGCCGATTCCAGCATAGTAGTTCAAAGGACGATAGTCCTTCAAACAGCTGAAATAAAAGGATATATGTTTATAACAGAAAATTGGTTATAACTCCGCCAAATCATAAAGGATTCAAACGTGTCGTATGTCAGACATTTTGTTTTGATCAGGGCTACCAACTGGCCAAAGGACATTCAAATCGTCCTTGTGGTTTCCGAGAAAACTGCACTTTTATGGTTTTTTTTATGTTCGCTCGGCCTTAGAGTGAAATTTTTACAAGTGTTTTTTTTTCTTAGATGACCTCATAATCCTTGAATGCAGTTCGATAGAGCTTTTGCATGCGGATCCAACGCACCATGGTTTTTAAAAATCCGTAAAGTTTTGGCCGATTTATACTTATACATAACATTTCGGCAAAAAGGACATTAGATTTTAATAACTTTACTTAGCCATAACTTAAACATTTCCTTAAGGATCTTTAAGGAAAATACATTTTTGAGCTCAGAGCAACAAGATCTATAGATTTGCTTATAAGGATCTCCAGGATTCACGAAAAAAAATGTTGGAAAAATTTTACAGGGGGTAGGTCAGAAAAAATTTTAAAAATTACAAAATCGCCTATAACTCGGCTATTTTAAGCACTATCCGGATGTCCTTTGGACCACAGGTAGGCCTACGCCCGCCGATACGAGCAAAGTAGTTCAAAGGACGATAGTCCTTCAAACAGCTGAAATAATAGGATAAATGTTTATAACAGAAAATTGGTTATAACTCGGCCAAATCATAAAGGATTCGCACATGTCCTATGTCAGACATTTTGTTTTGACCAGAGCTACCATCTGGCCAAAGGACATTCAAATCGTCCTTGTGGTTTCCGAGAAAACTGCACTTTAATGGTTTTTTCTTATTTTCGCTCGGCCGTAGAGTGAAATTTTTTACAAGTGTTTTTATTCTTAGATGACCCCATAATCCTTGAATGCAGTTCGATAGAGTTGGTCCTTGAAACTCTCACGCAACAAGTCCTTTCAAAATCCGTAAGGATTAAAATGGCTTAGGACTTTTTGAAAAAAAATTCAACACCTTTTATGTAAAAATTCGTCAATATCATTAAGGATCCATAGGTTTTGCAGTCAAGGACGGTTGTGATTCCCACCCAACAAAGGAAAAATAAGATATTTTTGTATTGCTCGTAACGCTTAAGACCGTATTTATTTACCTCAAAAACCAAAAAATCTACAATCAATTATTAATAATAATATAAGACATCGACTGAAATTAGATATACATATAAACTTAGGTGCTTCTCGTTCGTTCTTATGTTTAAATAAAAATGTTTTTCTTAGAATTAATGAATTTTTAATCATTAATGAATCAATGAATTTTTAATCATTAACCCAAAATATTTGTTTAGGTTGGTAGTACCCTGTGTGGAAACATAAGGTTGATGCATTGGCTAAATTACCCACTAAAAATAATGTGGCATACTTTTAGGCAGATCGCTTATTCTTTCATATTTAATTGGTGCGACACTATGATAAAAAAGGAAAAAAATCATTGCATACGACATAGGCCGTATATTAAAGTCAATTCAAACCACTTGCTGCTGATTCTGTGCGCCTGGTATACTTGAGTCAAAGACTAGCAAAAACTCGACGTTATCGTTTAGTCGAGATATCTCGACTAGAGCCTTCTTACTTGTTTTAAATTGTATAGTTTAAACTAAACAAGAATGAATAAAATTTCCTCTTGGCTTAAGTTGCGAAAGTTTTGGCTTGTTGTTGCTAGTTTTATTGGCTACAAAAACTTATAATGTCTTTCTTATTCAAGCCGAAATGAAAACTTTTAAATCAGGTTTATTATTCAAAAATTAAAACTTTCAAACGTCAATCAAAACTAAAATTGTTCAAAAATCATTTATGACATTAATTGCCACCCGCAAACATTTAAAATAGACTCTCAAAACTAAGTGCGAACACTTAAACGTTGGGTTTATTTAATAAGAATATATACATAGTATAGTATAGTTTAGTATGTATATATAACCAAGAAAGATATTTTGTGCATACATTTGCATATATTTTTGTGTAAACTTGCTGCTCGATTAAACTTTTGGGGCTAAGAATTCAGCTACAGCTTGTAGAGCTTCTGGTGCTTTTGCTGCTTCCCGGTATATTCTGATGCCGATGTTAATAAAGTAACCAGAAACTCAAAAACATGGAAATGAATATGCAATGGCAACTTGCGCACTTTGGAAAACCGCAATGTACAATTTCCCTGTTGGTCAGCCCCGTGTACCACTCCACTTGATAAAGGAGTAAATGTAAATTCTGTCTGTGTGTGTGCGTGCATTTGTGTAAGTGTGCGTGTGTGCGTGTTTGAAAACTTACCACAACGGCAACGATGAAAATGGCGGCCGCCAGTACACCAGCCGCAAAATATGCATTATGCAATTCAATGGGACTCTTAAGCACAGCCGATGAACCGAAAGTTTTGTCATTAAAATTTCTCGCGTTCACATCGTCGACAATAAATTCACTGGAGCTCACGACAGTCTCCACCACAAACTCATCTGCCGGATGAACCAATAGTACACAGAGAAATGAATATTAATGGTTAGTTCATCTTCTTTTTGTTTTTTGGTTTAAGCCGTTTGGAGATCGCGACTGGCCGGGCTTAGAGATAGTAGTCGCTTGGGAACCAACTGCTTAGCCTTGCTTGTTGTGTTAATAAGCACAGCATGGACAGTTCAGCACTTACCTTCGCACATTGTGCCCGTGTAGCCGGGACGACAGGCACAGTAGAAGCTATCACCACTCGACCAGCAGGTGCCGCCATGAGTGCACGGATTTACGCTACACTGCTGAAAGTACTGAGAAAGTTATCCGTTTCGCTTACTTCTCATCATTTATACACATTTCCAATATAAATAACAATGTAAAGTTGCTCTTAGCCCTAAACAACCTCAACTTATATAGTATACATAAGGTAAGGAGCGTTTTTTGACTATGCATATAGCATGCAATAGCAGTCAGTTAGTATCTTATCAAATTTGTTTGCACAACTTTATTAAACCCAACTGCAAAGAACTTTTTATGCCCATCATTAAAAATGTAGTTTCTCTAAGTGCACAACATGTAAGCATATTTGCGCCATACTAACTAACAATTAATTTAGGGCCTCATTCCCTTTGCGCGCATGTTTCTATGTGTGTGTGTGCAGCTGGCATGTTAAATATTAACGGGCGCTCATAATGTTTGCGCCATAGTAAAATATAATTAATTTGCCTGACGCCCGGCAACACACCGCGAAACGAAACGAAACAAAATGGAGGAGGCTTCATCTCATCACTCTGAACAATGTAACGAGACATCAAACAACTACCAACTAACTAACTACAACAGACTCTAACAACTCCGACTAACCGTTGTCTCTGTTCCTGTCACACTGATGTTGGCATCGTCTGCCTGTTGGTTGGAATTTCGGCTAGGCTCACAAAAACAAAAAAACACCGCTAAGGAGATGGATTTGCCTTTTGCTTTGCGTTGCCTCAAGTTGAGTCTCGAGTCGCTTCGCGGTTAGAGGACATGTCCATCATCATCATCAGCATCAGCTCAAGGCTTTAATTATGGTGGGTGGCCTGGCTGCCTGGCTGGCTGGCTGACGCAAAATTTATGTACATTTTGTTAAGTTCTATTTTGCTACCACAAATTATCAAGTCATAGAGTGTTCATTAAATGTTATGAAGTGGGTTGTTTGTTAACTATTATGGACATCATGCGCGGCTTTATTACGATCCATTTCAGTTCCCGCCTTGCCACTTGTCAATACAGCTCTCTGTGGCAGACAGTATACTTAGTTAATTAGTGTAACAGGCTGTGTTGGCGTCAAACAAAGTCTTTAATTAAGCCAAGTTAGACTGCCATGTCATCAAAGCATAATTATCATTATATATGGCTTAAAAGCCGTGGAAGAAGGCGAACAGAAAACCTAATCAAAATTTGTATCTGTATCCAACTTTAAATCAGGGTAAAGATAGAATTTTAGGGTATTGAAATTTGAAATTTCTATTATGCTTTCCACAGAATCGCACCTCATTTATATTGTGTCTTGTCGGGTGTTTATAAGAATCTTTGACACTTAAGGAAATTGCATCATTTAATTTATATTTAATACCCAATTAGATAACAATGATACTTTTTCCTTCGTCCTCAACGTGCTGAGGGCAAAGAAGACATTAAGTGATTGCATCTTGTATTACATAGAAAACAATCTAAAGTCGTAAATCAGCTTAAAATACACACAGAACACGAATATAACAAGCCATGAGAATTTTACAGCAGCAACAACAATAACACCAACCAAATGGACTACAATTACCAAAGTTGCATTGGGTAGAACCTTAAACCATTATATTCAACACACGTACACATACACTTTATACTTTATACTACGTACATATGTATGCGCTTGTATATTTAGTGTATAACTGTGTCAATATGTTTGTATGTCGTGTGTGTATATATTAAGATTTTAGTCCATTGCCAGCCAAATTGTGTGTATTTTGGGCTTTTGTTATGCAGCACCTCGAGCACCTACAGCTTGCTGGTATGTCCATTTAGAACGAAACCCATCTCCCCCCCCCCCCCCCCAACCACCGCCACCCAACAGTATCAACGACCAACGACCACTCTGTGTACAGCCGGTCTTAACAAACACAGGATACTATTGGCAGAAGAGAGAAACAGAGAGAGAGAGCGAACTCGCTTTCAGTGCATAAATCATGACTTACCGTTCGTGGCATTTGATTACAATCCGGTCCATTGCGACCTTCTGGGCATTCGCAGCTAAAGTCATTTCCATGATCAATACAGTGGTGTCCTTCGGGGCACGGCTTATTGGCGCAGAAATCAACCTAAAACAAACCGGCGAGCAGAAAGCATGCACAAATTACGAACAAGTCAAAGCATATGCATACATAGTCAGAACTTTATTACATATTCAAAAATGTATATTCTTTTGGCCCCACGAGAACACAGTTTAACTTACGTATGTATCTCTCAGGCTTATTGACATATGCATATACATATATGTGTGTGTGTATGACCAAGTATGTGGCACGAAAAGTTTAATGAGTATGCGCCAATATCAATTGTTTAGACAGATGGTACTTTCACTTTGAAAGAATACCCTCTGTAAGGGTAGTCGAACTGCAAGATAACTTTGAATATTTGAAGTATTTGTAAAGTGAAACTAACTAACTAACCAAACTGAAAGAGATGTCAGTTGTTATCTAACTCATAAAACTTGAATTACGTAGCTATCTTTTTGTTTTTGTGTATCTATCAGCTGAGTGCTAGGGTATCTTAATCGTCTACGCATTACAGATAACTTTTATATTGCTTAATTTGAAATACAGTTCACATTTGCACAAGAGGCGGTAAAAATCTCAGAGGACAAAAATTTCATCTTGATAATGTAGCGATAAGATAAATTGTTGCTTCTGATTGAAACATTATGGCTCAACTCGTCTCAACTCGAGTACGTAATTGTGAATAAACATTACTCAACTGAGAATACACTTCAATAAGATAATTGTTTTGTTTAATATTCTTAAGTAAACCCGCCATGAAATGCTTCCACTTTCCACTTTCTCTGGCTTCCATATATCCGTATATGTATACGGACTATCTAAAGACTTTAAGAGCAGTGAATATAATATTGAGATTGTGTCGCATTGCGCCGTTTTTTCTGGCAGTTCGTGTATCAGATTTGTGTTCTGTTTGGCGTTTTGGCACTCACCTTCATTTGGCAACGATTGCCCAAATATCCTTTGGTGCAGCGACATTCGTAGCTGCCAATGTGATCGATACATTCACCGTTATTTTGACATGGATTCGATTCACATTCATTATACTCAAAGTTGCACAGTTCACCAGCGAATCCTGCAAGTGGATAGAAATTGGTGTTAGAGTGTTTGTTTGTTCGTGTGTGTATGTGTGATTGTGTGTGTGTGTGCATGGGTAGTTGGGCGTAATGTAAATGTGCAAAATAAATGAAATGGAAATTTTTCGACAAGAGTGAGAAAGAATGCAAGAAAAACTGTCTAACTGTGACACTCAAGAACTGGCAAGTTGGCGTTCATTCTCGTTCTTGTGGATACCAATCGATACCTTTTTGCCTTATTTTCCTTACATATATTCTGTTTTATTTTCATTGTGATTGAGGGCGATTTATGCAAATTGTGTTTGTGCCAATGAAATAATTTATGAGCCTGAGTGCCGACTATGTTGCCACATTTTCTTCCTATTTCTTCCTTTTTTTTTTTTGCATACTCGAAACCGAGATAGAAATCGAGATAGAAATTGACAGAGACAGACATTGATTTGCCTATTTCAATTAATTGAAATATATATATGCATCAAGTTTCTTTGAAATATTTCTATTTAATTGAGGCCTTTCTTTCACTAAGGTTCTCTGCTCTGAATGAATATAAATTGTCAACAAATTAAAATCTTTTAAAAGCTCTTTGTCAGGACATTTATTGCTTACCTGGCTGACAGAAGCAGCGAAAACCATCCTCTTGGTCCACACAAATGCCATGGACACAGGGCGAAGATTCGCATTCATTTAAACTATGCTGGCACACAGGACCCGTATACCCAGGTGTACAATCGCAGCTGTTAAGATATAATACGTAAATACAGGTTAATATTGATATGCTTGTTAAGCGAATTTGAGGCTTTAAGATTTAACTTACCGAAAATGTGTTGAGTTGCCTACACAGCTGCCGCCATTCATGCATTCAGCCGGATTGCATGGATCCGATTCATATTGACAATTTTTGCCCGCATAGCCTGCGTGTGCGTGCGTCGACGTAGACAAAAGAGAAGTGCCGACACAAAAGAGGATTTAAACGGATTACCCAAAATTAGCTTACAATGTACGAGAACGGGAACGAAACGTAACGCAGTCTCTCTCAAAACACTAATGACCTTACCATATGGGCACAGGCACTGATAGCTGTTGCCCTCATGTCCTTGCGAGAGGTCCACACAGATGCCATTGTTGGTACAGGGGCTGGGGTTGCAGGCATCGATCTCCTCGCAATGTGGTCCCGCAAAACCGCCACAGCACTGACACTCGTACTCCTCCATGATCCCGTTCGAGTAGCATATACCCTTGCCAGAGCAGTCGGCATTCTCGCCACAATTGTCGGTTTTTGTGGTCACCTTTAGCCGTACACATTGCGCTCCCCACAGCTCGGACACCACTAAAAGTACAAAAAAAAAAAACACAAAAATAAAAAACAGCATGAAAAAAAAGGTTGTGAAATTAATTAAAGCCGTCGCTATGTCTAGGCAAAAAAAAAAAACTGTCCCAAAGGGAAATGCAAAACACAAGGAATTTAATGGAGACGAGATGAAGTCGACGTTCGGTTACGCTACAAATATTATATAATTTCTATATAGATAACATACAGTTTGCATGTTTTAATAAAGGTTTAAACATACATAGTTAAATGATAAAAGTATTTAGAAAAATGTATTAATACTGTTAAGTTTATTGAATACCAATTCATTGGTTATACTCAAGTTTCTATTTTAATTGTATGAAAGTTAAAGTCAAAGTTAACCCTAAGTAAACGCAAACTGAGAATGAATTTGCGAAGAGAGTATCATCTTGAGCAAACACATTAATGAACGCTTTTGAGATGAGGGGTCTACTTACCAATTAACAAGTTAACTCCCTCGGTGAGGTCCTTGTCATACAGCGTAACCAGTTTCCTACCATCGACCACCAACGGCGTTATATCCAGAAGCACACCCTCGGTTACATCGCAATGCTCGTGTCCCGAACGCGTTACTTGGTACACCTGAGCAGCATGAGCGGCGCTTTGACTACATATAGTTGAATGAATTGCAGATGGGTTGGTTGATGGTGGTTATGTAACCATGTCCGCAGGGGTGTACCGGGCAACCGGAGTGAGAACATAAAACACAGACCAAGAGAGATGGAGAGAGAGAAGCCAATGAAAGAGGTAAAAGTAAGTTATAAATATGATGGCGCGCACTCAGCTCAGACTCAACTGAGTTGTTAGTCGTCTTTCATCTCCGCTGTGTACTTAATTAATTGAAATTTATTTATAAGCATTGCCTGCCCAGTTTTCTGCAGATGGCGGAAATTAAATAGCGCCAAGGCGGAAATTAAATTAGCTGGCAACAACTATTTATGAGCTATCATGTTACTTTTCGGCCTTAAAAGTTGGTAATAACCCCAACAGCAAAATAAAACTACATACATACATCCATATATATATATATACATTATAATTGCTCTTTAGTGTGCAAATCAATTTGTAGCTATGAATAAACAAGCAAACGGCGCTTAGTTGAGCTTTGTTATGTTAAAAAAAAACTAATAATTTAAATAGTTTCTGTTTGCGAAATTTTATTTTCGTGCCATTAAAAATGTTTTAAAAAAAAAACAAAAAACCAACTCTTAACAAACAACAACAAGCAAAACAAACTGTGAAAAAGTTTTTTCACCTTGCTAGATTCAACACTCGCACCTTGACACTTTGGTTGCAAGCTGACAACCCAGCACAGTGTCCCGAAAACCACACGAAAACAAACAGAAATGAAAACTTTGCAATTTGTCAAACAGCATGCAGCCAATAAGTAAATGTTTTTGCAACAGCCTGTGGTCTTCTTTTGTAACACATATAGTATATATATATATATAGAGAGAGAAACGTTTATTTGACTTGAATATATTTTGGTGTTAAGAAATAAACAAGTTGGTTTTATTTTGCCAGCTTTCAGTTTCGTTATACTGCAAGTAAGTGGATAATGGAAATAAAATTCAGTTTCATTATTGTAGCAATATAGGCAATATAACCATAAAGAAGCATTGTGTCACTGTCTCAGTCACTGTGGTTATAAACATACTATAATGGGAGGGGGTGAAGATTGAAGGAGTGGGTACTCAAAACTTTTCACTTCCAGCATTTTGCAATCTATTTGCAATCTCACTTGCGTAGCTTCACAATTTTGTTTCCTTTTCTTTTCCTTTTTTTTTGCCGCACATTTGTTAGCTGTGCTTCCTAACTCCCTTTTTTGTCGCCCACACACACACACACACACATATCAAATCGATAATAAAAACTTTTTTGACATCTCATTTTCATAGTTGGCAACTTTTCATTTTTGCTCACGCTCAATTGTATGCTACGTTTTTTTCTTTTTTCGTTTCCTTTTGCTTGTGCTTCATTCTTCAAGTTGCACACAATGCTCACACGTAACCAAATTGTTGTGTGGTCTTTGATAAATGTATACAAGAGGCGCTCTTTGTAACTGGTCGCCATTTGGCCCCCAAGCAACTTAAATTGAACTTGTGCGCTGAATTATGGAGCCCTTCGGCTAATTCGTTGAAACTCTGAGTTCAAAAGCCAGCGGCTATCTCTTTTGAAGAGGTTTGCAATTTTATTATTTATTTTTTAATATATATATATACACGTATATATGTATATTTGTATAAGCCGAACGCAATTCAAAAGCTTGTTTGTGTGTGTGTATTGTGTACAAGGAGAAAGATAAGCGTACGAAGAGACAACAACAAACAACTAATAAAATATAAAAAAAATGTTGAAAAAAAAGAGAGAAACGTGATAATTGCCACAACCTTTTAACAGCAAAGGGTCCAGCAGCTGAGCTTCGCGTTTCATTTTTTTTTTTTCTTTTTTATGAGACTCTTGATACCCGTTCTCTGACCCACAAAATGACTAATGGTCAGCGGAAAGTATGTAGGTAGCTTGTGTAGCTAGCTGGCTAGTAGAAAGGAATGTCGGACTAGAAAAGCAACCGACTAGCATTAATTCAAGCAGTTTGTAAGAGATTTGCCAGCGTTGTACAGTAAACAAAAAGCGTGCTAGAAAAAATATACATAAATGAAAGAAAGCAAACAAAAATATACTCTTTCATACACACAAACACACACACACATCTATCGACCAGTAATGGGGAAATGCGTGTATAACGGGAGAAAGACCAGATAAAAAGAGGGACACCGAAGGCATAGAGAAAAAACAATTTAATAAACTGTAAAAAGGGAATGGCAGAACGTGTCTAAGACACACACACATACATGCACACAAAATAGCGACCTGTGGAACTGTGAGGTCGAGATCTGGGTGCACCAATGTGAACTAAACGTGGAACATCCATACATGTATTACGTATACGTATATATATATAGTGCGCCCTTTGCGCAATACGTGCTGGAAGTAAAATCAATAAAAAGCTCCCCTAATGGATGTTTTTATATAATAAGCTGCAGAACAAACACGTACTAAAGCATACTTCAAAACCACATCGACAACAACAACAACAACAAAAAGAAACACTTTCAATATGCTGTCATGGCAACGATCATTGAACAATTATCCTGCAATATAATCATAAAATGAGTTTCTCAAATTGGAATTCGCATACAATATTTGCAGGACTTGCAACAAAGAAAATCAACTGCTGCCAAATTGTACAGCAAGCCAAATCGATGTTAAGTGAAAATTAATTAAAATTAAGTCATGCTTGCTTTTGGACAATACTACTAGAAGTATAAAAACGCATATTGGCAAATGAGTGAGAGAGAGAGAGAAAAGTTGCATGGCAACGTTTGCACTTTCATTTTGCTTTTATCCAGCAGCCATCTGTTGGTTTGTTTAAAAGCAGTTTTTCGACGCCATTAAAGCTAATGCGCTTAATCATGGCATTATAAATAACTATTTAGCTTGCGTAAAACAAACTTTTAAAAGTTGTGTGTGGGGAAAATCACCAAAAATCTATTTAAATTAAATTTTAATTGTTCGAGTTGAAGAGATTTAGTTAACGTAGTTTAATGGTAGATTTTTCAACACTATAAAGAGTATCTCACACAAGCACAACATTCCAACATGTTTGCATTATGTTGCGTCAACACATGCTATAGCATAATTTCCCTAGCGTTTTAATTTTTTTTGCTCAGCAAACTGTGTTTAGATTACGCGCTTAGCGATAATTACTGTTGCCACGTTTTTTAAGCAAGAAATATAAAGCTGACTGTTTGCGTTTGAGTTAAAATTCAAAATGGAAATGATGCATAAGACAGCAAAGCATACATTTTAAATCAGTTTTTAATGAACGAGACTTTCTCATTCATTCATTCATTCTTTCCCAGAACTATCTACATAAAAGTTGAAGCCACTTAGATTCTTATCTATGAGTTGATAAAACATCTTTGAATAAGTTAAGGTGAAACAGTTCTACTCAAAATGTGACAAATTCAATTAAGAAACACAACTAAACCCTTTCATTTTATTTCTTTATATGCATTGCTAATAGCTTAGTTCCCAGCCTAAACAAAAAATTTACCTGTTTGTGCTATTTTGTTTAATGGCTGTATTAAGCATTGCATCATTGATTTCGACAATCAAAATATCACCGGATTGAATTTCTGCCTCGCCGTCCCACGTCAGAAAGTTGGGGGCACAGTGTTCGTCGGGTTTGCAATGTTCCGTGGTCTGTGGAAGGAAGGAAGACGAAGAAGAGAAGAATGTTTTAAATTGCTACGTATTTAAATATTATCAGTAGTGAAATAAGTAAGTATAGGGCTTTTTGCAACAAAAAGCCGCAAATGTGTTGTATTCGGCAAAGTTAACAGTCGAAAAGGGACTAAAAGGTTTGTTGCTATTCAGTTCAGTTCGGTTCGGTTTGGTTCGGTTCGAGCGGCATTTGCTGCTGGTTTGCTTACCACAAAGCACAGCAAACCCCCAAGGCAAAAATGGAAAATGGCAAATGGTAAAGGGAAAAAGTGGCAAACGGTTAACTGAATAATTTAACAACTTTTCTAATTTTAGTTTCATGTCCTTGTCTAAAGCAGAGTTGTCTCTGGTACCCTTTTTATTTTGTTTATTCATTTTTTTCCCATTTTTTTCCATTTTTTTTCTTGTTGTTTTAGTACAAAGCCTAACAAATTTACATACTAACCACGTCGAACCTAATAAAGTTTGTTCAGGGTTCATTTTGTCCTGTCCTGTCGTGGCCGGTATCAGGATTTATGTTTATTTCCTGTACCAAAATCCGGTTAAGGCACATAAGATGAGATGAGGCAAAAGCATTTAATCCTCACCATATGCATAGATCCACTGAATGATTATACTTTTTATTAGTTTGGGTCAAGCCAGACGCACACACACACACACACACACACACACACATACAACATATAAGTTGTCTCTGAGCACCGAACATCCGTTACAATAACAATAAAGACGAGTTATCTTAACGGGTTACCGAAGATTAAACCCCCTTTAGCTGACCTAAATGAAGCAACTACTCAATTTTTGCATATTTAGTTTATTTGATGGGTTCGAACGAAATGTCTTTTTAAATGCGTTACACATTTTGTGAGCAATTTATAGTATCCGTGTCGCATAGGGTATATAAAGAAATGTGTTTGTGCGTTTGTGGGCATCTGGTTAGGGTCTCGTCTGCAAATTTACAAATATCTTGCTCAATTTGAAGCGGTTTAGTTTTTATTTGCTTCGAGGATTTGTCTGTGCTAAAATTTACGTCATTTTAATGGCTTGTATATCGTATATATATTGCGTTTGGTCTTTTTACTGTCCGGAATGCTAAAGATATATATAAAACGAAGGAAATGGTTAACCTTAAAGATGCTTTTGTGTGTATTTAGGGTGAATATTTATTCTCGCCAAGATATTCAAATCGTCACTTAAAGGGTTCAAACTAGACAACTCTTACTTATTTTTTTCTTTTTTAATAACTAGGCGTCCTTTTGGAGGGTTTTTAAAGAGCCTTCTAATCAGGCGTAGGCAAGAAAAAGCAGCGATTGCTGTTGCCGATTTGGCAAACGGGTAAACAGCCAATAATTGGACAGTCAATCACTCAGATAGAAAATAAACATTTGAGATTCTCGAAATCAAGCGGATTGGAAAAGAAACGAAAAAGGTAATCGTTTCATAAGTTATCCAGTCAGCAAGCTGATTTGCTTGCCAACACAAATTATTGATCAGCATTTTGTTTAGCTATAGCTATATATAATATACGTCCGTGACATGTGTACAAGGAAGCTTGGTTGCCCAAACAAGTTAACGGAAATACTGTGCGGGTCGGAAGTCCCTTTTGCATGAATGCCAGCAAAAAACTGTGAAATGTGAAAATAAAATGTAAGACAAATAATTTATTTTCATTCGTTGATGTCAAAAACTAAAAAGGGCGAAACTAAAAAAGGACTTTTCAATGCTTAGTTTCTGTTGCCCGTATGAGAGACATGTTTTTCTGTGCATATGTCCTTTGCATGTCCTGTTTATTTTGCCGTAAATCAAGCCATTCACAATTGGGCCATATCACAAGGACTTTAGCCCTTGGAAAGAAGCAAAACCCGTACACTTTTGGTTATTCCCAAGGCAATCTTTAACTGGTCTTTGATACTGGCATTTTGAATGTCTTTCACAGCTATTTAATTAACATTTGCAGGCCTTTTAGGCTTCATTTGCTGTTGTTTTTACACAGAACAACAAAAACAAAAAGCAAAAAGAAGAAAGCAAATTGATTTTCTGTTTACCTTTGATCACTGAAAGTGGGCTAAACTTTTTTCTGCTTGTCATGCGTTTAATTAAAACCTGCCGACTTTATGTTAACTTTAAAAATAAATTTAAAAAAAAAAAAACAAAAAGGAAGCAGACTAGACAAGAAGATACCCTTTTCCTAGTTACAAGGTACCAAAACCATATTTGCAATTTATTTATTCTCTCATACATCAACCATGGAAGCTGACCTATATACTAGCTTAAACTTGTTAAAAGGGTCAATAATAATCTGCTACATGATAAACTTGCACAAATTGTATATTCCCTTCGTTTTTAAAAAGGCATTTAATAGGTAGAGAGGATACAAAATGAAAAGGTTCAACGTGTGCCTTGCATAATATTATTGCTGACTTTTTATTCCCTCTAGCCAATAAAAAATGTGTACAAAGGCCAGTCAAACCAGAAATTGTGCAAATGAAGGTAACAACAGCCAGAACAAGGCATATCCGACCACACATGTACACTCTTGACAAGCTGAGTCATGACCCAAAGTCTGTCAGTCATGTTCGGTAATTATAATAGTGATGAACGACAAACTAAAGCAAAAACTTAGTGATAGTCAAACTAAGTCAAGTCTTATGTACTTTAAGCTGTCTGCAGTGTATGTATTGGGTCGCGAAAGAGTAAGACCTATCTCAACTGTTGGCAAACTTACCACAATGGGTAGCAGAAGCTCGTGCGTTTCGTTGCCGCGCCACAGATGCGAATCCTGCGGCACATTTTGTATGTCACATTCAAGCGAATTGATTTTCTCCTGCAGGCGACTTAAAATGCGCGGGCGAGCAATTGGCTTTGATAGCGATTTAGTAAGATTGGCGGTCTGATGCGCTACTCTCTCCATGATTGGACTTTGCGTTGAGGCCGTTGTTGTTATTTTGACTTTGGCTGCCACCACTTCCAGTTGCTCAAATTGCGAAGGCTGTTGTTGCTGCTGCTGTTGTTGCTGGTCGACAATGGGCGGTGTTAGAGCCTTAAGCAATAATTTAGCTCGTTTAAGCTCCTTCTCGTATTTTCTGGGCTTTACTGTAGTGGTGGTAGTCGTATTCGTTTTCGGTTTTGTTGTCGTAGTCGTCGAGCTAGTCGTAGAAGTTAAAGTACTTGGTGTTGTTGCGCCGTCAAAACTTTGCTCTGTGGACATCAAAGTCACGCGTCGAGTGGGCGGGGTCGTGCTCGTGGTGGTGGTGCTGCTGCTGCCAACATCCAACTTTGTGGTTTCGCTAGCTCTAATGAGTTGACGTTGAAGCTGTTGCTCCAAAGTTTGCAATCCTTCTGCACTCGTCGTCGCTGCGGTCCTTGATGACTTTATAATGCTGTCGCTGCTGATGCTGTCGCTGCTGATGCTGCTGCTGCCGCTTGCTGCAGTCGTCGCAATTTCTTTCATTAAGTTGTGTTTTTTATGTAGCAACAACATTTCGTTGTACATCTCCTTGCTGTTGTAGAACTTTGTGGTAGAGAATTCGGGATGTGAGGCAGATGCTGCTGAAGCTGCTGCTGCCATTGAGTTTGTCTTGGCATTGGGATTATCATTAGCATCCGTATTAAACTTGGTGTTGGCAAAGTCAATGTGTGGCAGTGCCATAACATCACTAGCGCGATGTTGCATAGGAAACTCAAAGCTCTTCTTTACACGTCTATCTATAAAGCTGTCGCCATGTACCAGTTTGGGCAAGGCATTCCTTGTTGTTTTCGGACTGGGAGGTGGAGTGGGAGTAGCTGCTTCTGCTGTGGTTGTGGTTTCTTGCAATTGAAACTTACGCTCGATTTCCGTTATTATTTCATCCTGCTCAGCCAGCAATTTGCCGGTGAAATAACTTGGTGTAGTTGCCACACTTCCCGTTGTAGTTATCAAAGGTGTGGTTGGTGTTGGCGTTGCGGTTTGAGTCTTCGTCGTTAGTTGATTGACAACAGCTTGCATTTCCACCTCATTGGGCATTAGATTCTGTCGATACTCGTCAGCATTATCCGGCCGTGTAAACACTGTGTGCAGCTCGCCATCATTAGGCTGCAACTCTTGCAACTGCAACGGATACAAATCAACGATGTTCAGTTTACTTGCCACGGGCTGTTGAGCCAACAAAACACCATAACGTTTACGCTCGTCCTCATTGAGATCAGCTAGAGTTTCAGCTACCTGATATGACTCTGCTGCTTGCATTTGTATCTGTAAGCGTGAAGCTGACGTATCTGCATCTGAATCTTGATCGTTGTCCAGCTCAGAGACATCTAGCTCCGGCTCCGGCTCCGATTCCTGCTCCCGTTCCGGCACCGATTCCGATTCGGTTAGCTTAATGCGATAGAGCCGGTCGAAAACGCTGCCAAGTGATGCAAGTGGCGGCACGTCTGTTGTCATTAACTTATCCGTTGTTGTTGTGGCTGCACCATTCGTAGTTGCTTCACGCTCGGATGTTGTTGTTGTTGTTGGTGTTACTGCTGTTGCTGTTACGGTTTTGGTTGCTGCAGCTGTTTCCGTTGTTGATGTTGTTGTTGGTGTTGCTGTTGCTATCTCGGCATTTCCATTACTGATTTGTTTGCCTGCTTCATTTCCGTTGACGATGGCCGTTGCTGCTACTGATCCAGTTGTTGTTGTTGTTGTTGCTGTTGTCGTTGTGCTGGTTGTGGCTGTTGTTGTGGGCGTGGCCGTTGACGTCGTGGCGGTGGTGAGTGTTGCGCCCACAAGCCCAATCTGGATTTCCGTTAAAGTTTTTGCAACTCTTGCGTTTCGATTCGTTTCGCCTATGGCCCCATCGGGGGCGTGGCTGCTATTCGAGTCATTAGTTCTGGTTAGAGTTGTTGCAGCGAATGTTGTTGTTGGTGTCGTTGTTGTAATTGCTGGTGTTGATCTTGTTGTTGCTGTCCAAACAGCAGGCACAATTACAAATGTAAAAATGCATATTTTCGCCAATAGTATTTTCATAGTTAGCATTTTGGCAAAATATCTCTGGTAACAGGATGTATGTTGTTTGTTGTTGTTATTACAATTGTTGTATGTTGCTGTATAAATGTTGTTGTTGTCGTTGTTGTTCCTTTAGCTGCTTTGGCTTCATCTGCTTTTAGCTCATCCGGACGTTGCAACAACTGTCAAAATAAATAAAATCAAATGCACAAAATATTATTAAAATGAATTTTTCTTTATTTTTTTGTCTGATATCTATTTTGACCGCTTTTTGTTTGGCGCTTGTTTAAAAAAAATATAACAGTTCACTTTACTTGTTTTTGTTTAACCAGCTTTAAAGCTAGCTGTCAGGTTTTTATTATTACAGTTTATTTGCAAACTAAAATGCAGTTTTTTTATAATAGTTTTTTATATTCCTTGCTCGGTTTATTTGATATTGAAATAAAAGAACAATACTGTCAATCTGTAACAATGTGCTTAATTATGCATTCAGGAAAATAAGCCATAAACAAGAGAAAAATAAATGGTTACAAAAACCTATTATAATTTTATAATTGGAACAGCGACCATTGATAAACGTACACAAGACCAAAAGCATCACGCTCAATTCACTATTCGAACAAGAAGTTGCATTTTGATTGAAAATTTTATGAAATTGCCAAAAGCCGTTAACAATGGCTTTACAAATGGTTTTTTTTGGCCATGCTGAGACATCAAAAATAAACTTATTTCCATACATTGATTTATTTGCTTCCTTTCATTTGATTGCACAGTGGTGGACAGTAGTTAGTTTTGGTGTGTGATTCATTCATTCATTCATCCGGTTGAGTTGCGCATTCATTATGCGCTCTTTCTTATCTAAGGGTATATGGGGCACAATGTGTAGTTTTGTCTGTATGTATGTAGTAGTTTGTCAAGCAAACGAAAACGATGTTCGCCTCATGAATTACCCTTATGTGGGCGTGGCGTACTACAAAAGGCGTACACTGTGATGAATGCAGCACTCGAGCTTGTCCCAAGTCCTAACGCTCCTCCTTGTAAGTGTATGTGTGTTTGACGGAGTGTGTGTGTGTGTGTGTGGGGGTGTGCCAGATTTATCTGCTTTAAGTCCTAATCCAGCATGTATCAAGAACATTCATACTGCTTTGTGTGTGTGGGCTGAGCCCTTTGTTCATGGGATACATGTGTTGGATTCTATGGGTAATCAATGCTCTACTTGTAGTATGTTACTTTTAGTTCTCTCACAAACATCTAACTAACTACGTAGTTTATTTACCATTTGAATTCGTTTAGGAATTCTCTTTTGCATGTTAAGTTTGTGAGCTTTTTTTTTTTAAGCATACCATTTGCCCTGCCCGCCCTCCTTGTATGTTCAAAGCAGTGGAAAGTCTGTTGCTGTTGCTTCAAAAGTACTTGACTTTAATATACTCTCTCACTCAAGTTGCGACTACGCGCTTTCACATATTAATCTCCGCAAGCAAGCAAGCAAGCAATTAAATTCTTGTGGTTCTGTGTCGTTCTTGTGCAATATTTTAATGTTTTTTGTTTATTAAAATGTTTTGCATACTTTTAAACACAAAATTGCAGTTGCTTAACAAATTCCATTTGGGGCGAGTTCCAAACTTTGCCCCCGTTGCGTATTACTTTTGGTAAGAAGATATAATAAAATATGTTTTCACTTGATGCAGCTGGGAATTTAATTTTCTCGCCCTCAATTAATAATTGTTACAATAAAATTAATTAAAATATGTTTGTTAATATGTATGTATGAAAATTTCTGGTTGTGTTGTGAGTGCTTTAATATTGCATACTGTTGATGAATTGTGGTTATGAATTGCCCGCTTCAGGCATTAAACCAAAAGCATTTTCCGCATGAAAATATATTACGTTCATTTATACATGCATTTGTATTTGTATGTTCTTTGACTAATTTCAGTTGAAATTAAATATGCTGCATTTTGAAGCTGACGGCACAAAATGAAAACACATTTCAAGCTCGGCTGATCTAGCTTTAATTCTCGGCTCTCAGCTCTCAGCTCTGGTTTAAAAAGCTTCAAAAGCTAATGCCATAAGAAAATTTAAACGCAAATAATAAAGCATGAGTGAGAGCACCAGCAGCCAACTCAAGCAAAAAACAAACGAAACGAAACGAAATCTTCTTAAGTTTTTTTTCTACTTCTTAAAATCAGGGAGAAGAAGAGACGCAGACGAAAAAGAAGCTGTAGCATTCACACCGAGAGCACTCTCTAAGTCTGTACTCTTAAGATGCACGTCTCAAAGCAAACAAAAGCAGCTGTCTGAATACCCGCCGGCCATTAATAAACAAGTAAGTGTGTGTGCTCTAATCGGGCATATGCCGACTCTGCAGATGCTCTATCGTCTAGCTTCTACTTACTTATGCACATGTACACTAGACCTATTGAGATGGTTCGAGGATAAGTGAGAAGATAATACTTGGTTTAGTATTGATGCTATTTTAAGTCAACATACCAAGCTGTAAAGTCTTTTAGGCGATAGACAATGCAGTGACGTGTCCCCGTTTTATTATACCCTATTTTAACAAATTCTTTTGTGTACAGGGAATTTGAAGAACAGATAACTTAACTCTGAGTAAAAAGGAAAAGAAATGATAACTTAACTTCTTTCTGTAAAGAATGAAAACAAATGTGCATCACTTGTCCTTTGTGCCATTCTGATGAAGCTTTGTAATAAAAGAGTTTCTTTTTTTGTTTTGTCTTTTAGCGGAAGTCATATTTTTACAAGCAGTATTTAAATGCTTTTCTTCTTCTAAATTCTTAGCATTTACGGTTTATGCTTTTTGCTATATCAAGAATTTTATTATCTGCCTGCCCGGGCCAAATGTTAAGGCATAAATCTGGCTCACGAGTTTAATTTACAGCTGAAACATAGAACCTACTTAAAAAACTGCCTATTTAACATAAAACAAAAAAAGAAATGCTTATGAAAAATGCAACAACAGGATATGATAAAAAAAAGAAAGAAAATTGCTTAGCTTTAAAAAAATAATAAGCAAAATGAGTGATGAAAAAAAAAGCAGCGCAAGACAAATAAAAGATAATTCAAACATTTTACTTAGCTGAAAGCCCGCAACGGAATGGGAAACAAAAACAAACAAAGCAAAACAAAGTATTCTATTCAAAATATTAATGTTGAGAATGAAAATGAACAAGTCAAATTGCGCACACACTCACACACCCCCTAAACGCTTTTAAAATGAAACTTTTGTGTTATTAATTGATGGTTTTTAAGGTTAGGTTATGAAGTGATTTTCTTATTATTTTTATCTTTTACTTTTTAAATCAAGATATGTTAAAAATATGTTCTATATCTGTGTATGAAAACGTTTCCTTCAACCTGTCACATAATTTAACCCAATTTTATGATGCCCTTTTCAAGCGCTTGAAATGCGTACAGAGTATAACGAAGCTTAATTTAAAATGCGACAAAGCATGGTATTCACTCACACCCTCAAACCATAAGCAAGCACTAATATCTATGTATGCACACACACACACATACGCACAACACACACAGTTAAGTGACGGATGAAGAAGGTTTGGGGGGCAGGAGTATAAAAGTAGAACCAAATAGAAGCGATAGGATGCTGTAGATAAACCTGTGTCGACGACGAAATCGTTTTCCTCTATATGCAAAGCTCCTTCGTTTTATTAGAAATGTTTATGTTTGTGGCCCGCATTTTTTTGGTGTAACGCAAAGTAAAAAAAATGTAAAAATAAAAAGTACCTCGAAATAATATACTTCCACGACCGCAAGGCACACACACACACATGCACACACACTTTGAAGAAGGGGTCTTTGCCCACCCCCAATGCCCCCATTGCCAACTAGTATTACTGGGGACAACAAGCATGAAGACGGTGACGACGCGGTTTTTTTTCTCTATTCAGTTTTTGAGCTAGAAAAATTCCGAGCCAAAGTGCTTTTTGGGCTCCTTTTTAGATGTAAGCATGTTTGTGGTCTCATTGTGTTTCCTTCTGTAAAAAACGATTCGTATTCGAGTCATGGCATAAACAAGGTGTGCTAAACCGTGGTTTAAGCACTAGTTAAAATGCCTAATAATTGATAAGTACGT
Organism: Scaptomyza tumidula; assembly: GCA_035044465.1. NCBI lineage: Eukaryota > Metazoa > Arthropoda > Insecta > Diptera > Drosophilidae > Scaptomyza > Scaptomyza tumidula. The sequence continues at coordinate 1,198,742 of JAWNNW010000642.1, read as the reverse complement.
GAATAATATACTTTAAAGAGTACTTGTCACAAAACTAATGTTGTTAGTTATTTATGAAAGTTGTAAGCGAACTAAGAAGTTGTCTTACTTTTGAAATTTCATTAAATTTGGTTTGTAAGTACTTAAGAGAGTTACTCAAAAAACTTGTAAATATTTGAATAACTATACCCTAACCTACCGAACTTTGTTATACCCTTTCCGTTATTATAACCAACGTGTGCACATTTAAAACACTTACTGTCCCCCTTCCGCATTAGATAGATGTTGACAAGTTTAATATCTGATTAACTATCATAAAAATTCTATGCACTTTTGTACCACTGTTGCTTTGGGTGGGTTTTGTGGTATAAAGTGTGCTACTTTGTGAACAACTCACATTTATTTTTATGCCACAAAGACGCCAAAAACGTGAAGAGAGTTTGAAAGAGGGCACAGAGTTAGGGTAAAAACTGGGCACGTTCCTAGTTCACATACTACTACGACTAGTATATCTAAGACGTATGCTGTTCCACAAAAGACTGGAGACTGACGGAGACGCCACAGCGTCGCTACATCACGTCACCAGCCACCGCCATCCAGATGCCAACATTAGCCAAGGCATGTTGATGGCGGTAACGCCAATGGTGGCAACGCATACAAATCACGGAAGCCTCGCTATTTTAGTACTATTCCCAATGGAAGTGTGAGTGCGAAAGCAAAAGGTAGGGGGTGCGAGAGTAAACGAGAGAGAGAGATATGATGCCGTAGGGCTTTATTTTCTCCACAACAATCCTATAGTTTTGTCCATGTAAAGAGAAGCGCTTGTGGCGCCTTCAGCTGCTGCTGCTGTCTTACGTTTCTGCTTGCCGGGGTAAACAATACATAAACCAACAAATATACCATCCCCAACTTGAACGCTTTACGCTTTCGTACGCCCCAAGGCTATTCAGCACACGCTGAATGCTTTAGTGGCATGGAAACCAGCGATCTGTGGCATTGACAAGTCTAGGAAATATTGGCGACCACTCAATACGGATGCGCTATCTCAACTGCTCGGATCGGAATCTAATCTTTAAGATAGCAGCAGTTACATACTAACCGGTTTTGCTTGGGGCAAACATTTGTGATTTAACATTCAGTTTAAGCATTTGAAGTCAGTAAAAACGAAAAACGGTTTTGAAGGAGTTTGCAGAAAACCTTATTTAACATTAATTTTGTAAAATAACTTATGTATAATTTCGTAAATATTTTTTCACAATTTAATTTTTATTCAAATTATTTTTAGTTGGTGGAATCAATAAGCTTTTTACTACTATGAATCCTTTTAACAATTTACGTCAGGGTTCTGTCAACATAGAAACTTAGTCCAAATCCTGTTGAAAAACAATAAAAGAATTTGTGACAAGTTTCACGACGGCAACTCCAAAAACTTAGAGGCCAAAGTTGATGGCAACTAACAGCAAATGGAAAATGCACGTAGAAAAGGTCAGCGTTTCAGTTCTTATACAGTTTTGTTTTGTCTGCTTTATCAACAATCTTAAAAATTGTTGTAACTTATTTTTTTGTACGTTGATTTGATTTCATTAAAAGTTATTTGTCTAAGACACTTTTGTTTACACTTGTCAAGACTCAAAATGGATTTATATTTTATTAGTATGCGCTGGAATATTTAATGATAATAGCTCCTAGCATTTTTTCTGTTCCCAGCAGAATATTATTATTAAAGTCAGTATTTAAATGTATTTAGCTATCATAACACAGGAAACAGAGAATGAAGCGACGGCAACGTTTAAGTTTAACCGATTTAAAATTTTATCGCCGGCATTGTTTGTTTTTCATTTGTTTTTACAAGCCATTACAGGAGCTGCAAACATTTAAGAGTTTTAAGGCTTAAAAACCAAATTGTTATTGGTTAAGTTTTTACATTCAATTAATTAAACTAACGAACTTTGTTTTTTTGTTTAACACTTAAATAAGACAATAAGTTCTTTACTTATTTCATTCAGTGACTTTAACAGTTATTTGTTTAAAATATTCTACATTCACATACACAAGTTCGTTTTTGAGTTGCAGTTGAAGTTTTTGAAGTGGCAGTTAAAAGAGCCGAAACTATCGTTATGTTTTTTTTTGGGAAATGTCAAGCAATTTAAACTTTGCCGAAAACACAATTAAAGATTTGATATCCCGTTATGCACTCTCTATTACACTTGCTTGCCTATTTTGTAATAGTTGTTTTCAAGTTTCGGGTGTTCGAACCAACCGTGACGATTGAAATCTGCTCCGCTACTGAAGCGGCATTGCGCCTGCTGCAATGCAATGGATGCTGCCTCTGCTCCAGATAAAAGCTTTCAACTACCATAAAAACCCTACAGAGAGAGAGAGAATTCTCTCAATTGGTCCATTTGCTCAACATGCGCATCAGCAGCCAGACAATATTTGTGTTTTGGGATCTGGAGCAGATTGGGGAAAAATTCGCGAGAAATTTATTAAAATTACCCAAAACATTGACACACAGCTGTTTTGGGAGATCAGCTGTTATATATATTAAGGAACGAGAATGTTAACCCCCCTTGGGCTACCATAATTTCTCCCCACTGTGTATGCGTGTGTGTGTGTGTGTGGCGGCCATTTTAATTTTTTTTTTTCGTCCGTGCAGCATTTTATTTGTGATTGCTTAACGTATTGCGTTCTTTGTATTGTGGACACCCCACCCTAACGCCCTCTCATCGTTCCCATCGTTGGGGCATTTCATTATGCGCCGTAATGTCTGTGGATAATGTGTGTGTGTGCTACTATGTTTATATGTGTGTAAGTGGATATGAGAGAGGATTGACGTCTGGCCCCGCTTTGCTTTGCTTTGGTTTCTTTGTTTGTTTTGGTTTGTTTCCTTTTGGGCCGGACTGCTCACACATAATTTTTATTGTTGCTATCAGCATTAATGTGTGTAATTTATTGAAATGATTTGGACATCGAGCGTCATTTTGGGGCAATATATTTAATACTTGAATACTCATTTTATTTGTGCAATACTCGTCGTATGCGCAATTAGTACACAAAGAGCTTAAATGTGTATGAATCATTTTAAGTTGTGTTAGTTGTGTGTCGTTTAAGGCTGCACAAACCAGATTTGAAATGCACAAGCACGAACCAAATGCTCGGTAATTATTCTGGCATATGAGTATAATCGAGTTGATGTGCGAAATTCAAGCGGCATCTTTGTGCATGGCAAGCAAAAATTTTCCTCGAGCCAACAACTTTTCAGAACGTGCCCAAAAGTGTGAGTTGGCAGGCAGGTTGGCAGGCTGGCAAGCTGGTTGGTTGGTTGGTTTTCCTCATTAATTGCAATCGTTTGGTGCTCTTCGGTACGTTTATATATGCTGTCAGAAAACAACGAAAAAATAAATGAAATGTCTTCCGGTTCACCTCACCATGCCGTGGTATTTTCGAGTTCATTAATTTTGACAGTGCTCGTAATTATGGAGTGCATTCGGAAATGCCGGATGACAGCTTCAAAAAACAAATTGCCAGGTTGAGCCAGCTTTGAACATGACAAGTTTTTTTTTTTAACTTTAAATTGTGTCTTCTAAAAGATATTCATCCAATTGTGATGTGAACTTTACATAGCGCTTAAAAGCCTATTTAAAAATATTTTAAATTAAAAACTGGCTGTACAAATACTTTTAAAAGATTGCCGTTTCCAATTAATATTCGTATATGAAAATAAATGAATCCACAAAATCATTTTTAGTTACACATCAAAGTCCTTTAAGCCTTTTTAAGCCACATAAAGTTGCAGAGCGTACAATTAGCGAATGTGTTCGTATCTAAAAATCCTTTGAAATTGGCTTTAATTAACTTAATATTTAATAAGCTGAAATCTGTAAAAGGCGCTTCGGCTTTTGTAAACAATTTTCGTTTTTTTGTTGTTTTTTTTTTGGCTTTATAAGCTTTTACTTTGTGATTTGATGCCGGCAGTTGAAAATTTCCGCAAACGAAGCTAATAGAAAGGCCAAATATAATAAACACAGACTTGAGAGAGAATGAGAGTGGGAGAGAGAGAGAGAGAGAGAGCTAAAAAGTTAAATGTGTACAGCTGTCCCGCTGTTTGCTGGAAAATTGAAAAGTTTATTAATAACAAACACGATTGCCGCCGAGAGGGGGGAAGGAATGGACGACAAGAAGCAAACATTTTGCGGGTCACATTAAACAAAGTCTTTCACATAGCATATATATAATATATATATAAATGTGTGCATTCTTTTGTATTTTAATAAAATGGCGAAGAGTAAGGCCGGGAGAGTGAATGTAATTATATTTGAACAGCAGGCAAATAATGTTTATATTTATAAAAATTAAAATAAAAAATGCCAGACATTATTTCGACGAAACCAAACCAAACCAAACCAAAATCCCAGGCACCCAAGCGCCCAAGGGCTATACACACACACACACACACACGTACACACATATGTAGATTGTCGTCATCTGCAACGTATTTTTGTTATGAATAATTTCGTTGGAGAGCTGCTGCTCTTGTAGCCGTAACATGTATGAGATACACACACAGAGCGCTACAACGCTATGCAAATTTACATTTTGAGTATAAGACTAAAGGGAGCTGAATTCTCTGCAACATATTCCACATCCTTGCAGCGGCAATATTAACATAAATGTATATGTACACATACACATACATTGTACACGTATATGTGTTTGGTTAACGCGTAAAGTTACATTTGGTTTCACATCATCCATACAACTTAAGGCACGAAAGAGCGCAAAATATTTTTGTAATGAGCTTATTAAGTCATATTAAAGTACAAGTACAAAAACCAATTTAAAAAAATACAACACAACACAAACTGACAACACATACGGTACAATGTTAAATGTGTAAAAATGTTTGTGTAGCCCTCCTCCAGCCAAGCGCACATATTTGGGCCATAAAGTTAATAGCAAACGGCTGGCCAGAATGTGCATATTATAAATGAGCCTGACAGATGGCTTAACAGCAACTGAATTGAGCCAGTTTTCCAGTTTGCTAGCTATGTGAGTTAACAAGCTTATATTAAGCTCTTGGGTATACCCAAAGGACCCATTGTTTAATCCACAATGTATGCCACACACAATATAAATAAACAAACATATGCGAATACACTAATAAATAATGTTGAATTTTGTACTTTTTGTGTTTTTGCAACTTTTTGATCCTAGAAAATCGCTTTAAACCCAATTGGCGGAATGTGGTTTTTGTGATAAAGCCATTTTTTGTGGAGTGTCGTTTTTTTTTTACTTTGAACAAACTAATAAATAAAATGGACTTAAATCCCATGTTGATAACCCTTTGAGGCAGGTATTTAGCTAATCATTTTTTGAATGAAGGAAGGATTTAAAGTAAACTAAGTAGGTAAGGATTAAAATGTATATCACACAAATATCTAAATTATATGTTTGTCAAACAGAAATTGTTGCCTCCTGCAAATGCTCAACAATACAAACAATTTAAAGTGCAGGAAATACAAAAATGTCGCTGCTCAAACTGGGACAATCACAATTTTCCATAACAAGTAAGTTTGACTGCTCAAATATAAATTGAATACTCACCCAACTCACTCTTTTGGTATAAGAACATCCCAATATATTGGCAGCTACAAAAGCTCTACGTCCCTGGCTTAATAGTCCGATTCTTCAAGTTGTCATCTCATTTGTGCTGGGTTATTATGCCACAACAACGATTTCCAATATCATTAAAAAGGCGAATGATAAGAGGCGCTCGAAATTAGGATTCACAAGGCAGCTAGCTGATAGTCAAGACTGCCATGTTTTGGCCATCAGTGAGCTGGCTCAAGAACCTCAAGCGTTGCGTCTAACTCAGCAACAGTTGAGGTCCTACGATGGAGGGCATGACAATCGGCCCATGTATACGGCACTGAATGGCAACATTTATGATTTGACATCATCACGAATGCAGCCAGGACTCTTTTCACTGCTTGCTGGCGCCAATGCCAATCAAGTGATCAATATTGCATGTGACTTCATTGGTTTCGCAGCTGATGATGCCATCGAAAGGTGGGAGCGTTGCCTCAATGCTGAATTCAATATTGTTGGCCATTTGATTGAAAGCGATGCATCCGAAATCGATGACAATACAAACGATAACTTAACGGTTGCAAATGTTGAAAGCCTGAAGTAAAATAGAATTCTGTTATTGATTTTATAAAAGCAGACATGCATGTGTTACATATATATACATACATATGTGTCTATATATTTCAAAATCACATCTTAACGCATGAAATGCAAAATTCACATTTACTATGTACTTTTTAACATATTTATGTTTCGATTGCGAATAATGTTTCGTTTTAGTTGCGTTGTGAATAAATCATGAAAGGGATATTTAAGTAAGTTTAAGAATGGGTAAAAAACAAAAGATGTTACCATTAAGATTCATACCAAAGATTGTACAACGAATTCTATTTTCTGTGCCTTGTCAAGCTTAAATCTAGCTTATCTTCAAACAAGTGAAAGTAAATCGAAAAATACAACTTCGAAAAGCGATTTAAATGACACATGCTTTTGGGATTATCTCCCTAAGCTCGATGTCCGATTCAATTTAGTAAAACAACAGCCCAATCTATCAAGCATAAACTAAAGACCAGACTTAAAGATTTATTTGAAAGAGGATTCAAAAAGAAATATGCTCTCAGCCATTGTCAACAATCGTTTCGAGTTCAATGATTGGCTGGCTGCTTGGCATCTGGCTAAAATGTTTTCGATTCGACAAGCAAGCAAACGATAACAACAAATTGTTAGCTCCCCCTTTTTTTTACTACTATGTAGAGGCTAAGTTCCTTTTGTGTTAAATTGGCAACAGTGGGAAATTGAATTGCTGCAAAAGGTGCAGGTGATACGAAAAGGAGCCATCAAACCCATCAGGTGCTACACAGCTAATAAAATCAAAATTACTTCTTTCTTTCTTTCTCTCCGAAGAAAACAACAATGCTTGGACTGTTAAACGAACGTGCTTGAGGAATTTAAAAAAGTTTTCAAAAAGTTTTAAGCACACTCTTAAAAATCAGTCGCATGTACAAAATTCAACACTCAAGTCACAACGGCCAAAAAACAACTTTTCAGGCTTTCAAGTTGCAAGCAAGCAAGATGTCTTTGTCGATAAGCGGCAGGCAACAAATGTTATTCGATGTGCAAAGTTCGATCACGTTTTGGGGTGCCAAAAGTAAAATGGCCAACATTGAAATAAGTGAAATTAATTAAAGCGTGCCAAGGTTCGCAAAGAAAAACAATTAAGGAATAAGAAATGCTTTCTCAAGCTGCAGATTAAATACTCTTAAAGCCAGTTATTCCACAAGTTAAGATAAGAAATATGTAATTTAAGTAGTAGCATATTTATTTTAGATCAATTTTCTTTTAAATCTTTTCATCCTTTTTTGAATGAGTGTAGGGTATTTAATATATACACACGCACACACATACACACACACCCTACTATACGCATTAGACACCACAATAGCTTTAGTGCTTCCCTACGGACGGCTCCAACAGCGCCCAGACTCATTACTGTAACCAAAGAAACATAAAAATGTCACAACCACAGCACTAATTAAGGTTTAAATATTGCGCAATATGACACAGACGAAAAAGCTTGCTTGGAACAAAGGGCACTATAGGGAATATATGGGCGTTTAAATATATAGCGTGTTTGTGCTTTTGAGATGATGCCAATATTAATCCGCTGTTATATTATATTTATAAGTATAATATTGCATAATACAACTTGAGTTGGGCTAAGAAACTTCTTGAAATCAAAAGTATTCGTAGTCTTTGTTCCTATATGAGTTGGTGTATATATAAACTCAACGGATTTACTTACAGTTAAAGATAACCTCTAAATACACTACCCTATGATAGCCCCTTAAAGACGTATTTGTGCTTACAGGGTAGAATTAAGAGCCAAATTAGCAAATGTTGCACATCAAAGTACACATTAAATTAAAGACGATTGTCACACACACACACACACACAAGCACACACACACACGTACACCTACACACACCCACACACACACAAGTCCAGGTCAAATGCTTTGCTAAACAACAACGATGCCAACGAAGCATTTTTACTATGCGTCGAGCATACAAAAAACATAATTAACCGCGAACAGGCAATGCCAACAGCAAAAAGGGCCAAAAAGCCAGCCAAAAACACACTGCCTCCCTACCCCCCCTTCTACCTTGACGCTCAATGGCACCCAGACCCAACATCCCCTAAGCTCTTAGCCCACCCAAAAACATGCCAACCCCTGCCATATCAGGTTAATGTGACAGACGCAGCTGTTGCCGTCATCGTTGAGCCGGGATCGACTTTTGCAATTACACAGTTTTGAATATAAAGTACTCGAATAACATACATTATACTACTATATGAGACTTAAAGTTGGTAACTCTGTTTGTAAGCTTTAAATTTGTACGAAGGCCTGATCAAACTTTATGCAGCAGCATTTAATTTTTCATCATTTTTTATTTGCTTCTATAACAAAGTCAGTGATGACAAACTATGAATGCTACGTCATCATACCGTTTTTTTATGATGACATTTATAATATGAAATTTGTTTGAGCAGTTCAAATTAAGCTTAAATGTCTTCGGACCAAAAGTTTTCTCATCATTTCATGTAATTGTGCGGTGCAAGTTTGAGAAATTTGTCTACGGCAACGCCCGGCGGAATTTTGTAGTTTTCTTTTGCAGCAGCTATTCACATAATTCTCAACTTAAACCTAAAAGTGAAGCAAATAAAATGCCTGTTGGCCAAAAAGTTAATACGTTGACAATCTGGCAAGGTGAAACGAGGCTCAAAATGCGGAATTTGTCCCTGAAGTTGTTGGTAACAGTAATGTTCTTTCGACCCTAATCACTGGCTGGCATCTTTTGAATTACAAATTAGGATTTTCCAGCTTTTTAATAAGTTTAAGTGCTACCATTTCAGATAGAGATAAATGTTTGCAAAATTAACTGAGGCTGCTTCTGCGGTTCCACAAGATTATTAAGCTGGCTCAGTGGTAAGCCACCTAAGACTTCTCATTCTTGTTGCTTCATACATACTTTAGTTAGTTGTATGAATTGTAGTTTACTTTGTAGTTATTATATTCAACAAAAAGAAAGACAAATACATTGCTTTAGGTGTTCATTATAGTATTTATAGGCTAAGCCTGGATTTGATGTTTTGATACTTACATAATATCCAATTCAATTCCTGGCACAACGTATTTCTGCTATTATTCAAGTTATTTTGCAATTTGTTTTATAATTTGGCTTAGAGCCAATAATGCCATTACCATTTGTGCAATCATTTCTCACAATTTGCAATCCTTTAATTTGGATTAAATTTCGTGTGTACCTCCCTACTTTTGCTTCAAATAGAACGTGATTCAGTCTCAGCTTCCAGTTGTCCGAGCAATGCTAATAATAATGTAAGTTTATTTTAGTTCAAACATGCAAGCGTCTTTATGCTAAACTTGTAGCTTAAGGGATATTGCCAAAAAGCACGTACTTTATGAGAAAATGGAAGGAAAAATACGAAACAGAACAGAAAAGTCTGCATGTTTCGTAGATTGACAAACAGATGGACATTTATAGATTTTCTGTCCTGTTCAAGCTAATCATGAACATCTCAAGTTAAGCCACTTTGCTTTAAATCAATCCAGGGTATAGATATGTGGTTAGGAAATTGGCAATATATACATGTGTTGCCAATCGAAAGTTGTTGATAGTTTACTTGCACTGTTGCCTTCATTTTGGTAGCGTTTTTCCATTTGCTATACTTATTTCTGTAAGCGATAAATAATGTTGGCTTCACTTCAGCTGGAGTCCAATGACGCCGGCAACGAAACTTCTACGCTAAATTCTCATTTTACCTCGTTACCAGAGTCACCTTTTTAAGACATTAACAGGTCGGAAATTTACACTTTAAAGTAACAAAAGGTGAATACTCTAACAAACATCAATAAGTTAAGTAAATTACACAAATATAGGCACTTTTTTTTATATACGTTCACGTGTTATTTATTGCGCGTCGCTTTTACTAATAAGAGTGACCATTTGTCATATTGCAATTAATGCGAAACTTGTAACTTATCGATAGCTACATCCGATACATACCGCCACATTCATTGGCAGTGTTGTAATCACTAATTTGTGTTATTACAACTATCGATCGGCCTGCTTCTTATTGCGAAGACATCGATTTACTAAAAAATGCCATTTATCACTTGTTCTATTGAACTAAGCGACTTCTTCTTGTAAAAGTGCCAGAGAAATTAGTTTTGCAAGTTTTCAGTATTTCACTGTACTCTGTTGCGCGGCAGGTTACCACGTTATGATGAAGTATGCAACACATGCAACTGAAAGTTGCCGCATAAACTTTTCTTTTAGCTTTGGGGCATATGCCGCGCACAACCATTACCATAATAAGTTAAGCGTCGCAACGCGTCTCTCTACTATCAAGAAGTTTTCATCGGCACCCAGAATGCATTTTTTGCTCTATTATTATTATAAAACTCTTAAATAATATTTTGAATAGTGTAAAGTTTATGGATCGATACAAAATATTGAAGATGAACTTTAGTTCTGATCTACTTGCCCCATTTGATTATAATCAGCAATGTGTCATGAACCTTCCGCTTTAGAATGGAAAAGATTCCACAGCTGTAATCAACTCCCGTGATTGTAAAAGGCCTTCGGAACAGCAGAGTCAAATTAGTGAGCCTCTGTTGTTGGGAAAATGATCCAATCAAGTAGCGTGCCAGAATGCGTCGCGTCCAGAAACGCTGCCAATGATTACAGTGCTGACAATTTTGTACCCATCCACGCTGAGATGAGACGAGTCGAGTCGAGTCGAGTTGAAGCACAAATTGTGCTGTCTTCGGGGCTTTTGTTCGAGCAGCGGTTGCAACGGCCAACGGCGTCAAGTTACTCCTGCCATCAGGCAGCCTGTTATCCCTACTCCCTCTCGCATTCTGGTGCAGTTGAGTGCAAGGCCATCCAAAGCGAGTCGTTGGAATTTAAAATGGCTGACAAAACCAGGCGAACTTCATTTTCCATTGAGCACGCAAAACGGGCAAAATGTTAAATATTCGCCTCCAACAGCAATTTGACCTGCATTCTCTCATTAATTTTTAGCCAGGTCGAAGCTAAACGTTTACTGGCAATAAGTAAAATAAGTAAACAGGTCGACAATCGATTTGGGCATCAAAGATTCAACATTTTAAGTGCGCCTCTTAAATTACTAAGCTAATGGTGAAAACCTTTTAAATGTTTGCAATCAAAATAACACTTAATACGTAAGAACTACATACACATAACCGTTATGCTTTCCATTTTGTTTATTTCAAGCATGCAGAAATACAATATGTAAAACATTTTTAAAGCTATCCTCAAAGTTTGCTATTTGACATACATATTTGTGCCAAATTTACATGGTTGCCGTTATTTTGACTATTGTGACCTTGATGGTGAGTGGACAGTATGCAATCGAGCGTGCTTGACTAGATAATGCTGTTCATAACATGTCATATGCACACACACACACACCACTCTCATACATATTGTGTAATCATAAAGCTGTGCTTATAACTCAATCAAAACTTTCAAACACAGACAATAACAACGATTATACAATATAGTTGAAATACGCCTACATAAAATTTCGTGATTGATTATCATAATACTATAAAATACTAGTTTGAATTGCAAAAAAACAATCTATGGATTATTGTTATGCCCTCCGCAAGGATATGCCAGTTATTAATTTATGAAAATGAAAACAAAAATATTCAAATGGTCATTGCCTTAACTGAAATATGTAATTTGATTTTTATTTCATTTTTCTAGAAGACGTAAACAAGAAACTAAAAATAAACTGGATAAGAAAGACACAATGACATGACTCGTCAGTTTCCCATTCAAGAAACAATGCAAGAAATCAATAAGAAAATCTTTTGGGTCCTTTGCCACGTTGCGGATGCTGCAGCAACATGAAACAGCTGCTCGCTGGCAACATGTTGCTGACAGCTAGAAACTTTTATGGCGCTCTCAGATAAGCCGGAGAAAAGCTTTGTCCATTGTGGTTGGTTGTACTTCTCCGAGTGATTTGCTTTGCTATAAATGTAAATTGCGACTTTGATTCTGTCCAACAGTCACATTTGCATCGCAAGTGAGGAAGGTCAGAAACTGTCATGTCACCTGACGTTTCCCGTAATGTATGGCATGGTGTAAATCAATGTTTCGTAAAATAAAAGGGGAATGACATCGATGCAAACCCATTTGTCTATTGTTTTCTTTGGCACCCATTCAATGAATAATGAAAGCAAAACATAATCTATCAAGGTGAAAATCACCTTAAATCATTCTGTTCAATGAATGAATGCATTTTATTTTGCCTGACAGTTGTACTTGTAGCGCCTCAGGCCAATTTGTAATTGTATAACATGAAAGAACATTGTAGGTTTCATGGTTGAAATAAAGGAAAATATCGAACAAAAATATGTTTTGCTGTAGCCATGTCAACTAAGGGAGAAACATGCGCCACAGTAACAGCCATAAAGTACTGGTCGGAAAGCGGATAAGCACTTCAATAACAACATTATTAGTTTACCAAAATAATTTGGTAACTTGCTTGCAAAGTTCTCTGACATCTTATATCCAGTGTACATTCGTACATTTACACTGCGTAGATAGTTTATAAAAATCTTGTCAAGCAATTTCGCATTTATAAGGCAATCAGGGAATATTCCATTACACTCAACTTTGCTGCTGTTTCCTTCTACCATGATAGTATCAAAAACTAATCCAATAACTTGAACTTGCAACATCGCAATGAAAGAAATTTTATTTGCTTTGCGCACGTCCTGGCAGGATCAAATGTAATGTGTCGCAGGTTCCGTTGACTACCAAAAGAGTAGCAAAGTTACATTTAATGAAGCATTTAAGCCAGACCCAAAAACTACTAGCAGTCGGCAATCCGGGTCTGTAATCCAGCGCCTGTTAGCTCCGAAATTTTGCATGTCGCCCAATTAGTTGAAAGTTAAATTGCTTTGCCTAGCATATAAATTGTACGAAAATAGACTCAAGAGTGGAATGGAATTTTATGCGGCGGGCGGCGACTAGCGTTCAAAATATTATAAGCAGCTTTGAATTTAAATTGCGCATTAAGTGTCGCAACTCCTTGGAGCTGAGTGCCATACACAAGGATTATGTGGAAGGTCGTAGAAGCGTCAAAGTGACATATGATGAGTGGTGAGGAAATGACACCAAAACCGCCGACTTGGCCAAAATGTCACTAGACTCTCTACTCGCAACAACAACAACTATATCGTTTAATCCTGACCAGCAAGGGACAACCAAAACATAACGCAACATACTCTTTTTAATTTCCTGCTGCTTGGCTACAGCAACAAAAATAGACTTCTTTTACCCTGATCCCATTAAAAATGGGACAAAAGGTATAATGGTTTTGTGCAAAAGTATGTAACAGGCAGAACGAAGCATCATAAAGTACGCCCCAGTTCTTGATCAGCATCAACAGCCGAGTCGATATAGCCATGTCCGTCTGTCCGTCCGCCTGTCCATTGGCCTGTCCGTCCGCCTGTCCGTCGGTCTGTCCGTCCGTATGTATGAACGTGTCGATCTCAGAGACTATTAGAGATTTGGAACTTAAGCTCGCCTAATCCTTAGGCATTACAAATTTGTTTCAGATTTTCGATAACTCTTCCCGTTTCCGATATACACATGGGATCGATAACAACAAAATCTTTAATTTGGAAAATTATGATTGAAATCGGTTGACAAACAACGGAGATATGGGTCATTAGATAAATTATGCAGTATACGCGCTCTCACACATACACACGCACACACATACACACACGCATACTTGCAAGCACTGACTGTACGCGTTAAGTATTGGGTTCAGGATGTCTTGTTTACAATATATAACACACACCGGTAGTAGCCAATATTTTAGGCCTGCCCTGCCTTAGAATTCCCAACTGGTTCTAGCTTTGAGTGGTATGGGGCTTTGCTAAGTTTTCTTTGGACCTGTTACATTTTTTTTTTTTTTTAAGGAATAGTAGTGTATGACACACACACACCCACAAATACACACCCACACCAACACTCACACACCCACACCAACACTCACACACACACACACATACATACATACATACACACACACACATACATACATACATACACACATACATACATACACACACACACACACACATCCAAAAAAAAAAACACACACACACACAGACACATACTGAGTGTACACGTACAGTTTAGGGTTCAGGGTATCGTCTAGTCGGGGTAGAGTCGTTTAGAGTCTGCTTACTTGTTTTTTTTTTCATGCAGTTGCATTATAATTATGTTTATGAAACTAAAAGGCAAGCCGGAAAGGGAAAAGTTTAGCAACGCTCTCTGTGTAACTAACAAAAGTTGACTTTTTGCAGTTATGTAAAGTTTAAGGATTGTGGCAGGAGGATACACTTTAAGCTAAAGTCACAACCAGCTGTGTGTGTGTTGTGTTTAAGTTGAAACGTAATTTGGGCAACATGTTGCCAAAGTTTGTACATCAAGTCAAATTTTTTTTGTTCTTTTAAGCTTAACTTTTGCTGACATCTAACAATTGTGGGCTTGCAAAATGCCTACTGAAAAGGTAATATTAAACTAAAAAGTCTATGCAATGAGTTTTGAGACGATTACGATAGATTATTTAAGCGACAAGGAATGAGAAAGTTAAGTTAAGTTTGTTTGAAACATCTATGTTTATGTTATGCCAACAAAACATATGAAAACCTCGAGATATTTGTTAATGTCAGGTAGAGACGAGACATTTATCCCGTGAGATTTTAATAAGCATAAGGACAAAACCAACTGTTAAACATTTATAATACAACAGAGACTTCTGTTGGTTTCATTAGTCATTTTTATGTGCTGGCTGGCAAACTAAACCATTTGATTAATCACATTTAGTATGAATTAATATCCACAAACATTTAGCGTGGTGGGTGGCAAGGGACGAAATATATATGTATTATGGCGAATTACATTTATTAAGCCAAACAACGGAACGTTGACACCATTGTTAGAGTACGTGACCTCATATTTGGGGCGTCCTCAGTCGAGTCGAGTCGAGAGTCGAGTGACACAGCAATGAATCAGACCGCACATAGATCTCTGTCATAGGCATTAGCATTACTACGACCAGACCAAAGATAGTTCATCAAAACTGACAAGCCCCCATTTGAAGCTGAAACTAACAACGAGGACATCGCGGATATTCACGTTTTAACAAATCTGCATGACAACAATAACAACAACAACACCAAAGAGTTGAACGGCGTTGTAAGCAGCTTCAAGCGTTGTCTCTCCTCCTCTCTCCGTTCTCACTCAGAAGGATTTCACACTGCTGCGCTAAGAAGTATTCATCAGTATTTACGTCACGCAGCGCACAAGAGGCTGAGCCCCAAAGCTCAATATGCTGGTGTGCTAAACCAAGGGAAGGTGGCTGGATGGCTGGCTGGCTGGCTCTTGGGTGCGAAAGGGGTGTAAGTTGGATGAGCAAGCTGTCAGTAGATGTATGTTGACATTTCAATGACAGTTGTGAAAATTGTGAATATGCTTTCGGCTGCCATTTTGTGTTGTGGTTTTTCTACAAGCAACTTGCTTGCGCGTTGCTTTTGTTAAATTTGCGCAATTTTATTATCCCCAAACAGATTGCACACCCAAACCAGACACACAAGTGACATTCGGCAACTAGTCACGTTTGTTTTAACTATCAAGTGCTTAAATATTCATATGCACTTAGAACTGTAATTGAAAGCCTTAGGCTGTTTGGAATTAGCAACATATTTAAGGAGCTGGAGCTTTATAATGATACTTAAAGCAGTCACATACATATATTTGAAAAATTCAACTTGTAAGTTACAAGCCACACAAACAATATTTCTATACATTTCAGTTCAAAATTTGTGAAAGCAATGAAATCGCTTATCGAATGGCTAATTAGCTTCAGTGCTGGATTATTTATGGGTGCACAATCAATTAAAATGATAAAGGTAGTGAATGAAGAAAAAGAATCGCGCATAGCGGTTGGAATGGAAACATCGGCTGTTCAAAGCGAATTGGAGCAGCCATACAATATGGGATCTGAACAGATTAGCGCAGCATTGCAACAAATACTCAGCAGCGAAGAGAAAGGTTTGAGCAACCCAATTCTATATAATGCTGGCACTGTGCCCAGCATTATTAAGTCGGACTGCATGCTTGGTTCCGAGTCATTGAATCGCATGCTGGAGGATATGCTGGCGCATCCTTGCAACGATAACGAAAAGCTGCCTTTTATTGAACCCGCCATACAGCTTTAAAGTACCCATAACATTATTGGTTTGGGAATAGATTTCTTTGTTGGATTAATACATAAACAATAACATATTTTGAAGCCTAATAATCAGTTATATATACTATTTGAGTTTTGTGAAGTTGGCAATAATACCAATAAGAGATTTGAAAAACAAACGCTAATTTTAGTTTCATTTACAAACAGCTGTTTTTTGTTTACAAATACTGTTTGGTGCTGCCACATAGTTATATACAAATATAATTTCATAGAAAGGTGGCAGCACTAGAATTATTCATCGTTGTCGCTCGATATGTCAATATTTGTCACATTGAATCGCTTAAGTTGGTCACACCGGTTGCATTTCATATAAACATAAAACAAAAATGCTACCTGGCGTTGGCGTATTTGGAACAGGTGAAATAGCCAATGTGCTGGTGCCGCTGCTACGTGAGAAGAGTTTCGAAGTCAAAGCCATATGGGGACGCACTCTGCGGGAGGCGAAGGAAACAGCCAACACTCTGAGTGTCGCATTCTACACAAACGTCATAGACGAAGTGCTCCTGCGCAAAGATGTCGATCTGGTGTTTATCGTGTGCCAACCATTCCTGCACGCAGAGATCTCAGTCAAGGCACTGGGAATTGGCAAGCATGTGGTGTGCGACAAGCCAGCCGGATTGCATCAGATGGATTCCATGAAAATGGTTCGTGCCTCGCAGTATTATCCAACGCTTATATCACTGGTGAATCATCCACTGAGGTTTCTGCCCGCATTTACACAAATGCGTCGCTGTCTGTTGGATGAGCTCATCGGACCGCTGGGCGAAGTTGTACTAATGGATGTTCGTGTACAAATGGGCACGCTGTTTCCCGAAAAGTACAACTGGATGTGCGATGCACAAATGGGCGGTGGCGCTCTCAATCTAGTGGGCAGTGTCGTAGATTTGGTGAACTTCCTGCTGCAACAGCAGGCAGTGCGTGTCCATGGTGTACTGCGTGCCCATACAAAAACAACAGCGGCCATTAATGGTATACGCCAAATAACAGCGCCGGATTTCTGCAACTTTCAAATGGAGCTGGCCAGTGGAACGCTTGTCACTGTGGCCTTACATAGCCATACAGTGCCTACGAAAACCTTTTCACAAGAGGTGCTCGTCTATGGCAGCAAGGGTCACCTGGTTGTGCGAGGCGGCGATCTATTTGTGCTTAAGGAATCGCAGCAAAAGGAAGAAGCAGTCTATGTGGATGTCCAGGACTTGCATTTCAATACCAACAACTCGTTGCTGCCACGTCCCTATATAAAGGGTATGTGCAAAATGGTCGGTGCTCTAAAAGAAGCCTTTAACAGCAAAGAGTCCAGCTGGATAAAGGCACCTGTGTCCACCGCTGCCACTTTTGAGGATGGTCTCTACGTCCAAGCCGTTGTTGAGGCGATACGAAAGTCGAACGAAACACGTCAATGGCAGCGCGTGGAACTTAGCACAGATGCTCCACTTAACCATGACCAGATTATACGATATGGATATGCGCGAATGTCCACCATGTGAATACGGATCGATTATCGAATATAAGCTCCATACATTTATTTATTTATTTTGTTTGCATTTAGATTTTGTATTAATCAAATTAACTGTTAGAAATGTAAGATAACATTTATGTAAGATGTATTTAATAATATATATATTTTTTCAACGCTTAAAACGATGAATTATAACTTCTAAAAGTTCTGACCCATCATCAAGTTGATTTTTTTTGGTAGAGTTTTATTTTGAATTTCGAGTGAATGATATAATGATAATTATATCAACGATAAGTTGTGTATTTAAGAAAAGCCAAAACGTTGCAATTTTACAGATTTACCAATATTTTATTTTATTTAACATCCATACAAAAATATTCCGTTGAATGTTTTAAATTCTTGCGCTTAGATCTTAGTTTACCTTATATCTAATAAATTTATTCAATTATTTCAGATATGGATGTGATTTTGTTAATATATGGTTTGGTTTGAAACTGTTGAAACCCCTCAGGTTTATTAAATCATATGTTGAAATCAAAATTATATTAACGGCAAGCTTTAATTTTGTGATTTTAATAATTTAGTAAAACTATTAAAATAATGGTGATGTTTCGGGTGAATACAATTTAAGTTTTGTTCGTTCCTTTTTTTGGTATCTCAGCACTTAAATAACTATAGCCTAACTTTAAACTGGAAGAATAAAATCCATTTAAATTACACCCTAAAGCCTGTTTTGTGTACAACTAAGTTAGAGTTAAACAAAAAACTTAAGCTAAACGTAAATAAATAGTTAAGTTAAATATGAATTAAGTTATTTGGAATATTTGAAAACAAAACAAACAAATTAAAATATGTAAGTAAAAAAGTAGCAATACTAAATTAGATAGAAATTTTAGCAAAACGAATATCGAATTTTGAAACAGAGTAGAAAAACAAATATACATGGATTAAATTGTTAAAAACCAAAACACTTAACTAATCGAAACGTATATACATAATTTCTAACGCTTATTTAGTTTGCGCCAGAGCGTTAGCACTGTTAAAAGGTGCATTACACCAATCACAACGGCCATCAGGATGACACAGTCGGACATGTGGACGTCGGAGATCATCATGTACTTAAGAAACACTTTGGGACTACGGAAATGACAGTACATAACATTATCGGGACAATCCAGAAACGGACGATCCATACCATAAATGGCATTTAGAGCACCATGGAAACCAGCACGGAAGTAACTCAAATGCCACATCCAGCGGAACAGCGGCGTTATATCAATGTATCTTGTGCAGAAGCCGAACACTGAGAACATGACAGCCAATATTGGACCCAAAAAGACGGCAAGCTAAAAAATCACAAATATATATCGATTAGTAATCAATCAAAGAAGTAAAAATTATCAATTTTAAATACCTTCGTGGGCAGCGTGGCACCTACAAAGAAGCCCCAAGCTTGAGCACTAAGAGACGCCAATATAGCCAGCAACATAAAGTAATAGATCCGGAAAGAGTCGACGCTGTCATTGTCCGTCAGCCGTACGCTGATCATAATGTACAAGGCGGTGCATAAGCTCTATTTGAACAAATTAGAATAATGTTAATTCGATGAATGGATTTATACGTAAAGCTACAGCAAGTTGCAAATGTGTTTGCGTAATAAAAAAGATACACTTTACGTATCTTCTGACTTTTTAATACTCTGTAGCAAAAATATAAGTTAAACCTAAGAACATTGTGTACCATAGACATATTTTTCTATCATAAAGAATATCATCACAAACTAAAATCAAATTTAGATAAAGTCATCAATCAAATCTAAAGATTTCATAGGTGCAGTTTTAAATTAAAAATATATTCCCAAGTGTTTTTAAGGAAGTAAGGGGAACAACACCCTAATTGTTATTGTTAAATCGTCATTTTACGTTTAAAGCAGAGAATCGTGCAAAAAATTCGATTTTTTAAAAGTACGCAGTTAAAATGTTAATAAGGTTCTTAGAAAACTTCGAAAGATCACTTTATAAGTACTACCTTAGAGCTACACTGCAGTTCTAGAAGTAATAGTGCCTATGTAAACAAACAAAACACAATACCCAATGTTTGAAACGACATTCTCAATAATAAATAATAAATATTTTTTTTGTCTATTTAACTGTTACATTATATAGCTATTAAAGCTTTGAAACGTAATAATGATTTGATTGGGATAACTTACCTGAAAGGGTATTTCGAAAGAGATTAGCGATAGAAAGTACGGTCCCAGCTTGTACCAGCGGTTGAAGTGTTCTCGAGTCAGCATATGGATATGAAGTGGAACTGCAATGTTAATATAATTAATGATCCATTTTAATAATCACAAAACAGTAACTCTTTGTGAGCTAGTTCAAATAGACACACTAATAAGTAGGTTTCAAGTTCAAAATAAATTGTTCGTAACTTTAGTTTGTACTTAACATACATAAATATTTATTTATCTATAATCATAAAAAACCAAATACGTACACAAAACACACCCACTTTGAGTTGTGTGATTCAGGCAGCGGTAAATGGGAAACGGGGCCAACTGATATGCTTCCCCAGCTCTCAGAAACTTATCGCGCTGAATCACTTTACATGGGAAAAATCTAAACTGAACGCATTTTTATTTTTTCTTACCCACAACTAATGAATTTTTCTGCATTATGGTGAATGTGGTTTCTCTACGCCAGAAATAGCAATTTAAATTCCAGATAGATACTTTTTCTGTCTTTTACTTTGTTGCTTAACATTTTTGTTTATAAATGGGACACAGGAAAACAAGTACGAATTACATCACCAAATACCAAAAGTTTCCAGCTTCGAAGCTACCGCGAATTGTTACTAAAGTTACGTAACAACATTTTGAGCAGCCTTATGCTTGAATCTTATGCTTTGTATCAACAAGCAACTAGTTGACAAAGTTGGCTAGCACAAGAACAGGTCTTAGCCAAAAACTATACATACTCATTATTGAAAAGTTATCATTGTGTTAGGCATCTACTTACAGGTCAATACCACTGCCATTTTTCCCGTATAGACCAAGAGTAGTGTCGATCCATACAGATATACATAGTTTCCAAGCACAGAGTTCGCACTGTTGCCCACATTCATATAGAGGTAGCCGAAAATAACTCCAATAAATATGTGCGAAAAGATACGGGCCAGCAACAGAAACTGCAAATTATAAAATTGAAAAGCCAATTAACATACACACATATTGTATTAGTTTAGTTTAGACATTTATCTTATATTAAACCGATTAATAGGCATACAAAAGGGGGTTGGCTAGAATGTCATAGCCATAGGCGCACCTTAAACACCACTTGTTGGTGGTGCATTATCTGTGTGAAGGTTGCCGTCGCGTAAATTTGTGTATTTATTTGTGTGTGTGTGTTTTTTTGGCCACAGTTGAGTGGTCAACATTAAGCTTTATGCCTACATATGTACATGCACTTATTGATTTATGAGCTTAAGTCTAAGTCTATAATGCATTAATGTAGAAAGAATAACAAATCAACTAACAAGACGCTAACAGGCACTTGCAAAAAACCAAGTAAATATAAGTAGTTACCGTTAATGAACACGTTAATCGATAATATACATACATTCAATATTTGATCATTAAACTCAACAATGTAAGGAAATAATTCTAACTTATCTGACTTATTAATATAGACTGATTTAAACAGTCAACATTTTTAATCACTATCTTTAATCATTCTGCTAATCGGGAATAATAACTTGTTTATCTTTTATGATGCATTTAACATTATGACAAAGCTAAATGCAAGTTGACCTTATTTCCTTATGGCCATGTTGTTATACAAATAGTACATATACTATATATATATAGATTTCGTACTCACATAGTTGCGTCTGGCACAGATTAATATAAGCTGCATCAGCAACAGATATTGCATAAGGAACGAGGCTGGAACGTCGGCTTTAATGGTCTCTCGATTGGCAAGCCCTTTAACTGCAACTGACGCATTGGCAAGTGAATGCTCGAGTGATTCCGTTGGGTTATTAAGTGCTTTGATCTCCTCCAGTGCCAGATCTTGTTGTGCGGGCTTAACGTAGCTACTATAACTTGAAAATTTATCGAGACTGGCTGACGATGCACTCAGCTGTTTGCTGCCAATTGTATCTGTAATTGAATCAATTAATTGGTTGTTTGGCTTTTAACGAATATGCATGTTGAGTGTAAAGGATTATCAGAAAGGCATGCAAAAATGTTTATCTTGTCTTTAAGAATGTTATCGAATCGTTATTATGTTTTCTATTTTGTAGTTTATAACCTACCTTTTATGGTTGTTATAATCTTCGACATATCTTCAGTGTTAAGTTCCCTTTTGGCATCCTTATAATACTTTGTATTCGCTGCTGCTATCAGATTATTAAGATCACATTGATGTTCACCAACCGCCACCTCCAGCACTGTAGCAAATAGAAAAAGCAAAGCAAATAAGTTATGTTTCCTCATAGAACCCAAAAGTGGGAAACATACTGTAATCCGCTGGATTGTGATAGCTGGGACACACTAGCTGCTGGTCGGCAAGAAACGGCACCAGTTCCTGTACTCTACCCTGGTACATGCAATGTCCATCTACCACCGTATAGAGCTTATCAAACATCTCGAAGATCAATGCACTCGGCTGATGTATGGTGCAGACAATCGTGTGACCCTGCGAGGCAAGTTTCTTCAACAGTGCCACACATGAACTGCACGAGGAGCTATCTAAGCCGCTGAAAATAAATGGAAAATTCCAAATTAATAGCTTGTTTTTGCGTCAATTGACAAAACAATTGGCTTATCAACAATGTCGTTAAATTTAATTAGAAAAAAAACATATTTGTGCAGGGTATGCAAAAATGCTGCATTTTAAACATTGTTGAACTCATTTGCGCATTTCAGCGTGCGAAAATAATATACAAGGAAATACTGTCAACCCAACGAGGTTAGAAATTTGTTAATTATTATTTAATTTCTTATTTTGCATAGCATAATGATAACGGCAGCAGATTAACTAAGCTTTCAGGGTCAAGTTCATTCCAGTGCATCACTTTTTTTTGTTCCTAATCTGTCAATTCTTTTAATGCGTAAAATATAACACTAAGGCAAATAAGCAAAACATTGATAACAACATAACAAACAATCAACATTTTATTTTATTTTGTTTATGTCCTAATAACATCATTTAATTAGGTAAGTACATTTCTTTAAACAAAACAAAATAAGCTTGCGAACTTCAAATACTCAAAAATTGACTTTGCTAAATGCATAAAAGAGAAAATGTTAACATTTAGTTAGCATGACGGCAATAATGTTGCAATAAATGTTACAAAATATTATTTTGTTTTTAATTAAGGCGATGATTTTTTTTTAAACAAAGTAAGCTAGTTTAATTAAACGTAGCGCTTTTTACGCTTAGTGATTTTAAAGCCTTTATCAGTTAGGCTTCTGCATTTCATTAAATTTCCGCATCGTTAACACCACAAATCAAACAAATCAAACATATATATGTACATATAAACTAAGAAAAAAAAGTATACAACATTTAAACATATTCACATATATATGTATTAATAGCAATCTAGCGTTAAAACGCACTACTGATAAGTAGCTTCAAGTTGTGTGTTGAGTTTCCGTTGAGTTGAGGATAATCATTTAAACGATCGGTCATCATCATATAGCCTAACGATTATTCAGTACTTATTTTAATGAGTTACTCACGTCGTCGGCTCATCCAAATAGAGAACGGGTGGATTGCTTATCAACTCTAGAGCAATGGCGAGACGCTTCTTCTGTCCACCAGAAAGTTTGCCAGTTAGGACATTATAACGATGATCCAGACCCAACAACGATAAGATGTGTTTTATCTAAAAAGATAAAGAAAAAGCCAACAGCAATTAAAGATTATGTTAAACGTCAGTCTAACGAAAAGTAAGCCAAAAGGTAAATGGAACTTACCAATGTGAGTTTCTCAGCTTTCTTAACTTCAAAGCCAAGCTTAAGGTGTGCTGCCAGTAGCATTATTTCACCAACCATTAACTGTGGACGCAACAGATCATCCTGATGAATGTAGCACGAGAGCTGGCGAAATCTGTCGGAACTTGTGGCCATCACTTTGCCATTGACTCGTATGTTGCCCGTGACGCCAGTTGCGCTGCAAAAATGTGAAGAGAAGACGCAAGAAACAAGTTGAAATCTCGCGAAATAGCATTTGAGTTTGTGTGCGTGTGTGTGTGTGTTCGCGCATGTATAATAAACTTAATGTATCAGCTATAAAAGTTCGCTTGTAATTATTAACACATGTGTGTGTTATTCAAGTTCGTAGTGTAATGACCGATAAGCATTAAACGACAATGTAGTATGTAAGTATAGTAATTAACTATATAACCAGACAAGAGAATAATACTTGAATTACTAAGCTAGAGTGATGTAGATCAATGCACGAGTGTGTGTGCATATCGTAAATTGCATTCATTCTGAGGCAATTATAATGCATATAGAATTATTAAATCAAAATTATATGCACAATTATATTACATTTAAATTTACATCAATAAGGAATAGTCCGAAATGGAAATGAATCTGATTAGTGGAAGCTCTAGCTGGACTTCGTCTCATCTTTCATCTTCTGACACGTTTCGATTGTGATCTGAAGTGAGCTTTAGATTAATGATGCTGTGATGATTCTTTGTAGCTAGTACTAGCTGACAACATTTCCAGTGCACAGAACGTACAAAGCGTACAAAGTCGGATTTGAATAAATTACGCAATTCATTATGCATTCATCACAGCAACATGACTTAGATGAATCATTGGTTATCGCATTTAGCTCCAGTTTTGTAATACGTAATCAATAATAAAAACAAATAGACAAAAACATCTCTAGTATCAAATGAAGAGAGAGTGAGAATATAACTCACCAGAAACCTGACATAACATTAAGCAATGTGCTCTTGCCTGCTCCAGATGGACCCATTATTGCTGTTAGCTCACCCGAACGAAAGTCACCCTGTAGACCGTGTAGAATCTCCTTAGTGACTGTGGGAAAGATCAAGCAGTTCAAGAAATCATATGTAATTAGTAAATCTTAACAGTGAACTTACCAAACTTGCGTTCGGGAAAGGAAAACTTGCGAATCTCATAGCGTACATTGGAAAAATCAATGTTAACCGGCTCACATTGGGAAAAATTAGCATGTGCAACAGCATCGTGATAATTGTGTGGCCGAAACTCTGTCAGATTGTTATTGACTTTGGCACTTTCGGACGTGGCCGAAATCGATGAGGCAGATTGATCGCTAATTGATGTTTCCGAGACGGCGGCTATGCTGCAACAGTTAATGCCCAGGCAGCCGCAGGCTCCCTTATGTTGGCCATGATAATGATGATCCTTAAGACTGTCACCAGTGCTGGCGGCACTGCTGCTGGCATCACCACCTCCACAACAGGAGGTGTCTGTGGCTTTCAAGTCTGGCAAGAGTGTCATTTATAGGTAAGAATCAAATGGAACAAAGTTCCACTTTAACTTTATTTTTTATTGAGTTGTTTCTTCTTCTTCTTCTTTTGTTCTGGCAGACTGTAAAGACAATACACAAAAATCCAAATTATCCAAAATAAGTACGGGTTTTTATTTCCATCTAATTTTTAATGATAATGTTTGAACTCAGCTTCACCTACTGGCTAAACAGGTAAATATAAAACATTGAGACAATACTTAACATTTTAAAGTACACACATTAAATTAGCACATTTCAAAAGAGCCAGAGATTCTAAAAGCATCTTAAAAGTCAAACGCTGTCTTCTGACATTCATTGCATTAAGACTGTGAGATACAGAAACATTTTTTGTATCGTTTTTAAGCTTAATATATATATGCATTCTCCAATAATCTAGATTACAAATATTCATTCAACAGCTGGAGATTTATATGGGCAAAGATTTATAATGGGGATATTTGTACGAGTATACGATTTGAATATTAATTTCTAAGCTAATTAATTATCTATACTTTTTGTGAGTAGAGATGTCTCCTTGTGCCTGTATAAGAACGAAATCTCACTCATCTCATCTCTCACTACTCAGATACCCTTTTCTCACGCTTATCAAGCAAATTTGTAGAAACTAGTTCAGTTGCTTAAATATTCGCAACCTACTTAAATCTTTTGAATTAACATTCGCTAGTTAGTTAAACAAATAAAAAATGTTTAGCAGGTGCTAATTTGCATATCATTGGCATAGGTCAGTTACCGCGGTATATATAAAAAACAAAGTCAGCTTTTATATAAACAAGACTATAAATTGGATGAAGAAAAGAGGTGTGAGAATTCTGTTTTGTTCATTAAATAACGTTTATTTTTATATTCAACTAATTAAGGAATTACTCTTTTCATTTAATCGCAACAATCTTTCACACAAGATTGCATATTGTTGGATTTATGCTGTAATATTGAACATATGGCCTAAAGAGCAGTTAAACAGTTAAACTAGTTAACTATCACATTGCTTTTATTCTGGCACTCCTTTTAATAGTTTTTACACACTTAAGACTGATATTGACTTTGCTGGTAAGTCAAGAAATCAAAAAATTTAACAGCCCCAAAAAAAAAAAAACCTGTTTGAAAAAACACCGCCGAAACCGGATAAAAGAATCATGAAATTAAAAAGATACTTGTAAATTACAGCAAAAAAACTACAACAAAAAATAGAGGGGCGTGGCAAACCAATTGCCAACAGACCAAAACTAAAGACATGGCCAACGCAGTCTATTAGCAATAAAAAGATTTTCAAAACGCCAAAACCATGTCAAATTTATGGTTGTTAACCTTCGTTTACATTGTCGCAGATTGCAAAATATTAATAAGTAACTGTTTTTAGGCAATTATGTGTTTAAGAACCAAACTTAAACACTACTCTTTCATTTAGGAATCAGAGTAGACAGAAAACCTTGCCTATTTGTTAAATTTTGCAATCGTGTTTTTTGCAACAGAGGCCGATTGATTGTTGCAAGTTTGAGTGCAGTTAGCTTGAACAATCATTGAATGAATTAATGTCAATTGAACTTGACGTTTGTATCGTTTAAGGTTTCGCGGCTGATCATTGTGCCAATAATAAATCGCCATAAGAAAGATGTTAGGATACGAGCTGGGCTTATCTAATTGTAAGATCTTAGCAAGTTTAGTAAGAGAAAGTGAAAGAAACTTAATAACAAGTGAGATTAGATTAAAGAAACCCTGTGGCTAACAAGTCCATTATGTTAACATTTAAAGATCTCGGATAAACAGTTCAAGCGCTTTTGAAATTCACGATCGTTAAGGCTTCTCTGAGGTTATTGACCAACTTCTCAGGTTGTTGTATCCAGGCACCCTCCTAGCCTCCTAGTGGCGTCCCCTTACCCCTTTTATTGAACAATACAATCGCTCAAATAATGTATTGTACTCTCGTGAATGTACGCACTGAACTCATGACTAATGGGATTTATACCCTGTACTCGTAATGGTAATGGTTGGAAAGCTTTGTTCAAAAGTATATATAAACAAATTTAAATGTTATCTGTATGCCTTGCAAATATGATAACGATAAAAACAACAATATATGCACAAGATTTCAGAACAGCATGTGGCTTTGAATATAAAAGAGGCAAAACACGATAAACACAATTTTGTAAATAAATTAAAATAAACAATATATATATATATATATAAACATATATGTATAATACAAAATAAACTGGACTTGACTAGCAAGGGAAACATTACGTATTTGACCCGTAGAATCAAGCTTGAGATAATGGGGGAAAAAAAAAATGACGTCGTCAAGGTCAGCACGTGGCGATCGACAAAAAAAATAATGACAATAACAAAAAACATACTGAAAGCGAACGCTTTCATGTCGGATCAGGAACCAGTGCCACGGTCGAAACATTTTTTGTTGTTGTATATATCCACATAAATACATATAAATCATAAGCATGCGTCGTCTCTTTTATTTTTGTTTTTTCGTGTTTTCTAGTCGTCGGAAGCTTTATTTATACTGGATTAATTAGCCGGTTTTGTTATTATTTATTTATTTTTAGGCTGTATCCATGAGGAACTCAGCACACGCAACAAATTTACACGTAACCGACTGCGCAATACATCTTAGAAGAAGAAAAATGCCTCTTAATGAGGTTACTGAACCTATTTGGGATTTTATTGTTTACAACAATGCGCGAGGTGGAAGGGGGCGCAAAGAATTTTAGAACAAGCTTAGTTAAATATACCTTTTCGCTCCGTTTGGGAACAGAGTATAAGAACTGCGTAGAAGATACGTCTTCTAGAAACAGTTTTTCGATGTGCTCATGTTCACGTATGTAAAACTACAACTGTGATTACCACAGACAGACAGCAAAAAGAAAGAGAGAGACAAATAGATAAACAGACAGATACGACAGACGAAGGAGACTGGCCTACTTAAAGAGTTCTGTTGCGTGATGCTGCAGATTATAAGCACGAAATATGTAAGACAAATCAGCTGCAAGCGAAATTTCATTTCGAATTTTCAATGTGCAGCGGTTATTATACTCTCCCTCCCTCCCTTCACAACAGTGCGCTCCCAAAACATCTAAAATTCTTTCGACTCTCTTTCTTTCTCTCTTACTTGCATTTACAGTTATATATAGTTTAGTGTGTTCCATGTTTGTACGGTCAAGTTAACGAACCTGTTCTTTGTGTTTTTGTGTCTGCTTCTCGTTCGTTTTGGATGCAGTTATGTTTGTTTTGATTTTGGTTTGTTTTTTTGTTGTAAGCACAGCGCGCGCGCATACAAAAAAACTAAGACAATAAGTTGACGAGTTAAATAATAAAAACAAAAACTTCGACACAACACCGAAATATATGAATGAAACGTTTTTAATGCAAATATACAACAATATATAAACACAATTTTTTTTTATATAGAAGACAAATTGCAGAGCCTTGAATATTTAGATAAGCAATAAGCATTTGCGCACTAAACACGCGATCGCTGGCAGCATTCGTATAATTTTTTTTGTTTTGTTTTGAACTCGTGCGAATTTTTGTTTGTAATTTTGAGCGGCAATTCTTTTGTGTTTGGGTTGACAGCAATCTTCGTTACACTTGAGCTGCAGCCAATTTTTGTATTTACATATACATATATACAAACACACATATACAACTTGAAATTAACATATAGGATGCAGAGAAAAAAAAGCTAATTATGAGCCGGATTTTTCATTTCGCGTTTTGTTTCTTGTATATAAGAAATGCAATTGTCTTCTTTGATCTGGCTGTCATTCGTTGTCGCTGTCTCCGTTTTGTGGCCCGTTCTTCATTGAACTTATGCAGATCAACGACGCGTAAATGAATTTTAATTGTGTGCTCGAACACTCTTTTTATATTATTTATTTCTATGCTTTTCACTTTGGTCTCGCGTCTCCGTCGGTTTAATGCACGTTCCACATGAGCCGCTTGCTGCCGTTGAACTAAAGAACTCGCTCCCAACGGCTTATTATTATACTACTGCCAGCTTAGTCAATCCAGATGCTCGCTCAGCTGTGCCGGCATACAGTGGACTGAAACAGACACTACCAAGAGCAAAACAATGAGAGTGCTCTAATCGCGAGAGCTTTATGAGGAGATACCCCATAGCTTGAAGTTTGACCTTTTATTTATGTACAAAGGTACACGAAAAATAAATGTTAATTAGTGTAAGCTAAAGTTGAACAAAATATACACAATAGCAATGTATGTGGCTAAATGTGGCGGCGAATATACAGTATCTGTGTTTAGAAAAATGTTTGCCCACTGTGCAACGCCTGTGATCAACAAACTTTTGCTTGCGCTCTCTCTCTCTCTGTAATATGCTCTCTCGTTGGTTCTCTCCTGTGCCGGGTCTTGTAATGTCTTACGTTATTTTCGGGCAGTAGTTCCGTTGTTTGCAAATCACATTATGAGTTTTTAAATGTTGCCGCTTTTAAAAATGTATGTGCAAACGCATAAATGTATGTAAATACATAACTTAAAATTGTAATGGTCATATAAACAATGACCTCCATTTCTTGGTACCTATTAAAACTAAGTAGAAAAGGGTATGCATAATAAATTGTGCAAATGTGTTCCAAATGAAATATGATTCAACACCAAAAAACAGATGTTGTGTTCCACTATGTAAATTTATAATACGTTTTTACGTTTGCTTGCCAGACCACAGCAAATCTTTGGGCTTTTACTCTCTGCACTGTGTGGCTTTTTTTTATTTTTAACCTGCACACAAGTGTAATTAACGTCACAGTTTTTACCGTTACGATAGACAGTCCAGCAAGAGTTTCCCCAATGACGTTTTTACACACGAATGCAACCTTAAAATGAAAAAAAGTTTTTTGTGCATAACTAACTC
Source organism: Scaptomyza tumidula (assembly GCA_035044465.1). Lineage (NCBI taxonomy): Eukaryota > Metazoa > Arthropoda > Insecta > Diptera > Drosophilidae > Scaptomyza > Scaptomyza tumidula. Next base: position 1,168,407 of record JAWNNW010000642.1, on the reverse strand, counting down.
GCCGATTGATTGGTAGTATAATGAACGCACACCTTGAACCTTATAAGATATACAGCTGATTTTTGTATGGTATTTTCCGCTAATGTCGCGCGAAGTGAGGGAAGAAGGGTGTACTTCTATATATTCAAAGAGTCAATTTTGTTTTGTATTGTGTATTTTGTAGAATCACATAAAGTCATATTTGGAAATTAGTGTGCGTCAATAATAATTTAATAATTTATTACTTTAACACATTTTGACGATTAGCTTAACTTTTATTGAACTTAGATTTATTATTGTTAAACACCCTTAAAAAAATTAAGTGTCAAAAGGAAATAAAGTGCTTTAGCTTGTAAAATTAAATAAACAAAATTTAAGCCTTTAAAAGCGTCAAATTAACATTTAAATAGAGAAATTGAAAAATGTAAATTGAAGGGCTATAAAGCTTTTAAATAAGTGACTAATTAAATAATGTGCACGAATCTCGGTTGGGGGGGTGGTTACAACGGTTGTAACTGACGTAAAATAGTTGTGATTATTCAAGTTGCACACTTAACATATCAATTGGCTGGTTTCTTGCTAACATTAATCAATCAGCAGCAGCAGCACAAGCAGCTTTAATAGTTACCAATCAATAACACTACAAAACACACAAACTAAACACAATCAACAGCAATCCAAAGTGCAAACCAATTTTAAACAGGATTAACTTAGTTGCAAGCACATTAGCTTTATGACAAACATTTAATTTTTTCAAATATTTTCACCTAGAAGTTTATTTTGTATATATATAAAAGGATTGTTCGAAACTGTTTAGCTATTTCGATGTGTATTTGTGTTGAGTTGTGTGTTCGCGTGTCAAACTGCTCTGATCTGTTGGCACATTGAACCAAGCAACTAACGTTTAAATAGGCTAAGTCTAACTGCCAATTAGATTTCATTGAAGCTACAAACATAGTTTTTGTGTGTGTGTACTTGCAATTAAAATAAATGTCTAGCCCAGAATATAATAATTTAAGTTTGCGTTGCGTTGCGTTACAGTTTGTTAATGTGAATATTTGCTTGGCTAAGTTAAGTTAAGTTAAGTTAAGTTAAATTACGACCCCGAGTTTCAACGTTTTGATACTTTAGAATATAATTACGCAGCAGTCAAAGCGGCAGCAGTTAAACGGACACAAGCTATTTATCTAATTTGTCTCAGTTGGCTAAAGGTGTATAATAAGAGTTATGAATATGTATTTTAATAACCAGTGTTTGTCAACTTTGACCCCGTTGTTTACTCGTTTTAACCGGAACATAAAAACCATTCAAGATACATTTTTTTTTTTTTTAAGTATTTTGTTTACATAGAGCGAATTATTAATTAAAAAGAGCTGAATGAAATATTTATTTCGAGTGTTAAACAACCGGAATACGGAATACTTAATAATTTGTACTGTTACAAAATGTCACACACGTTTTCAGATAAGGAAAAAAAATCTAAGAAAATCAAGTATAGAAATTTCGCTAGCTGATAACACCTGGTACATGTGGCTGCTGCGTGACAATCCTAAAACAAACTTTTTCTCAAAATTTCTTACTTATTTTGAAGGGAAGTGCTTTCGCAAATACATGTTAATAAACAAGAGGTCAATAGGTTCAATGCCAGTTATGAGTTATATAAATAAATAAATAAATAACTCTTAAGGCACATTTTGCGAGTAGTGTTCAAAAAGTTGCCAACACAACACAGAGCGAACTAAAAATATTCATTTATTTCAAATAAAAAATAAAGTTAAAAAAAACCAAATTGGCACGACAAATGTTTGCTAATTAGCTGCAGGTAAGGTACAAGTACAATTCGAAACCGTAGTCAGCCATATAAATCGAATAAAAGTGCACATATCATTTGGTCACTAATTAATCCATATGACGATTAACGACAGTCAGCCCACAAGCGGATTCGAATCGATTGGTATGCAGACAGCAACATACAGACAGAGGGTAGAGAGAGAGAGAGCTGACATTCAATGAATGAAAGACGAGCAATGTGTGTGTACAAAGAGAGAGAGAGAGGCGCGAGGCGAGTAACGTCATCTGACTCAGAATCTGAGTAGAAAGTGCAAATGATGAGCACGAATTACAAACAAGACTAAAACAGACCCATCAAAACAATTTTTAAAAATATACCTTTGTGTATATTATTATTTTGTATATATGATTAAAATTTGATTGCTCCATATTTAATCGGATCTCGATTATAATAATAACAAGCTTTATATTGTTTAATGTATAATGGAGAAACTTTCAACTCAAGTCACCTTATCTGTTCAAACAATTCTAGGGCAATTATAAAACGTTTGTGTTCGAAATGAATCAAACGATTTCGTGCTCAATTAATACTTTTGTTTGTCATAAGATCTGAACAACTAATTGTTTGTATTTGTAAACAAATTATATTTACATAATCGTTAATGTAAATTCACTGATTGTCCTCACATTAAAATCCGGCTGATTCATATTTCTTCTATTTTTTATTATTGAAAATTGAATACATTTTGTAATTCACAAAAAAATTTGTTTTTTACATTCAATTATTATTATTTTTTTTTTCTATTGCCATAAAGCAACAAGTACGCGGAATTCTCGGTTAAATTCGCAGAATTTTCAGGGTAGTACTTAAGTTTTTACACTCAAAAAAAAAAAAACAGAATAGTAATAATAAAAAGAACGCTGCCTTTTGAATCTTCTTGCCATAAAAGCGAACGAGTAAACGAGTTAATTGTTAAGTTAACACTTGTGCTGATGTCAAGAGGTTGGTCAAAACCCATAAATAAATTTATTTTTATATTTGCACCCGTGCTTTATTTGCCTTCTTAGTAAACAATAATAAAATAATTAATCAAGTCAGAAAAGATCAAACGTTGCAGTGTTTTAGATGGAAGCAAATATTTGATAGAATAATTATTACTATTACTTTAAAGGTGTTACTAAAGTTAAATTGATTGGCAAAAGTGTTAGTGTTCTCATGCGCGACTTTCATTGGCCCATAAACAAAGTTTGCCAGCGGACGAAACACGTCGCACCGGAAGCCAAGACACCTTTGACGTAAGTACGATTCAATAATTCAGTATGCGAAGCACAAGCGTTCAACTAGTCAATCGCCAGCTGTTGAATACGCAACAAACGATGGTGAATTGTATGATCTGTGAAGACCCTAAAAATTTATATATATATATATTTTGACAAAAGTAGACAACAACTTTACATACAAAAGTACATATTATAAAGATGACATCGAGTTCGAAAAAATATATATATATTTAAAATCGTAATAAACGCAGTAACATCAAGCAACATAAAACAATGATTACTCTGGATTAACAATCAAACATTTTACTCAGCTCAGGGTTATAAGGAAGTCAGTTATGCCCGTCAATTGCATTTCTAATCAACAGCTGCAAAATTAATATGGGAAAACCTTCGCAAAGTGTAAGGAAAAACAATAACAATTGGATCAAGAACTCAACGCATAGCATTATATATTAACTTTATCACAATGTTATACAGAGGCAGTGAGCTGTCATAAACTTGACCAATATTGGACAATTGAATACAACGCCACATAGGAAAAATAGCAATAATCATGCCAAACTCCCCATCTCCTTTCACATAAACTAGTGTCAGCATGATAAGCATTTTATCCAAAGCTAGTGGCAAATTGCAGAACCCACACAAATTTTAATCAAATGGCAACTGCGCGTTTATAGCTGACGATAGTCAGTGAATGAATATTGGGATGATAAATAAAAGTAGGCGTTTACCAGCAGTGCTAAATAAAATTGCACACACTATATAAAGGATTTGCTTTCGATTTACTCACACAGGTTGCACTTAAGTATTATATCGAGATCATTTTAAATAGCTAACTTACGCACAAGCAACGATCGAGTGACAGATGTCTTACTGTATTGATTAAAACTATTTCACTTCTTCCACACAAAATATAAAACACATATTTTTTTTAAATGCGCAATTAACATACCCAATGTGCCAGCAGTTGAACTAAAATTATAACTAAGCCATTGAAATAGAAATACAATAAGCGCAAACACAAAGGCACAGCACTGCCGCAAAGGGTGAAAACTTAAAAGGTGGTTGAAATACGCACACGCTTATTTATTTGCGCTTGGGTCGACGCGCCACTGATTGAAATTTAGAAATGCCATACTGTTAATGTGCAGCAAAAGAAGAAAACTTTTGAGTGAGTTGGCATAGCCATTAGTGTCAGATGGCAACTCTGCATACAGCTGGAAAGCTTATCGATGTATCGGTTTTGTGCAATTGGCAATTGTGAGTTTTGTTGTCAAACTAAAGCAGCGTGATGAAAATCTCACGTTTTAAAAAGTCCCACAAAACGCTAGTGTTTTTTGCAACTAATTTTGATTATCGTGAGCCATATCAAGTGCTCATTGACGCAACGTTTTGTCAGGCCGCATTACAGGTGTGTACGCATGTTTTTTCGTATATCAGCAAGGCCATAGTGGAATGCATTCTCATCTTATTTCAGCACAAAATTGGCATTGAGGAACAGATTAGGAAATACTTTCAATGTAATGTCAAATTGTTAACCACTCAGTGCGTCATATTAGAAGCAGAGGCGCTAGGAGCGCCCTTAACAGGTGCAATAACAATTGTCAAACAGTTTCATGTGCACAAATGCGGCCATGAAGGTAAACCTGTTGCAGCTGCTGAGTGCCTTAAATCAATGGTGAGATACTTATAAATGTAATGTAATGTAATGCCTTTAAATAATATAAGATCAAATTTTGCAGACAAAGGACAATCGCTATATAGTTGCCTCCCAGGATCGCCTGCTGCAAGCAAGTCTGCGCAAAGTGCCCGGTCGCTGTCTACTCTATCTGCACAAGGCGACGCCCGTGTTGGAAGCACCCTCGGATGCATCTAAGAAATGGGTGCTTAAACACGCACAGAACTTGATGCTGGGCAAGCAAGCAGCTAAAATTGAGTATATGAAGGAAAAGCAGGGTCTGAAAAAGGCAGAAACCACAACCGCTCAACAAAGGAAACCCAAGGGCATCAAGAATCCGAATCCTCTTTCCTGCAAGAAAAGTAAAAAGCAAATGCCGCCCATCTTGCATGGCGTTGAGCACAGAACACCGACCAAAGCGAAAAGAAAACGAGTGAAGATTGCGGCACATGTTAAAGCTGCGCTTAGCACAAATTAATCCCTGTTAAGCTTAAATGGCAAACATTATAATTAAAGTTCAAAGTCTTTTGTAATATTATACATTTGTTTTAAGTGTTCAAAATGTATATAACGTGTGCAGTTGCATTAGTTTTACTATTTACCTTCGCGAATTTTGTTTAACGTTTTTTCGGTCATAAAGTGGCCAACAATTTTCATTAGCGTTGCATTACGAGCACAATAAGCCAAAACATTGACCGGAAACAAACCGCACCAAGTGAGATCCATTTTGTTGGCCAGTGCGACGGCAAAGAGGAATCCGCATCGCTGTGCAGTCAAGCGCTTTTGATTGGCCGTGCTGCCGCCAACCTTGCCACCTTCTGCGCCTGTGAATGCCTCCAGCAAAAAGTCGGTGGCTATTGGACCCGGCGCAAAGATGGTAACATCCAGCTTGCGATGCTCCACTTTCAACGACATCAGATATGCATTCAATGCATGTTTTGCAGCGCAATAAGTTGCCGAGAATGGAACCGGACTGAATCCAGCTATGCTTGAGGTGGCCGCAATGTGACCCCGCCCGCCATTCTGGTCCAGAAAGTAGCGTACAACTAAACGCGACAGATGGACTACAGCGAATACGTCCAGCTCAAAGAGATCACGATCCACCTGAACTTCGATTTCTGTCCAATTAGCGCGCTGCGAGCGACCCGCATTGTTGACCAACACATCGAGGCGATCAAAGTGATTGAGTACCGTAGACAGATGCGATTGATGCTTGTCCAGATCCAACATGTCCATGGGTAGGATCAACACATCATAGCGCGATAGTAGTCCGCGTGACGCTTCCAAGCATTCAGCTTGCACCTGATTCAGCTGCTCAATACGACGTGCACTCAGCACCAGACGCACTCCATGGCGTGCCAATCTTAACGCTAGAGCGCGTCCAATGCCGCTCGAGGCGCCCGTTATCCAAACCACCTGTCCGCGCATGGAGTACACCGAGACGCCAAAGCGAGATTTGTACCACAAAGCCACATTGCAGTCGAGAACTATCCAGAGTATCACATAGCCAACATAATAAAACACCAGGAGTAGGAATAAAAATTCTAAGAACGTCATACTTTTAAGCCCTTTGCACTTAGGCGTAACTTGTCTGATCTCTTATCTACACAGAGATGAAAAAAGTAAATAAGTTAACGATAGCACACTGATCAGCTGACTTCGCGCCTATCGTCGATTATTCATGAAAGAAAGCGACTAGTGAAAAATAAACCGAAACAAGATACGGACTAAATATCGTTTGTAACAATAAAAACAAGTGCCTGACTAGGAAATACCCCGCAATCCAGCTCTTAATACTTTTATCCGAGTTAGCCATCCGGCAAAAATGAAATTTTTAAATATAGGTGCCGAGTTACGATGATCAATCAAAAATTTTTAGTCAAAGCTTAAAATTAAATTGTGTAATGTATTCTGATAAATAACAAAAATTTAACCCAAATTCAAGAGTAAGTAGTTTAATTTAAATGTGTGTGTGTTATTGCCATCATGCTTGTAAGACGGAGCTAAGATTACCGCAGATTTTGTCAATTTCCGCATAGCCAGCATTCTCCAGTGTCATTAAGGCATTTGCCAAGCTGACTGTCTCCCGTGTCGAATGCGCTTTCACCCAGATGCGTCCGTTGACACCCACTGCAATCTCATAAGGCAGCTCTTCGTTAAGAGCTGTCAGAGCCGGGCAGTTTTCGCGCAACAGCAGCCGGCCCAGATTTAAACTGCATTTAAAGAAGAATCCATCCTGCAGCACACCGAGCTTGCCGCGTTTTCCATTCGAGTTGACGCACACCAGCTCCGGCTCAATGTCCGCATTGGCATTGAGAACGCGAGCGTAAAGCAAATCGCCCGGATTTAAATCGGGACGATTCTTTTTAGTGGCAGCCTCAAAAGCCAAATAAGAAATGGAAGCCGTGTCTGCCGCACCAATGTCCACTCGATACAAATCGCCAGCTCTGGCTTTTATAATGCCAATAATAAGATCTCCTCGCGCCGGAACATAACGTCTCTGATAGTTGTCTACCCAAAATGTGTTTGGCTCTTTGTGGCGGAGTGGACCTGCCTTGCTAGCCACTACTGTGTTGTCCACTCTCCGTAGTCCTGGGCCCAGTATGACTCGTTTACCTTTAGCCACATCTTCGACAGCGCTGACGCGCTCACCGGGCATAATAATTCTTGTATTTTCAGACATAATAACAATCTTTGCCGGCCGCGTGTTTTCTAAAGTTTGTTGTTATTTTATCGATATATCGATATCCATGCAAATTACATGTCAGTGCTGGAAAGCGCCGCACTTTGTGAATGTTTAATATTCTCTTGTTTCTATTTTTATTTACTTATTTATTTTTAACATGTGTATATATGTAAAGGTACAATTGTTTGCTCCCCAAAAGCTTTTCCAGTTGGACTGCTCATGGAGGCCGTTTGTGGATGCCATTAGCTATAACCTTGTACGAAGGTCAATATAAACATACATACGTACCCCTGCTGAAATACCGGTAGGCCGTAAACGCCCACAACTTTCATCCACCAGACTTTGCCTGGAGGACGCAAGCCTAGTCGTTTTAGGCAGTTTACGTTCCACAATCCACAACAACCATGGCAAACATATTAGTGTCGCGCGCTCTACGTGTAAACCCCTCACTGCTCTCATCGGTGCCGACAGCAAAGCAATCAAGCCAAAAGAATTTGCTCGTTTTCTCGTCGCGTACTTCGACAACTGCTTTCAGTAGCAAATCAGCCAGCCAAGCCGGAAGCTCGAAACAGTCGCTCTCGTCTGGATTTAAATTTATAAAATTTAAAAGTTCTTGGTATGTATAAGTGTGGGTTAAATTGTGTGTGCAATTTCATAAATTTAAATCAACATTCGACATTTTTTTTCCAATAAATTGTTAAAGTAGATTATCTTTGTAAATGCTCGAGTTATCTAACAGATTTTATTACGTACAATGTGCATACTGAAAAAATATATATAGATTAACAAATGTATGTACAATTTATTCTTCGTACATATCGTTTGATTGTTATAAAATTGTGAAATAATAAGCAACATTGTAAAACAAAAATTTATCCTTTGTAAAAGTTATATTTCGTTGCATCGCGGCAATTTTTGCTCATTACATTTGCAATGACCTTTAAGCACTGCGTAGAGGTCATACATACATACAAATGGTGAGCGGTTGCTACTCTCCCGGAATAGGTGACGAAAAAACAATTGAGTGTACGAAAATGCTACTCGTACAATAAAAAAAACTTGAAATTTATGCTTGTTTCATGTTAATAAATAAATTTTATATGTGGAAATATAAACCAAAAGCTCATACGTATATAAAAACTTAAATATATTTATTAATACTATGAAACAAATTAATGAATATGCTTGAAAATGTCGCCTGGATTAGTAATTTTTTTTTTAACCGCAAATATATTTTGTTTTTGTTTGCAGTTCCCAAAGCAACATGACCATCAAGTCGATCAAAGCACGTCAGATCTACGATTCGCGTGGCAACCCCACCGTCGAGGTCGATTTGACCACCGATCTGGGCCTGTTCCGTGCCGCCGTGCCCTCGGGTGCATCTACCGGTGTGCATGAAGCTCTGGAGCTGCGCGATGAAGATAAGGCCAACTATCATGGCAAGTCCGTGCTGAAGGCTGTCGGCCATGTGAACAACAGCCTGGGACCTGAGGTACTCAAGGCCAATCTGGATGAGACCGATCAGGCGGCCATCGATAACTTTATGATCAAGCTGGATGGCACTGAAAACAAGAGCAAGTATGGTGCAAACGCCATTCTTGGTGTTTCTCTGGCCGTATGCAAGGCTGGCGCTGCCAAGAAGAACGTTCCACTGTACAAACACATTGCCGATTTGGCTGGCAACAAGGAAATCATTTTGCCTGTGCCCGCATTCAATGTGATCAACGGTGGCAGCCATGCTGGCAACAAGTTGGCCATGCAGGAGTTCATGATCCTGCCAACTGGTGCCACCACTTTCACTGAGGCCATGAAGATGGGCTCTGAGGTTTACCATCATCTGAAGAACGTGATCAAGGCTAAGTTCGGTCTGGATGCTACCGCAGTGGGTGATGAGGGTGGCTTTGCTCCCAATATTCAGTCCAACAAGGAGGCTCTCTGCCTGATCAGCGATGCCATCGCCAAGGCTGGTTACACCGGCAAGGTGAGCAATAGCAATCTATATTGCTAACAACGCAACTAAAACTAATTATATATTTGTTATATATTTAGATTGAAATCGGCATGGATGTTGCTGCCTCTGAGTTCTTTAGGGATGGACAATACGATCTGGATTTCAAGAACCCACAGAGCGATAAGGCACAATGGTTGTCGCCCGAGAAGCTGGCCAACATGTATCAGGAGTTCATCAAGGATTTCCCCATTGTGTCCATTGAGGATCCCTTCGATCAGGATCATTGGGATGCCTGGTCCAATCTGACCGGAAACACCAAGATCCAGATTGTCGGCGATGATTTGACTGTGACAAATCCCAAACGCATTGCCACCGCTGTCGAGAAGAAAGCCTGCAACTGCCTTTTGCTGAAGGTCAACCAGATCGGCACAGTTACCGAGTCCATTCAGGCCCATCTCTTGGCCAAGCAGAACGGCTGGGGCACCATGGTCTCTCATCGTTCCGGTGAAACCGAGGATTCTTTCATCGGTGACCTTGTTGTGGGTCTCTCCACTGGTCAGATCAAGACTGGCGCTCCATGCCGCTCAGAGCGTCTGGCCAAATACAACCAGATTCTGCGCATTGAGGAGGAGATTGGACAGGGCGTCAAGTTCGCCGGCAAGAGCTTCAGGAAACCACAGTAAACGTTGCTACTTATCAATTCCAACAGCACCAAGCACCCAGACAAATAAAAAAAAAACAAACAAACCCACAGCAGCAATTGCTAGTGAGAAGTGTGGTGTCAATTTGGTGTACGTGTTCGTCAACCCTTAGATTTGTGTCTGGCGCACAAAAGCAATCGACTTATATAATATTCAATAATATTGCTTCGTTATTTAGACATTATACTTACTGTTATACCATTACTATATGATCTTCTCATTAATATATAATCGTATGCATGGTCTACTTGAATTAATCCGTTCTACTGGCTCTCTACATAGATTGTAGACACACAAATATCATTGTATAACCCGGATTGACATACACTACTCCTACAATTGTAATAAAAATGCATAGCGATCGACACATATAATGGAAACATCAAATTGTTTAACTCTATATAAAATGTTCAAAAAACCAACATGCAGGCGAACTTTACTTCAGTCAAAAAAGCGTTAATAGATGTGAAATAAATATTGTTGAATGTATTAAAAAACATCATATTATTATCATTATTGCGGGGAGCAAAATGCATTCATTTTGTGTGAAATTTAAAATATTTACTTTAATATACCGCCTATGCCATATGCAATGAATTTATTTAAAACGAATTGTTGGAAAAGCTGCCGTTACGTATTTTAAGGCAATTTTGGTTTTCTTAAGCTTTTTTTTTTTAGCTTTTTGTATTTTTAAAGATTTACATAAATAGGCCCCTAATTGAATAAGCGATCTAATAAGCAGACACTTTTAACATTTACCTGAACATTGATAATCTATTATAGCCTGGGTAGAACGCGATCCTTGAATCTGCGAGCAAACTCCCTCCTTATTTTAGTCAAGCGCACTAAAAGATCAAGCTGTTAAGATCTGCTTTAAAGGCTAACTTTTGGTGGTACAAATTCGCTTACTAAGAAATACGGCGTTTTGAGTTGGGCTCCGCCATTTGGCATAAATTTGCTTCATTGTAGAAAGGTAAGAACGCAAACTATTGCCAATCTTTCGGCCAAATAACAAATTATTAAAATCAATGTCAGTTTTTTATTTCATAACGTTTAACTAACTACATTAAAATACTCAATCAACATTTAACAAAACTAAAAGCTTTTCGTTGTACTTAAGAATCTATATAAGCAATAATGAAAGTGATGTGTTTGAAAAAGAACACAGTAAAATGAGTGTGTTTAAGTGTAGTTTAGCGCAAGTGAGAGCTAATAATGAATCTTAACTAGCTAGTATTATATATAACTAAGGCACCGAATTCGTTGCGATCGCAATGGGCCAAGTCGTTGGTCCCTTGAGCAGTATATCCTCCAGGGCATGCTTAACTTTAATAAATCGACGCTTGAACTCCAAGCCACAGCCCTTCGACAGACGGAAGTCAACGAGTATCTTGCCATCCATTTCAATGATGTGTGCCTTAAAGACCAGGCGTAGTTTTCGCCTATCAATTGTCGAGATGGTAACAACGCCCTCGTCACTAACTTTACACGTGTAGCCACCCAATCGCTCGATGGTGCCAACCAGCCTCTTAATCGTATCATCCCAGCGCGTTGTCACAAAGAAGCGCGTCATGCGCCGCACCAAACGCTGGAAGTAGTTCTGTGATGCGTTCTGCGTCTGATTCATTTGTGTGGCCAGCAATAGGTCATCGAGCATCGCTGGCTGTGAGAAGCAATAGGTAAGCCGTGCCTCCTGTGCCAGCGTCTGTCTGGCCTCGTCCTCTTGGCCATTGAGCTGTCCGTTGCGTGGTCGCGCATCAAATTCATCATCGCTGCGCATTGTGGGCATCGGCTGGGAGCAATAGTTTCTCGATATCGAATCATCCAGATTGTTGCATAGATGTGCGCTGGATAGCAGACGCTGTCTCTTGGCCTTCGGTGAGCATATTTCCATGGCAGCTGCCGAATCAACCAGGTCATAGGAACGATCTGTAAGAAGGTTAAGAAACGTTAGAAACTAATGATATCAAGATCTGATTAACGAAGCTTTCAAAACGCGGCAAAAGCAAATTAAAAAAAATCCAAAAATATAATAATAATTAAAGAAAGCAATGCAAAAACCATTTGGTTTTTGGTGATAAAGCTCTATGGATTCTACAAACACCATACAGCTAAAATCACCAAAGAACAAATAATATGCAAAATCAAAAAGTTAAAACAACCAAATAAACAGCATTAAACTTAATTAACATATATATTTACATATTTTGTTGTTTGTTAAGAAACTATTGTTAAGCTGGCCACAGGCGCCGATGCTTTGGTAATCTAGCTTTATGAAGTATTCAAATCTATCATACAGCTAAAGCGCCAAAGCGACGGAAATGCAGCAGGCATTAATAAAACGACATGACACAACACTTCACTTCACTTCACGGTACTCGCTGTTGGTGCAACACGGGCAGCACAGGCACAGAGCGACCCTCAAACTACACAAAATTGAGAGTCACTAAGTACCTGAGCAGCAAAATGTGCAATTTGAGTTTTTTTTAAACATTTCGACACTGATGAAACGCGCGCACGACGACGAAGACTGAGAAAGACTCTTACCATGCTCTGCAAACTGCATGTTGGACCACTTGTGATCGAGGATCTTGTCCAGGGTGAGACGACTACCCGGACTGCTAGCTAACACCTTGCGTAGCAGCGATATGGCCAATGTATCCAATTTGCTCCATGGTGTTTGAGTTTGCCAGCGATCATTGTCCTTCCAGTTGGTAAATTCCAAGCAACTTGCCGATGGCTGATCCCATGGCAATTCTATACAGATTAAAGACAGATAAGTAAATCAATCAACAATTATAATTCAAAGTGTTAACAAAAACAAATAACATGGCTTGGTGGCGAGTTTTGGTCCGTGCAAGTGAGAAGAAGCCTTTGAAAAAAGCAAAATTGTTAAATCGTGCACTATTAATGATAATGTTGCTTTTTGACTGTTTGTTGTTGTAAACATATTTGTCCATTGTTGTTGTAGTTGTTGTTGTTTGGCGGGGTGCATGGGACGGTGGCAAGCAATTTAAGCTGGAGCTTTGGTATAAAAGCTTTAGATAATATAATTTGTAAAAAACCAATCTACAGCTAGAATACCAAAGAAACAGCAAAAATGATAGTAATTAGACATATAAAACATATATATATATATAAACACATGACATATCCGAATAACTTGGTTGTTGGTGTGAGTTGTAGTGTGTTGTTTAGTGTAACTTGGTGCCGTTATATATGTGATTTAATTAATATCATAAACGAGCGATGAAAGGCGACAGAAAACAATACGAAATGCGATGCGAATGCTTTTTTTTCATTTGTGCATAAATTGAAATGCTGTTGGGGAACTTACCACCCGCTAGCATTGTAACCAATATGACGCCACACGACCAAATGTCCGCTGGTTGGGCATGATATGGCTTCAATAGAACCTCCGGCGCCACATAGGGTAGGGTGCCGCAACGCTTGTCCAGCAGCCGCTCTCTGCCCTTACATCTGAGAGTGTGGCATCAAAATGTGCGATGTGGATGGATGTGAGAGGATATGTTGAAGCACACATATAAAACAAGAACAAAGGCAAATAACCAATTAGTAATAAAATCAATGATTGAGCGAGCATAAATGAGTGTTGTGGGGAATTGGAAACTTATTGTATATAGAGTTAGTTAGATAGTTAGAGGAGTATTTAATTTGCTGGTACCTAATACCTAAACATTGTGGCCATTCCAAAATCAGAGATTTTAACATTGTCATGCTCGTCCAGCAGCAGATTCTCGGGCTTTAAATCACGATGAGCGATGCCACGTTGATGCAAATAGTTAAGACCGGAGAGTAGCTGCGTAAAGTATCGCTGTGCCTCATGCTGCGGCATGCCAACATCGGGCTCTACAAATAAATAATAATAATCAAAAGTAAATAAACAAAACGAAGAAGAATTGAGTGAATGAAGTTATTTACCAATGCGATCGAATAACTCGCCACCAGCCGCATATTCAAGGAATATGTATTCGACATGTCCCTGCGAACGTTTGCCAAAGAAGCGCAAGATGTGTGTGTCCTGTAGCATCTTTTGTATGCACACCTCTTTGCGCACTGAGATCACAGCATCGGGATGCTTCTTCAAGTCAACCATTTTCATGGCCACAGCCTCTCCCGTCTGGCGATTGATAAGCAACTTGACTCTAACAAAAAAACAACGATCAAATTAGTAAGTGGAAAGTTTTGGACACTATATATTATTGCAAAGTGAGACTCCACTCTGTTTCCGTTTCCTCAGTCTCGTTGTCGTTGTCTTTGTCCGCGTAACGACTGATTAGTTAGGTGCAGTCAGTGCTCCTGTTACCAATTTTTGAGTAGTAGTTTTTGGTGCATGCGCACAACTAAATTTGAGCTATGAAGCTGTATGCTAGATAAGTGGGCGGCAGGGAGTGGTGCAGTTGCAGAGATGCAAGCAACTACTACGCCGGACGAATGCGTTTTTTTGTTATATGCCTCACAGCATTTCCGGTTTATTGACTTCAACACGCACACACACACACACTTGGGTAACGATGAGAGTGATATTTAAATGTGTGTGTGTGTGTGTGTGATGCATTGGAATGCAGTAGTAGAAAGTCATAATTGGGAGCACTGCATCCTTCCATCCCCCGTAAGTTTCACTTACTCGCCATATGCACCTTCGCCGAGGGTTTGCGCCAATGTCCAACCCTCAACAAATTCACGGGTTGCTGACGTTGTTGTTGTTGATGCCACTGTTGCACTGTTCGCCGCCATCCCATCTCCATCTCCATCTGTGATCTATCGATGTTTAGGCACTTAAATATCCTCTCTGTCAGCGTTTACTCTCGCCATGTGCCGTTATCATCCGTTTGTGGAGCGAGTGTGTGCGTTTACAAGCATAGCGCAAACTGTAAGGTAAACAAATAAAAATATAACTTGTTAAAATTTGTATGTTCATTGCATTGAAATTTACTTTAAGTTCACACGAATATCGTTTACCCACACACACACACTAAACTTTATACATAGGATGAACTTTTTTCTATTTGATGCTTTAACATTTCATCTTTTGGCATGGTCATGGTTCGCTCAAATAACTAACCACAACTGTGACAGGCACATGCGCTCTGAAAGCTTTCGTTAAAAGAGCGTAACTCAAATCGAAGCTCTCAATATGTGCAGACTCAACGCATACCTTTAAATGTCCATACATACATACATACGTACACATCCTAATGGACTTTTATATACATACATTAGAGAAATGTCAGCAGGCACGATTAGAATCGATGACATAGCTGTTAAATTCGCATCAAACGAATACAACTCGGCACATCTACGATGTTTTAAAATATGCTGAAACGTCAGTTTTATTTGGGGAGTCGTCTTTTGTATCGAATTACTGTCTAGTCTTATTTTGCTAACGTAATTACTGTAAATAAACAGCATCAATTGTGGAACATAACGTATAAAAATGATTTTGCCTGCAATTTTCGCAAATGAGTATAATGCGTACAATACGCTCTCTATTTAGCTATCTCTCTCTTTTGAGTGTTATTGCTGTTGTTGTCATCATGACGTTCGGCTATGTTTCGTATTTGACAGGAAGGCGGCAGCAGGCAGGCATAGACTACTGCCGTTGCTCTCTCCCTCTCTCTGGCTCTCTCACACTCTTGTCCTCGGGGATGCGATTCTGTGTAGTCTAATGCTGGACTGCGACTTATTTTGTTCCGCTAGTGAAAAGCTCATTTGCTGACTCGTGATGATGATGATGTCGATGCTCCCACCCCGCTGCTGCGCTGCTGCTGCTCACTTAGCTGGTTCAACAGGCCACTATTAAAACTTTTCGTTTTATTATATATTTTTGTGTCGTGTGTACTCGCAATTTACATTCAACAGAGTGGACTTGCTCACTCTCTTAAACACAAACGCACACACGCACACTCAACCACGCGCGTGAACCCCTAAAGTTCCCCCGATAACCTACGGCACCTACGGCACTAGCTTATACTTTGCTTCTTTGGCATCCTGTCATGACAAGGTTGTTCGGGCTTAGGATCATTTTGTCAGCGATCTTTGGAATTTTATATTATATGTTAGAGAAATAATAAAAAGTATCTAGAAATTCTAATTCCTAAGACATTACACTAACATTAGGTTGCAGCAGACTGATCCAATTATAAGAAGAAAAAAAGACTGCTTAAAGCCAGTTACACAGCAGCCTTTCCTGTTGCTTATCCCCGAGACTAGCTTGAAAGTGGCCCCATAGCAACAACGAAGCAAAAAAAAGGGGAAAAAAATGAAAAAAACTTGTCGGTGCCTAGGAGGACTGTAACTGGCACGGCGACTGTAGATTTTAAAGTTGAGACCGACCGAGACACCATTGCGATGGAGGAGACGGTGAGACTCTCTACACGCTGCACGCTGCTGTTCACGGTTGAGTCGGGTGAGGCGGCGGCTAAGCAAATACGAGTTTGGTAAAGTATTTTTATTTGAGACCCGGTTTATTTTTTATGCGCCCTGTACATGAAGAAGGAGAGTCGACCCCCCTCTTCGTCCCGTCCCATTCCACTGCTGCGCTGCTGCAGCCAAAAAATGCAGAAATGAAATATATATATTGTATGGCTAGGATAAAAGACAAAAAAAACACAACAACACTCTCTGTTGGCAGTCACCAAGGACGGTAGCGGATAAGAGATAGGGGTAAGAGGCGGGTATCAAGACTGTGGCCGGAATGGAGATGGACATAACAGGCTGGCAGATAGACAGACGAGACCAGACCAGACCAGCATGGCCAGTTTTTTTCTTTTTTTTCGTAACCTCTCCTGTATATATTTTTTTTGTCTTGTGGCGGAAGCTAAAAAAAAAAAAAAGGCAGCCGCGTGTGCTGCACAGACAACTCGCAAATTAAATTGCCAGCCAAGTTAAAATGTAATGTCATTAACATTTGCAGGTTTACCTAGATTGTGGTGGCTTCTCTTCCAATGTTATTCTTCATGTGCATCTGTGCTTCTGCTTTTTTTTTACGTGATTTTCGCGTACGCGTTTGAGGTTTCGGTTTCGTATCGTATTCAAAACGCTGGCTGGATGGGTGCCCACCTCCATTTTCATACCGAAGCGCCGTCTCAAACGTCACGATTAATGGAAAAATTTCAGAGAGCGCGCACAGAGTCTGAAAAAAACTCACAGTCACAGACTGTCATCAACTCGCGAATGCGGCGCGTAATACATACACACATAAATATATACACACGCACACACACAAATACACAAAGCCCGGTATCGTTTTATTTGTATCTACACCTCCAAAAAGTGCCAAACGTCCGTTTTTCCTTTTTGCCTGAACCTCTTTTCAAATCGCTCTTAACTATGCACAACTTAACCGCTTTTTAATTAATTTAATTAGGTTTTCTTAAGCTTAGTTAAACATTTGGCCATTAGTAAATAATTTAAACGGAGCAAAGTTATCGTATCACTAATAGCCGTTCGTCCTGGGCTAGCGTTAATACCGAACTGCGCTGCAAATGCGCTCGATTCATGAATAATCTCCATGTCATGGACCAGGCAACTCGAAAATTCCAGCGAAAGATGCCAAAGAGCGCAAAAAAAAAGAGAGAGAAAGCTTACGCATGCGCGCGCCAAAAAAAAAAAACGAAGTGGAAGCAACAGAGTTCGAAACGTTTTCGGTGGTAGTTGATGTAACTCTCTCTCTCGCTCCTTCACACTGTGTGCGCTCTAAACAGCTTCCAAGTTTAACTTGACTCTCTTTGAGTTAAAAGCAGCAGCAGCAGCTGGGACAAAGCCGGCGATGGAGACAGCTATAGCCGGTGAGAGAGCGCAGGGCTGTTGCTTCTCAGACCATAGTCGTTAAGTGAGAAGGGCTGTTGCTTCTTTTTCTTCCTTTGCATCTGTACACATACATACAAACGCTTATGTATGAACACACACACATATGTTTATGGAAATTTCATTATCGTGCAGTGTTTCTTTACACACAAACTTTTTTTTAAAGCTTCATCACAGAAAGAGTTCTTGTTCCTGTACATGCGTTTTAAATGGAAGATGACTTTTGAACTGAATATTTAGGTATGCACAACTTCTCCTTCTGTAAAAACATAAAAACCTATTTTGTTACACTCAATTCGCATTTGTAGGTAGTTATGACTAATTAAAGCATGTTGTAAAACAAAAGGTGGTATCCTTTGCATACCCTGTAAAAATTCAAAATGTAAAGATTCGCATAATTACTTTTTCTTGTCGAATATATTCAAACGCGGTATACATTAATTGCTGCATTCAGAATAGGGTATTTATTCTCACCACACGATAGCTGGTTTCTCTTTTGTTAGTTTTTGTTGTTTTCAAGCTTACACTATTTCACTCTGCCCGGCAGTCGTCGGGACTCGTTTACTTACACACACTATACCGATGCGATGTGTGTGTGCGTGTGCGCGCGAACTGTTTACGGCAATGACAGTCTTTTACACAAATATGCGTGCAAATACAAATAAACAATATGTATATGTATGTAGGTACGCGCACAAATATCTGCGTAGCAGCAGCAATTGTGGTACTCATGAATAAGACGACAGCATCCCACAGCAGCAAAGGTGACGCTTAGCAACAACATAACACAGGTACGAGTATTTTAGTCGAACATGTTTGACTTACATTTACTCCGTACTCAGTTGCAAGAAACGTTGTTCAATCATATTAAGCTCTTATAAATCCTTAAACAAGATTTAAAAACAAAGATTTTAATAAAAATAAAGTTATTGTTTTATTTTTTTCCTTTTGATATTAAAGGAAAGATATTCTCAACGGAAATGCTTTTGGCATACAAGCTTGAATTAATAAGATTTATATTAATTTAAATGAATTCACTCTTATTAAAAAAAAATTCAATTTAAAATACAATGTTACAAATATTTCCAATTTGCGTTTTGAAGGTGAATTCTTTGGGATCACGTTATCCAACTATAACCTGAGTATGTGGGTTTTGTTTATATAAGTTTCAATTATTTGTATTCTTTGGTGTCATCTCCCGCCGTTGAGCTTGCGACAACCGACTCCATTTCTTCCATCTACAAGCCTTCTGTATTTGTGGCGGTTTCGGCTTTGAAACGATCGATAATTCTTTGGTAACATCCAAGTGTGACTCGGCAGAGAAATATGTGCCGTCCGTACTCTTATTATTGCTGCCAGGTATCGAGCTATCAATGTGACTGTCCTTGCGTTTTGTGCCAGGCTCAAAGTAAACCGGATCCATGATTATTGGATCAAATTTGTCATCCGCCATGGACATCATGCCAAAATGTCGCATCATAGCCACCGCCTCCCTCTCAACAGTGCTAGTGTCATCCCAATCGGACATGGTAGCATGCTCACCCAATGGCTTCGTTCCGGCAATCTGTTGTATAAGCTCCATCATTGCCAGACTATCGCGAATTGCCGCCGATTTGGTTGGATTTGCTCTTTCGATTTCCTCGTTGCGCTCGAATGTCGACTTTGGACGAGAAATAAACTCCTGCTTACGTTTTAGCTCATACGCCAATTGTCCATGTATGAAATGGAAATCAGGTTGATAGGCAACCAAGTCCTCCTCGAAGCTGTTAGATGGAGCCCAGGCCATAACTCTAAACGTATTGTGAGGCTTCTGTTAGTAGTGAACGCAACTGCATTCAATGCAAATGCTGCTGTGATGTCTGTGTTTAAGTCGTCAACATAACCTTCTTTTCTGCATATAGCTGCACACGCGCATACCATGCACACACACACACACAGCATGCAAAAATATGTATGGTCTTGGCGGCAAAACTGACAACAGTATGCGGTGTACCACCGGCAACAAGACAGGTAAAATCATTCAACAGATCAATTGCAGCTCAATAAAATCCACTTACCAAATATGTCAGCAATTAAATATTTATTCAATTTATGTAAAGCGCTTGAGCAAAAAAAAAAAATTTCCTTTCTTCGAATTTGGTTTTGTATATGACAGAGTTACCAAATCAATTTGAACGAAAACGGGTTTTCAGTCATATTTAGCACTTTAACTACTTATCTAATGAAACGAGATATAAATACAGGCTTTAAATTAATATCTTATAAATTATGATTTGCGAAGATTTTCTCTACGAATTTAGGATATAAAACAACGCAAACATTTTACCACAAAAAAAAAAACCTGCATTGGACAGCCCTATAGCAGAGAAATCTCAACATATATTTGTCTCGCTCTAACACCAGGAGTTTCTATTCGCAATGCAATAAAATGCCGAAGGAATTGCGCCAAAACAGTCAAAGAAAATAGACACAAAAAAAGTCACAAAGACAGTTAATATGGATGCTGCCTTTTAACCAAATTGATTTCGCACATTTTAACATTCATTGACTTAAATAAAATTATACAACTTACCGCTTCGGAAGCACTTGCACTTGCAGCGGCGTTTTTCGCACACCTCTGTTTCAACCGCTTGGTTTTCGACGACGTTTTAAGCCACAGAAATTAAAAACTTAATTGGTTGGGCACAATTTCTTACTACTATTAACATCAATGCACACTTTTTTTGTATTAATACGAGAGCATTTAGTCAAAGGCTTCCGTCGCCTTCTTTTGCACATTTGGCAAACTTTACGACGAGTGTGACAGTATACGGACCAGCAAAACGCGAATGGCGGTGGTGGGCTATCGATATTTGTGGTGGTCAGATGATTATCCACGAAAAATACTGAAAATGTTTACTTTAAATGAAAATATCGATTGTGAAATGGCGCTGCTAACATAAACCGCTAGGCGGTAAAATATATTGAAATAAAATGAACGCACGGGACTTACACTCGTAGTAAAATAAAGTTTTCATCATTGCTTTAAAGTGTTATCAAATAAAAAAGTCCGTTAAGTAATCGCCTATGCATATTGTAACCGTAGTCGCTGCAACTTGTGCCGACAAGGTTCATTGTCCTTATTGCCTTGCAACCGCAGTTTTTTTTTTTACTACTTTACACATGCGCCATATTCGTTAATGAAATTCTAACACTCTTCGCCCTCAAACTCAAGGTTCGCCTTTCGCGATTTCGCCCACGTTGCTGCACTCGGCTATCATTCGCCCTGCTCCCAGTTGCAAAACGACAGCTGGCCAAGGCACACGAAAAACGGAAAACAATGATTTACGAGTGAAACACAAAAATCAACGAATCAATTAAGAAAGTGAAACTTTTGGATAAAACATACTAAGAAAAAAAATATTTTATTAAAAAAAAAAAAATTACCAATCCTTATTAGTGTTGTCCTTATGTGAACGTGTGCGTGTTCTATAAAAACAATTCTAAAAAAAAATTAAATAAAAATGTTCGATTTAGCAAACTAAAAAAAAAACATTAGCAGCGGCAAACCCAATTTTTGTACATTGTTGGCAAACCATTGACCCCAAAACTACTGCGGCTGTGCATTAATTCATTTATAGGTCAAACACCCTCTTTAAACTTTTTGAATTGAAACTAGCTTCAGACCTATATACAACATACAAATGCATGTATATGTGTGCTAACTTACTTATACTTCCGGTTGCTGCACACGTAACGGTAACATTCGCTGCAGGACACAATCAACATATACCCTAGAGAACTCAACTTAAGAAGCGTTCGTTAATGGCGTAATCTTTAATATTTGTAGCCCTAAATGGTGTGATAAAATCAAACGGAAATCCCAATCAAAACGATCGAAACAACATATATGAAATCTATGTATAAATTGTTTATACATAAACACATAATAAATTAAACGAATTGCTGAAAATTCGAACGGTTCGTCACGATCCAAAAACAAAACGCTAAGAAAAACAATATATACATATATATTGTGTGTGTATTTGTTTATACAAATAAACTATCGTTGAGTTTTCATTAATTGTCGATTTAATAATTATTGCGCGGTTCTCAATTAGTTTTCCATCGCCTTCGATGTTTGTTGTATATCATTTCGTGTTGCTGTGAACCAAACGTGAACCAAACCAAACCCAACGCTGGAAGTGCTACGGCAACAAACGCGTTCAATTGCCTCACTCAAGAGAAAATCTCAACTCAAGGTAAGTGAAAGATGAGATATTATAAACAAGAGGGGATGTAAATAAAAATATTAAAACATAACGATTTTCAAGAAATAAGATGTATAAAAATAATAGAAAAGTTTCCTTAAGAATTTCTGAGTAAGAATATCTTAAAAGTAGTTTCTTAACAAAAGATCTTAAATATTTTGGTGCATAAGATTAATAAGATCTGAAAATTTCTCAAACTTTTTGCTAATTTGAGTTAATAGTTTTCAGAATCAGTTAAAAAAGAATCTTAGTTATAAATGCATTCTCTAAAAACCACATTAATCATTAGTTCTAAGCATAAAAACCGATAAAAACATAAATTTAGCTTTTAGCAAAGTTGAAATTTACGAAATAAATCCATAAATAATATTTAATAACTAGTATCAAAGCGAAAAATTGCATTGGGGTCGTCTTAACTTAACATTTCTTATAACATACACAAAAAAAATCAACTTTCACATGAATATGAATTTCACTTTAAGTAAAAACTAAACACAGTTAACGACACACAAAGTAGTATGGGTTAGTTTGTTTTGAAGGGTGCGGATGGTGATGGGGTATGGGGCGTTGCGGTCATCCCGGCTGAGTGCAGTGCCCTGAATTAAAACACGCTCAAGGACAACAGCTGCAACAATGCAAATGGCAGCCACTACAAAAACAACAACAACAACAATAGCAACAACCTGCTGCAAAGTTGTTATTAATTGCTGGCCCATGCATGTGTGCTTATACATATGTATGTGTGTTTGCATGTGTGTGTGTTTGTTCTATAAAGTTTTCATGTTTGTTAGCTTGTGGTTGCTTTTGAACTGCAAGACGAACAACTTGGCCAAAAGCACATATATAGTACAATAAACAAATGCCACAATCTGAAAAAGCAGCTAAAAATTCTCGTTGCCTTGGCACCCACCGTACAACAACAACAACAACACCCTTTGCTTGGCAACACTCACGCACTCTTGTCCCACATTTCTTGCCAAAAGAAAACAAAAGCAAAACAAAACCAAAAAACAGCAGGTTGCAACATTTGTCCGGATTTGCAACTTGTCCTTCGCCATGTTGCCGTTATAGTACTACATATATCTGAGGATTGTAAGAGTATCAGGAGGAGTAGCCCCAGCACCTGCCAAGGACATTGCCTGATGCCGTTGCCGGCATCCGCAAACAAGGACACTCTTTAGGGGGGGTGTCTGTGTTTGCTTTGGCTTTGGCTATGCGTGCTGCAGTTGCAGTCTCTTGAATTCTGCTGCTGCTGTTGGGTTGCTGCCATTTGCCATTTATCTAATAACATAACAATAATGACGCAGCCTTCGATGGTGGCAAAGTAACACGAACCTGAACCTGAAGCTGCAAATAAATATACTTGCAAAACAGTTTGTTTAACATTTAATTTTGTTAACTGTGCAAATGGTTTTTTAACTACAAATATATTATTTTCATAGGTATAAGAATGCATTTTATCGGTATAGTTACTAAATTTGTATTATAAATTTGCCAAAAAGTATATAAACAAGTTACTTAAACCTTTATAACAGAAATACTAAGACAAATCGGTTTTAAAAGAAGTCAAATAAGTTGATTTAAGCCGTATAACTTATATCTTTGAAACAATCTATCAATAAATCATAAGTAAGTTGCTCAAATACAAGATAAGTTCTTGTTTTCTATTCGTCTTTAATCGATCAAAAAGATGCTTTAAAACTAATGCTTAAGCATTGCCAAACCAGAAAAAAAATCTTCTTTACTGCATGCAAAACATAATTTAAACATTCTAAAACTTACTTTAAGACGCTGCTAAATGTTAATCAACTAACACCGCATTAACAAATATATTTCGTTTGCTTTATTCTATTGCCAGTTGTCGAAATGGAGCGATGCAAAGACCGGAGAGGAGGGAGAAGGTAAGTAGTACAAAACACTCCCATAAAAGGCAGAAAAACAAACTAAAAACTGCTCATATTACACTTACGTTAATGAATCTATATACGCTTTCATTAAATACTCATGCTCTAGTTAAAACTTTTAACCCATGCTGAGTAATAATATTTTCCAGCCAATTCTTTTGGAACTTGGCAACTGCAAGCAGGTCAAAATCAGTTTGCTGCCTTTTTTCGAGTGGTTTTTTTTTTTATATATTTTGTGCATATTTTGTAGATTGTTTTCAGGTCAATCAATAGTATTTCAATGGTTTGTGATTGCTGTGTCAGCCGCCAAAGGTGGCTCACTTCTTCTTTTTGTTGTGTGTGTGTGCGTGTGTGTGTGTGCTTTGTATCGTGCACAAAATGGCGGCGACACCAAAGTCGTGTTGTTGACCATTTTGTTACTGCCTTAGAGCATTGCATGTCCCGACCTACGACAACCAGAATGCAATGTGCCTAGGTTGTGTCCTGCGCAGTCTCACTTTCTTTAACACACAAGCACACACACACACACACACACACGTACACATACACAGTTGCATACATATACCGTCGTCTGTCTGTGTGAAATCAATGAAGGTTCAACGTTCGCTGCACTAAAAACGTTGCAAGCAAAAATGAAGACAAACTTACTACTCGTCCTACAAAACAACTAAAGAACATGAACGAATATTAGATGCACTTTATTTAAAAGTTTCTTTATCCTATCACTATAATCTTAAATTTAATAGAGTACAAAAGTCTACTCTTAACTTTGTTAAGCTTTGAAGTTCTCATAAGATACACAATCACATGACGAAAGGGTATGCACAATTCGTGGCATGGACGCAGTCTCTGCCCATCTCTGTGTGTGTGTGTGAAGGTCGTGTGTGTGTGTGTTTGTAGCATTGTATATGCATTGATATGGTCTGCCCGAAAGTACTTATCGCGGCATAAATTTAACCAAACTGAAGTACTTACACAAAACATAAAGTCTTTGATTCGCTTTTTGTATGCAAGGACTGTAACAAGGAAGCCCAAAGGGGCAAGGAGGTGGGTTGTTGAAGCATGCGAAATGGCAAAGTATTCAGGTTGATAGCATAAATTTTAACTATATAATATATATATTGACTGTCATAAGTGTCATTTGGAATTAAATGTCAAAAACTGTCAACACATCGCTTAAACACCCTTCTTCTCCCCTTGCAGCTATCAACATACAACTAAAACACACACACACATACCATCACGCAAGGAGAGATGAGTTCATGTGTATGATATATTGACATATGTACGTATGTATGTTTGTTTGTGTGTATGCAAAAACAAGCAGCTATTGACCCAGATTTCTCAACGTTACCGCCCTACGACAACAACAACAAAAACCCCTCGAACCCCCTTCGTTGTTATCCCTTTAACTGAGTGTACTTGCATTTCAGATCTCTGTTTACATTTACATTTACGTTTGTAGATTATAATTTAATTTGATGCTGTTGCTTAAGTTGATGTTGTTTATGCGTTTCTGATTGCCATTGCCACTCTCGCTCTCTACCTCTCTACCTCTCTCTCTTTCTCTGTCTCTCTGTCTGAAATCAATGAATACCAAATGAAATGACTGTGGTTTCAATCAAGGACATCCGCACATAGCTACCAACTTTGACCTTGCAATCCTTGAAATGCGCCAACGCAATTTAGAGTCAATTGGCATGGCAATGCCAGGAGATAAACTCATTATGCTCGCTGGCTGTATTGGCTCTTCCTCTTCCTCTTTCTCCTTCTCAGTCTGTCTGTTCGCTCTACATCGATTAACTGTGTTATCTGTTCTAGACATCTACACTTTCAATGCCAACTGTTGGAGAGGTAGAGAAACTTTAGCTGCGGTAGTCCTGTTGCATAAATAAATGTGTACTAATGCTGTTAAGGGATATATTTTTAATCGTTTAGAGTTTCAAACATTTATTTACCTAAAAACAACTATGAAAAGATAATTTACTACTCGTAACCGTACCTAACATACCTCAGCAAAATTGATATTTGTGCATCATTTTTTCTTCACCTTTTTCGAAACTTTTACTTGCTCGATTTTGTTACTTTTAACCGGTAGCTTTAATAATTTGTTAAGTTAAGTTGAAGAATATCAAACAAAAATTAAATAAACTAAAGTTTTTTATATATTCTACAATACATTTTGAATATTTCTTGAAATATCTGTTCTACGAACTTGATTGAAGTTAATTACGTTTATTATGTTTTAGGTTAAATCTGTTTTGTTTTTTAACCTTTCGATAGGTTAACCAACAATACCAAATTAGAAAATATTTAAAAAATGTTATTTCTTTATTTTCATTAACCGTTTGAACAGACGAAGGAAAAAAGCTACATTTTATTAGTCCGGCACGACGAAAATCTGTGCTAGCACCGATTCTTAACAAGATCAAAAATGGTATGGATGCTGCAGATATTGGTGACAAGAAGCTGGGCAGTGAGAGTAGCGGCAGTGGCCATATCGCTGTCCAAATTGAACCAGCCAGGCGTGTAAAGGTGAGCGACTCTACGAAATTAACTTTACAGGGTAGTCCAGCTAAATGATTTTGTATTGTAGCGCCATAGCATACACGGCATGATGGAGGAAGAGAATACAATACGACCACATCAGGAGATACGACAGCTGACGCTGGAGGAGAAGAAGTTCCTGCTGGCTGTGGAACGTGGTGATATGGCGGGCACACGCAGAATGTTGCAAAAGGCACAGGACACGGAATATATAAATGTTAACTGTGTTGATCCGTTGGGTCGAACCGCTCTACTCATGGCCATCGATAATGAGAATCTGGAAATGGTTGAGCTGCTCATTAACTATAATGTGGATACAAAGGATGCACTCTTGCACTCCATCTCAGAGGAGTTTGTTGAGGCAGTTGAAGTGTTGCTCGATCATGAGAATGTCACCTTTCAGATTGAGGGAAATCATGTAAGTCTGATGTTGATATATGCTAAACCAAATAAAATATCATCCATTTGGCTTGTAAGATATGTAAGTTTCTCAATTTTATATTCAACTTTAGAGCTGGGAATCTGCTTCGGAGGAAACATCAACTTTTACACCGGATATAACACCCTTGATATTGGCCGCACATCGGGATAACTATGAGATAATTAAGATACTTTTGGATCGTGGCGCTGTTCTACCCATGCCACACGATGTCCGTTGTGGCTGTGATGAGTGTGTACAGTCGCGTCAAGAGGACTCTCTGCGTCACTCTCGCTCTCGCATCAATGCTTATCGCGCTCTCGCTAGTCCTAGTCTTATAGCGCTCTCCTCAAAGGATCCTATACTCACTGCCTTCGAGTTGTCTTGGGAGTTGCGTCGCTTAAGCTTTCTGGAACATGAATTCAAGGTATGTACACGTAACTTGGTTTGAAGATCCCCAAGCTAATGCCTAATAATTGCAGAATGAGTATCAGGAGTTGAGGAAACAGTGTCAGGATTTTGCTACAGCTCTGTTGGATCACACAAGGACCTCCCATGAGCTAGAAATATTGCTAAATCATGATCCTACAGGTCCTGTCTATGAGCATGGTGAACGCATGCATTTGAATCGCCTAAAGTTGGCCATTAAGCTGCGCCAAAAGAAGGTAGTTCCATACTTAACAAAACAATATTCGAATCCTTTAACTCTTTTTGCATTTTTAGTTTGTGGCACACTCGAATGTGCAACAGTTGTTGGCCAGCATTTGGTATGAAGGCTTGCCAGGATTTAGAAGGAAGAATATGGCATTGCAGGCACTGGACATAATTCGGATTGGGATACTGTTTCCCATATTCTCATTGGCCTATATACTGGCACCATATTCGGCCATTGGGCAGACAATGAGGAAACCCTTCATCAAGTTCATTTGCCACAGTGCCTCGTACTTTACATTCTTGTTCCTGCTCATGTTGGCCTCGCAGCGCATTGAGTCGTTTATTGGCAGCTGGTTCTGGACTGATTCGAGCACCATAATCAATCAGGTGGCCGAGGAAGAACTTCAATTGCCCACCAAGCGGGGAGCAAAGCCAACATTTATTGAGTGGCTAATCCTTGCGTGGGTTAGCGGTCTCATTTGGAGTGAGGTTAAGCAGCTGTGGGATGTGGGACTGCAGGAGTATCTAAATGATATGTGGAATGTTATTGACTTTGTCACGAACTCACTGTATGTTGCAACAGTTGCACTTCGAGTGGTTTCATTCTTTCAGGTAAGCTATTTCAAATTTCAAATTTAACCCCTTAAAAATAAGAGATATTCATATATGATTCCTTTGCAGGTGAAGAAGGAGATGATCTTCAATTCGCAAGCGACGGATTTACCGCGAGAACGTTGGGATACTTGGGATCCAATGCTCATCTCTGAGGGGCTGTTCAGTGCGGCAAACATTTTCAGTAGCCTCAAGCTGGTGTACATCTTCTCGGTGAACCCACACTTGGGGCCACTGCAGGTGTCCTTGTCGCGCATGGTGATGGACATTATGAAATTCTTCTTCCTATACGTCTTAGTTTTATTTGCCTTTGGCAGTGGACTCAATCAGTTGTTGTGGTGAGTTTAATTCTCAATACTGAATATATAGTATTTATTTTTTATGTAACGATAATTACATTCCAGGTACTATTCTGATCTGGAAAAGAAACGCTGTCCAGAAGTTTCGCCCAGTGCTCAACTGCTCAACATGAATGGTACAAATGATCCGAATGCCTGCATTGTTTGGCGTCGATTCTCAAAGCAAGTAGATCATCTTTATTATAAAGATTATTTTACATTAACATACAATTTGAACATTTAACAGTCTTTTTGAGACGACGCAGACCTTGTTTTGGGCTGTCTTTGGACTCATTGATCTCGACAGCTTCGAGTTGGATGGCATTAAGATCTTCACGCGCTTTTGGGGCATGCTAATGTTTGGTACCTACTCCGTTATCAATATCGTAGTGCTACTCAATCTCTTGATTGCCATGATGAATCATTCGTATCAA
Source organism: Scaptomyza tumidula (assembly GCA_035044465.1). NCBI lineage: Eukaryota > Metazoa > Arthropoda > Insecta > Diptera > Drosophilidae > Scaptomyza > Scaptomyza tumidula. Next base: position 1,139,353 of record JAWNNW010000642.1, on the reverse strand, counting down.
CTGATTTCGGTAAGTCTAAAAGAATATAGTTTATATTCCAGGAAGTTCAAATGTTAGATCTTTGCAGGAACGCGCTGATGTTGAGTGGAAATTCGCTCGTTCCAAACTATGGATCAGTTACTTTGAGGAGGGTGGCACTTGCCCACCACCATTTAACATAATACCTACACCTAAGTCTATATGGTATGCCTTCAAGTGGATGCGTCAGGTCTTTTGTAGCGGCTCCTCTGCAGCTCGACGTGAACATCTCAAGACAATTCGCGTAAGTACGATGAGGAAAACTTTACTAGGAGTAGTACGATAATTTCGAAAACCTTCTCTCTCCACACAGCGTAAAGCACAACAGGCCAGTGATCGGGACTTTAAATATCAGCAGATAATGCGAAATCTGGTGCGTCGTTATGTGACTGTGGAGCAGCGCAAGGCCGAGTCCCAAGGTGTCACCGAGGACGATGTCAATGAGATCAAACAGGATATATCCGCTTTCCGTTGCGAGCTGGTGGAGATACTAAAAAACAGTGGAATGGACACGAATGTAACTGCTGGTCAAGGTGGAGGTAATACGACCTGTGACCTTTTTTCGAGTCTATCTAATCCCGAAAAATCTTGCTTTTAGGTGGCGGCGGCAAAAAGAACCGTCAGAAGGAGCGTCGCTTAATGAAAGGTTTCAATATAGCGCCACCGGGCTCCACAGGCTCGTTGGCGCCCGTTGCGGAATTCTCCACATCGCTGGACAACTATGATAATCAAAATGAGATTCTCAGCTCAACGCTTTCCACACTCTTTGCGCCCAACTTTATGCACAGGCGTCAGAATACAACGGCTGGATCAATTGGTGGCATGGAGTCACCAACTTCTCCGACGCAGGCAACGGCAGCAGCAACGACAGCAGCGGTGCCAGGTGCTACCAAGTACAATAAGACCACATTGAAGTACAACAAACGCATTGCCGGACACAAGAAGCGTTGGGGTAAGTCGTAATCTTGTATCTATAACACTGAACTAATCCTAACGTTTTGCTCTAGGCACGCTCATTGAGGCTGCCAAGGTTGGCAACATGAGCAAAATGCTTGGACGCTCCAAATCCGAGGACTCTGTGTGCAATTCTTTACAGAACTCAACAGCTGTGCATGGCCAAGTGAGGGTAAAATATGCTCAGAGTTCACCACAGCATTCATATGGTTATCATGGCGGAGATTCAACAAGCGTCAACTCGCTGCCACATCCCTCAGTTTTAAACGGCGCCAGCAACATGGGGCACGCTAATGTTGGCACACACTTCTTTCATACAACTACGGGTGTGTATTTTACTTATCTTTTGACCATATATTTGTCAGATTTAAGAAGGCTCTAGAGCAGTGGTCGGGGAACTTTTTTAATCATTATCCCAAAATATTTTTATTTAAGTTGATATTACCCCATAGTGGTTCCTCGACCGCTTATGCATTGGCTTAACTACCCTCTTAAAATAATAAAAAAAAGTATACATACTTTTAGGCAGATCGCTTATTTTTACTTATATATAAATTTTGGGCAAAAAGGACATTAGATTTTAAGCCATAGCTTGAACATTTCCTTAAAGTCCTTTAAGAAAATACATTTTTGAACTCGCAGCAACAAGATCTATCGATTTGCTTACAAGGATCTCCAGGATTCACGAAAAAAAATTTTCGAAAAATTTTACAGGGGGTAGGTCAGAAAAATTTTTAAAAATTACAAAATCGTCTATAACTCGACTGTTTTAAGGACTATCCGGTTGTCCTTTGGACCACAGGTAGGCCTGGGCCCGCCGATACGAGAAAAGTAGTGCAAAAGACGATAGTCCTTCAAACAGCTGAAATAAAAGGATATATGTTTAAAGCAGAAAATTGGTTATAACTCGGCCAAATCATAAAGGATTCGCACATGTCCTATGTCAGACATTTCGTTTTGATCAGGGCTACCAACTGGCCAAAGGACATTCAAATCGTCCTTGTGGTTTCCGAGAAAACTGCACTTTTATGGTTTTTTCTTATATTCGCTCGGCCCTAGTGTGAAATTTTTACAAGTGTTTTTGTTCATAGATGACCCCATAGTCCTTGAATGCAGTTCGAAAGAGCTTTTCCATGCGGATCCAACGCACCATGGTTTTCGAAAATCCATAAAGTTTTGGCCGATTTATACTTATGTATAAATTTTCGGCAAAAAGGACATTAGATTTTAAGCCATAACTTGAACATTTCCGTAAAGATCTTTAAGGAAAATACATTTTTGAACTCGCAGCAACAAGATCTATCGATTTGCTTACAAGGATCTCCAGGATTCACGAAAAAAAATTTTCGAAAAATTTTACAGGGGGTAGGTCAGAAAAAATTTTAAAAATTACAAAATCGTCGATAATTTGGCTATTTTAAGAACTATCCGGATGTCCTTTGGACCACAGGAAGGCCTAGGCCCGCCAAAACGAGCAAAGTAGTTCAAAGGACGATAGTCCTTCAAACAGCTGGAATAATAGGATAAATGTTTATAACAGAAAATTGGTTATAACTCGGCCAAATCATAAAGGATTCGCACGTGTCCTATGTCAGACATTTTGTTTTGACCAGGGCTACCAACTGGCCAAAGGATATTCAAATCGTCCTTGTGGTTTCCGAGAAAACTGCACTTTTATGGTTTTTTCTTATTTTCGATCGGCCGTAGAGTGAAATTTTTACAAGTGTTTTTATACTTAGATGACCCCATAATCCTTGAATGCAGTTCGATAGAGTAGGTCCTTGAAACTCTTACGCAACATGTCCTTTGAAAATCCGTAAGGACATAAGTGGCTTTGTAGTATTTAAAAAAAAAATTCAACACATTTTAGGTCAAAATTCGTCAATATCATTAAGGATCCATAGGTTTTTATAATAATAATAATTTATATTTATTTATCATATAGAAAGAAAAACTCTTGACTGCATAATGTCCGATCAGCTTATTACATGACTTTCCTATTATAAGTATTTAATTTTACTATACTTTTTTCATTGAAGGTCTAACTGCAATTGCTGCATTGAAGCGTAAACGCAAAAAGTTCTCATCGAGTAAAAATATTTGTCCCGTCACCGAATCAATTGCGGCAACAAATGCGACAAATGCTGCCAATGCTGTCAATATTGCCGAACTGTTGACGGACAAGGTGCGTAATGAATAAGAAAAAGCAAATGCATAACTATTATAATTTCGGATTATTCTTATTCCAAAACAAACTAGCAGACCCTCAAGCGTGTTTCCAGCTATCCAGCGGCTACAGCTGATGGCGGTGCTCCGCACAAGGATCCAGCTCAGTTGGTTAGACCACGTCGCCATGAACAAACTCAGAGCCAGCATGATTCTGTGGAGGCATCAACGGAGTTTACGCTCTCCATCGATCCATCCAATACGTCCGTCAATTCGCGAGAGCCACTGATAAGCAGCAGTTGCGTATCCGCCATGACGGCCAATGACTGAATATTATTAAATTGATATCCGGGGATGACATTATCATAGCTACATACTAGACTAGTAACTAATCAAGGCACAAAACAACGATTAACAAACGAACACGCACACAATCTTAAACTACATACATACAAAAAAAAAATGGCTCAATAGGACAGGTTTTAAATGCTTTAACTGGCCATTAAACCATAAAACATATATATATACATACATATATTCCACATATCATGTGTTTGTATCTAAATGCTTACACTGAGAGATGCCGTCGAATTTGAATCGCACACCAAAGATAAACTATCCCATATCGATATTGAAAAGTTGCCTTAGCATGAAAAATATTTTTTGTATGAACTACAGTTACAAATATATATATTCATACTTTGTATACACAAGTTTTGGATGATCATTAAATTTAAACTTAACTTGTATTTAGTGTAGCGCTGTGTGATGTTAATTTCTGAATGGATTTGAACAATATAATAATTATAATACTATATATAAATATATATTTTCAAGTTCCATACGTAATTGAGAAGAAAATGAGATCATAAATTTTATACACCGATTTTAATCAAATGGAATACAACAATAAACGAATTGCAAAACTCTTAATGATTTTTAGCGACTATATAGATGAATACTATTAAATATTTGTAGTAGGAATCATTTTTAGAAGAGTTTTAATTTAAGCAACAACGAATTGTTAATTTAAACTATAGTACTTAGTTAAAGCTTAATTTGTTAGGTTTGCAATAACTGCGACTTTAGTATTTGTGTTATTTATAACGAAACTTATTGTGACCCACAGCAGCACATACTAATCGAAACTAACAAAAGCTATACAATACACACGATAGTTCAATTAAATGTTATGTATACATGAATTTATATAATCTACATATCAAAGAAACATACTATAACGTCCGACTATAAAACGTTGTTAAGATATTAAGTTTAACACTCGTTCATACTTATTGAAACAACCGAAGAAGAAGAAACTTGTTTAAAGTCAAAATAAACTTCTTGTTGATAGGGAAGTATTATTTGCACAAAACTTTTATTATTTTTTAAACCGAAACCTGCATTGTGTGTGTATACTTTTAAGACAAACTGTCTGAAAAGTTAAATAATTATGTAATGAATAAAGCTAGATACTATATATATATACTATATAAAAAGAAGGAAATGTTATTTGCACGGAAAATAAACGAAATTTAAATACAAACCTTTAAAGAATTTCGTTTTTAAATAAAGTTTTATTGCAGTTTCAGTATTTGTAAATCGCATTTATTTTAAATATATATATATATATACTTTGCAAATAATTGTTATAAATATATATATATACATTTATATATATATATATCGATTTAATGTTTGCAATGTATTACATATGGTATGTATGTATAATAAACAAATAATTCGACAAATAGTACAATATTTTTGCTAATATATAAACGTTTATATATATTGTAACCATTTACCGATATAAACATACATTTATTTTTGTTTTTTATTTCGTTTTTGTGTGTTTTTTGTTTGTTTTTGTTTTGTTTTGTTTTTAATTTCATATGAAACTATGGAAAGAAACGATTACATTAATTTATTTAATTAGAAAAATAATAATAATTGGAATAAATCACTTTGCGTTGCATTAGGCTATAAATTTCAAATATTTGTTTTGTTTTTTTTTGTATGGTTTTTTTTTTGTTTTTATTTATTATTATTAGATGTATGTATATACTAAATAATTTGTATTTTTGTGTGTAAAAAATATATTTATTTATTTATTTATGTATATATGTGTATGTATATATATTTGTTTTTGTGTTGTGTATATAATTGTGTATTGTTTTTTTTTCGTTTTTGATTTATATATATATATATAAATGAGAGCTTTGCCTAGCTGGGGGTTTTAGGATCGAAATTTTGGGGGGGGCAACAACGACATAGTACATAGATCATGTAAGCTCTGGAATAATTGTATCGTTAATATACATATAGTATGCCGCCATATGCATATACAGTTATCGTTGTGATTTTTCTTTCTTTTAGTTTAGTTATATATATAAAAGAATTGTGTAATTTAATTGTGTAATAATTCATATATGAAGAGTTGAGAGAATGAAGAGGAAGCGTCTGTTTTTCTTTCTTTTACTTTGTTTAACTGTCTTGTGAAATAAATTTCAATTGTTCGACATTCAAAGATTGGCCATTGAGAACAGTTTTTGTGTGTGTTTGTTTAGAGAGTTACAGATATTCAATACATATATATATATATATATATAATCATATTTGCATAGTTACACATTTATATCCATATATATGTATTGTATTATTATATGTATAGTATTTATAGTAGTGGTAGTTATCTGTAGTATACTATGAAATAGAACATAGTCTAATAAATTCATACTTTTCGTTAATCTTCTCCATTTTTTTCTTTTTTTTTTTAGCTATGTATGCCATGTACATATACATATTTATAGAATTCATATATTTCACATGCAACAACAATGCAGTAAACAGTTTAAAAAGCTTTTAAATGAAGAGTTACTTTTTCTTTTTAAGTAGTATTACTTGGGATTAAGTTACAGTTACAGTTACAGTTTTGTTTTTCGTTTCTTTGAAATTTATGTACATTGAGAAGATTTTTGTTTTTCGTTTGTTTTTTAAATTTTCATTTTTGTTGCACAAAATGCTATAGCACATATGGAGATTTTATTTGTTTTTGTGTATTTGTATAATTGTGATTTGTATTTTTTATTAAACATGTAGTTAGTAACAACAATACCAGTACAAACATTTATGTATTCATATCCCAACTATCAATATATATGTATGTTTGAATAATATATATATATATATATGTGTGTATATTTTATCGACAAAAAGTTCATATAGAATGTTGTTGTGTGTACATTTAATACAATTGTTGGATGACATTATTGTTGTTGTAAAGGATTTTTTGGATTGATTATTTGATTTGTTAACATATACATCGATTTACATACAATGTGCATCTATATGTATATATATATATATATATAAAGATACAAATACAAGTTTTAAATTACAACTAGGCAATCATCATAATCATTTATACTCTTCTTCCATCAGTTTTTGTTGTTTTTGTTTGTGACACTCAAATATTTGTGAACCGTTAGTGTGTGAGAGAGAGATGGGATTAACTTAGCCACAGAGCATGTGCACCAGCATGGCAACCAGAAAGGTGACGAAAACAAACGAAACCACAAGGAAGACAGCCTTCTGTTGATCCGTCAGACGTTTACGATTGTAATATAATGCCGTCAGCTTGGAAACAGCTCTTCGCGCAATGTTGCCATGCGACGTGTGGCAGTTGCCGTTGTTGGTGGTGTTGTTGCTGCTGCTGCTGCTGCTGCCGCCTAGGATGCTGTTGCCTGTTGTGATGCCAGCACCAGCTGCTGCTGAGGGATGCCTGTAATGCGCATGATGCATATGATGTGAATGATGCAAGTGCTGATGATGCATGTGTTTGCCCCTTAGCAGCATTGTGGAGGATGCTGGTAGGGCAGCCAGATTGGAGGCATTCGCTGCTGCTGCTGCTGCCTCAGCTGGGCAACCCGGATGCTGATGATGATGATGGTGGTGATGGTGATGATGCAGTGGATCTCCGCACGTATTGAAACTAGTTGCAGACAACTCCTGCTGCAGTCGTCCAATGGCCTGAGCATCGGCGCCAACGCCGCTGCTGCCACTTATAGCTGATGCGCTCACGGAACGCAGATGCAAGCCCGTGGAACTACTGGAACCTTTGTTGCTTGTGGATAACTTGCGACTCGAACGCTGTGTGGCATGCGCTGGCGCCACACTCGAGCCATGCAACAGATGATGACGTGACGCAACTGCTAAGCTCGCATCCAGTTTACTGGGCACCTGGTAACGCAATGGCGTCGACGATTGTCCATGGAACAGCTCACCGCCGCCGGTCACACGCACGGGACACACACGAAACTGATAGCAAGTGCCCGCTGCCAGATTATCAATGGTGAACTTGGTCTCTGTGCCGCGATACAGCTGGCGATAATCCTGATTGCTCAGTGTCACGGCAGGAGCAGCATTGTTCGAGCCGCTGCTGCTGCGTGCCTTGGGCGAGGTGCTGGCATCCGTATCGGTGGCAACAACCGCATACTGAAGTTCATATTCCACACGATCCTGGAAGCTGTTCTTTGAGTGCTGCCACTCGAGTGTCAGTTGCATCGCTGGCTGATTGGCCTGATCCAGCACACAGACGCCACTCTCGTGGACCACCCGTGGTGCTTTAATGTTCGCCGGCAGCGTGGCGCTTGTCTCAAAGATATATTCCTCGGAGTACTCACCATCGCCGGCACGATCCGTATGCGCATAGATGCGGAATGTGTAGCTGCTGCGCTCCTGGAGCTTGTGCACCTTGCACATACAGTTGGTGCCCGAGTAGACGGTCTGGAATTGTTTCGCACGTGCCACATACATCTCCACATGGTACTTGGTACCAGCAGCAGCAGCAGCAGCAGCAGCAGCTGCAGCTGCAGCCGTGTTACCGTTGGTTATGCCATTCGATGTGCTGCCCGTTTTATTGTTCTCGCCCCACTTAAGCTTAATGTAGTTGTGGCCAGCTCCGCTGCACTCCAGTCGCGGTGGAGCTGGCGGCGCTGGTTGTGTCGTTAGCTTGGCATACGCACTGAAGGAACCAGCGCCCATGACATTCACGGCCTGCACACGGAACTTGTAGCTGGTCTCCGGCGTCAGGCCGAGCACTGTATACCGGGTGCATGCATCCGGAGTGGCAATCGTCCGCTCACCATACTCAATGTTGTAGCTGCAGATGGGTGAACCATGTGCCGCTGGTTGAGTCCAGTTAAGGGTGACCTCCTGGTGGGTGAACTCATAGCCCTGCATTTGCGGTGCACCCGGCACAGCTGAGGGCGTCGAGATGCACACCGCATCCGAAGGTGGACCCGTGCCGGCCGCATTGCTGGCCAGGACGCGCAAATAGTAGCGCATATATGGCGTCAGATTGCGCAGCTCCACACTAGTCTGATTGCCCTGATAGCAGCCATGGAACTGTGTGCTTGCTGGCTCCACTTGTGGCTCGTCCAACGCCTGGCTAGCGCTCTGAAGCGTATAGCCTGTAACTGGTGTGCCATTGAGCAGCGTGGGTGGCTGCCAGGTGACGCTCAAATGTGTGGCTGACTTGACCTGCACCTGGAGACCGTCACAGCAGCCGGGTGGTGCAGCGGCTGCTGTGAAACGCAACCACTGTGACCAATTGCCTGCTCCAATGCGATTGATGGCACGCGCTTGCACCTCGTAGATGCCACCGGGTTGCAGCTGTTGTGCCACAAAGTAATCCTGCTGCCCGCGATACACGCTCTGCGGCGCCTGCTCCGAAACGTCCACGTGGCGCAATTGTGCCTCAAATTCCAGCACTGGTGCACCACCGTTATACTCCGGCTGGCTGAGCCGCAGCACCGCTGCAAATGGCGTTGGTGGCGCATCGCATTGTGGTGGTGGTGGCGGTCCTGGCGCCACTGCCTCCGTTGTCACATGGCCAATGTCCGAGAAGGGACTGACGCCAGCGGTGCCCTCGCAGCAGGCTCTCAACTGATAGGTTACACCCGGCTGGAGACGATCACACATAGCTTCCGTTTCGCTGCCCGAATAGACGCGCTCAAAACTGGCACCCAAACCCAATTCCAGATGATAACGCAATGCATCGCAGCCACCATTGTCCGATGGTGGCTCCCAGCGCGCCTTGAAGTGCGTGCCATGGATTTTGCCCTTGACATGTGGCTTGCCCGGTCGTCCTGGACGTTCGGCAACGGTGCTATAGCTGACCTCGGGCGACCAGGGCGAGACGCCGGCATCGTTCTCGGCACGCAGACGGAATTGATAGCTGGTGGCGCGACGCAGCTGCTGGCACTCATAGTGCGTTTCGCCGCCCTTGTAGCTGTTCAGGTAACCATGTCCAGAGTCAGCATCCTGTAGCTGCAGCAGAAAGTCCCCATCCTGTGGCCGCCGCTCCCAGATCAGACGCAACGAGCTGGCGCCGCATGCTTGCAGCTGTGGTGCCATAGGCGCTGTGGGTGGATTGCCAGCGGTGCTATAGCTGCTTACTTGGGAGTAGACGGATTGGCCAATCTCATTGACGGCAGCCAGGCGGAAACTGTAAACAGTTGTCGCCTGCAGCTTGGTGAGCACATAATGCTTGGCTTTAATCTTGGCCAGCTCAACAAATTGCAAGGCACTGCCACGTCCCACATCGTACTCCAGCAGATAGTGTTGAATGGGTGCACCATTTGCCGCTGGCGCCGTCCAACGCAAGTTGATAGAACTTTTGGTGCGAGAGACGAGCTTTGGTGGCAAGGGTTGATCCGGTTCGCATGCAGGCGTCTTGAACTCGGTGGGTTCACTGACACTGCCCTGGAGCTGTTGATAGTGTACTTGCAGACGCACCAGATAATCCTGTCCGGGTTGCAGATCCTGTACAATGCATTCGTATGCCTCGCCACGATAGAGACTCTTGTATTTGCACTGTTTCACTGTATCGCTGAGCAGCACCTGATAGCGTAGATCCTGCACCAGCATCTCATCCGACATGGATGGCGGTACCCAAATGATCTTTGCGGCACGTGCGCTCACATCAATCACTTCGGGCTTGTCGATAGCGGAGATTTGCTCGACTATCTGCGCCTGATAGTCCTCCTCATCTTCGGCAGCAAGGCTGAACGTATCTTCACCATCTTCTGAGGTGCCCACAGAGCTGCCCGTGCGTTGGTTTGTGGCAGCCACTTGCAGTTGGCCGGCAATTGTTGTTGTTGTTGCTGTTGTTTGTGTGCTAGGAACGTTAACAGTTTGACGAATGTGCTGTTGCTGTTGTGGATGTTGCTGTTGTTGTTGTTGCTGTTGGTGGGGCGGCAAACGGCGTCCATGGTTGTGCATGTGATTATTGTTGCTGTGCTGTTGATGCTGTTGCATTGGAATGTTGTTGCTATTGTTGTTGTTGCTGTTGCTGTTGTTGTAGTGTCCATTTAGGTCATTGCGACGCGGTGAAGGCGAATGCGTCGGCGTGGACATTGTCGAGTCTAAAAGCAATGATACTCATGGATTAGTTGCTATGGTATTAGTATTTTGATATCTTATTGTACTTACTCAGCTCTCGCTGTTTTTCTAGCTTACGCAGCAGTTTTGTATGCTGACGTTGACTGCGCTCATCCCGATAGTTTGGCGGCGACGGCGAGTGCGGGGAATGTAAATGCGATGGTGGTGCTCCAACGCCTGACGTCGCCGTCGATTGCTGCTGCTGCTGTTGTTGTGGTACGCCTGGCTGTTGTTGTTGCTGCTGCTGTTGCTGTGGTTGTGGCGGCGGTGGTGGCATATGATAGTGAGGTGGTCCATTGCCAGCCGGCCCGGGTCCGGGTGAATAGCTGGGCAGCGGCGTATAAAAATGCGATGTGCCATTGCTGCTTATCTGCAAGAGGAACAAAAAAAAGGCTTAGTAAATTTGTTGGCGTATTGTTTATAATCAAATAAATACATAGATTTTGCTTGTCGACGTGGCTTTCATAGTTGTTTTAGCCTCGTTTGCCTGCATTTCACTTTGCAACTGTGGTAAAATAAAAATAAATTACCACGTCAACGTTTAACTAAAAATAAACCAAAGCCAATTGTGTTGCGCTGATAAACAATCGCACAGAAAAAACGGAACTTGGGCTCTTATCGCTCAACTAGGCTTGTATACAAAGCTTTCAAATTTTGGTAATTGTTTTGAAGTAACAGTTTGTCGTTTTGTAGTTATGAATTTTAGTTTTGTTATCTTTCAACTTGTAAATACAGAAAACTATTTTGATTTGACAATGTTAACCCGCTGCTGTGCTGCAATTGCTTCGTTTAAGCTAGAATGACAGCAACAAAATGGTTTCAAGTGCGCTTATGATAACATTTGCTTCAACAATGATATTTTTGTTAATTTCGCACCATAACTTGTTAATAAAATGTATTTTTGCTTTTATTTAAAATATATTTGCTACTTTTGTGTCCTTTTCGCTCAAGTATCGCGTTGCAATTAACTATCGATACATTAATATATCGCTGCACACAGTTTCTGGCAACACTACTAGAAGCATCGCTTAGAAAGTGGCCACACTGTTCTATGTGGCGCGCGCGTAATTCAAAGCCTTGCTAAATTAAATAAAAACTGTTCGCATTCGCTCAAACGTTGAACGCTGTGCGCGTATTTAAACCAAAGTGTCATTTGCTGCAATAAATTTTGCGAAAATTGCTCAATTAAATGACAAAAACAGATTTTGTGCCAAATATGACGCCGCCATATATACACACAGCTGTATTACACAAACCGGTTTTTTAATAGGTATATATTAAAAAGAAAAAAAAAAGAAGAAAAAATAATAACTGCACTAACATTATGTAAATATCATGTTCTGCGTGCCAAGCGATTGTGCTCGTACAATTTGAGTTGCCAAACTGTTGGTCTTTGGAGACAGGGTTTTGGGGCAGCAATTGTAAAAATGCATCACCTAGTTTTTGGCACTTTAGCTTTACTTCGTTTACACTGACAATAAAAACAAATTGTCCATATGCATTCATAAATATGTCAAAATTATGAGACTATAAGCTAACACTTATAGAACATAACGTGTTAGGGTATCCAATACTGGTTGGGTTAGTTGTAATTTTCAATCATTTTATTATTTTATTTATATTTAAATACAGATTGGTATACAAATTCAATAACGTGGCCTAACGCAGATACTCTTTGAATTTATAAATTAGTACACAATCATATTACAATTAGATTTTGGCATAATTAGAAACGGAAACTGTCGTTTAGTTGAGTAAATTCGTAGCGCTGCTAAAGTCATGTAAATTTACTTAGGAGAACAGACATCAAAAGAAATATAAGTGACACAATGTTGCAGTTGGACTTAACCGAAATCGAAATACTCTTGTAAATAAAGAAAACTAAAAGACAAAACTACGCTTAAATGCTTTCTAACATGGTTAAACTTTCAGGCAACACTTTAAAGTTTTTTGGTTTCATGTTAAAATAACTTTTTAACTTTCAAACTGCACATTTTGAAGAGAGGCTTACTGTGTCTCACAAACATACATATGTATGTATGTCGCGCTTGTTTTGCATTTGAGAAATGTTTTTGCATTTGCATTTGCAGTTAGTTAAGTTATTGTTGCCATTGTTTCTTTAACGACACGACACGACAAAATTAACAGCTGGACGGGTAAAACCCGCTGACTGTTTCTGGGAAAGCATCGTAGGCAGCGTAGGTCTTGCAAATGCTGTGCTGTCTGGATCCGGTTTGTTTGATGGAAATGTGAAATGTTAAAACTAAAGTTATTTGTTTTGTGTACCCTAGACTAATTGCTACTCGATAGAGCAATAAGTATTGGCAACAGCTGAAAATAAAAATTCTACAAATCGATAAACAACTATATATACTGCCAAGTAGATTATGGAAATAATGTAAGCTTGAAATCTAGTATAAAGTGTTCTCAATCTGTATTTATGGCATCTCCCAGTTCAGCAATCTTAGCTTGCAAGTTATTACGTGTTATTTGTTAACGTTTTTCACTGGAAAACACTAAGAGCTATATTAATTGCTGTTGATAATTGATTCACAATTATCTGCTATACCATTTGTTGATAAGGGCCAGAGCAGAGGCTGAGCGCGTGCCTTTCTTATCAGCAATACAATAACAATGTTTGTTGAAACGCCTCTAGGGAAAAACACAACATTTTGAATAGCGCATGGATATTTGGTAAACATGCAATAATTAAGTGATTTACACTTAGATAACAGAATTGAATGGAAAATTGTTAAAAGCATTATCTATGATTATATATGAATAACTTGCTGCCTTAAGGAGTATCTTAGTTGTACTTACAAATGGCGCTGCATGCAGATGTCCCTGTCCGGGATGCAATTGTTGGTATTGCTGTGGTGGCAACACCTGTAGATGTGTTAGTGTACCATTTTCGTTGACATAGGGTGGCACCTGTAGATGGGTCAGTGTACCATTTTCGTTGACATAGGGTGGCACCTGTACAGGTACGGGCACCGTCATCGTCGGTGGCGGTCGATTGTGTGAAACCATTTGAACAGCCGCTGGCCCTGCAATTAGTTAAAGTAAACAAATCTCGTTTATATCAAATACAAAGTCAAATGAAGCTGTTCAATATGCCAAAAATGATTTAGTTAACCTAAGTTTCAAAGAATTTCTTATAAATAATTAAATACAAGTTACACATCAATGTAAATGTTGCTCTTGAGTCTTGTCTTGTTTGCATTTCAAAGTTATATAATCATGGTCAACGTGTTCGCAACTCAACTAAACTGAACGAATAATCTTCTTGCTCCACCTGTTGCATTTCCTTTATTACACCATTGCTATACTATCCTTTTTTTATGGTAAGAAAGGAAACGCAAAAAAGAAAAACAAATAAAAGAAGACAAGAACTTAAGTACGGAGATGATTTGATGGTTGGATGTGGACGCAAAACTACCGAAAGCAATGTTTGGCGACATTCTGGCGTCGTGTCAACGACGATGACTTCTTCTTCTTCTGCTTCTTTTGCTTTATGTAAGTGCGAATTAATTCACACATGTGTAGATACTATAAGTAAACGCAGTTATATACGCGTGTGTAAACAGTTGAGAAGAACAAAATATTCAAATATTAAAGAAATTCAAAACAAACAATCAATATATATATATATTAAAACTCAAAGTCATGTTGGTTTTCCGAATCTTCAAACATTTCGTTTTGAAAAAGTAAATCAATAAAAGTTGCAACATAAATCCAATGTCTGGCACTTTTAATATCCTGTGGAGACTAACAAAAAAAAAATAAGACCCAAGTTCTTTTAGCCGTAATGCATTGCAAAGATAACAACCCTTTGAACGGCTACACTAGTTAGCCCAACATAAAATGGTTTAATGCTACACAAGACAAGGCTAAGTCCCAGTGTTTTGTGCCAGCCGATGCGAATGCAAGGCAATATAAATATATATACGTAAGGCTGCTGGTTCGTGACCTAATCAGTCGTAAAATGCACCATCACCCCCTCGCACACAATCGGACTCCTCCATTTCCATTTCCTTTGCATTCCACGCTCCTCCACTTAGGTGTAAAAATGTCGGTTTAGTGCGTTGACGCATAACGTTGTAAAGTAGAATTGCAGATAGTTGATAAAAAAAATAGCAGCAACAAATGCAATCTATTTAATAAGTAAGCAGGGGTTTTGTCTACTTCAGTCTGATGGTTGTCTGTGGTGCATGTAAGTTACACCACAAAATGAGACACACACCACACACACCACACACACACACACCAACTTAATGTTTCACCTTAGGCTGGGCTTTTGCGCCAAGTGTTAAAAGGCAGCAATTAGTTGAGACTGTTGAGAGTGTTTGAGAGTGTTGGAGTGCGAGCGAGCAAGCGCCTTCAGTCTTTAGGATTGGATATATTTAAGGGTGGTGCGATCGTGGTGGTGGTGCTGGTGGTGGTGGTGAAGCTTAACATTTGACCAGCAGACAGTAAAATGTCTACGGGGCAAACGCGTCGGAGTGCCGTCTGTCTGTCTGCACTTAAACTCAAACTTAATTAATGCTAAACAGCTTAGGGGCGCAACAAAAAACAAAATAGTTACACTTAACAAAAACAGAGGTATAAGAAGGGTATTGAATAAACAGCATGAAGGCATGAAATTGTTGAAATAAATATACAAAAAGTTTCAGTTGCCAAAAATAAACAAATAAAATCAATTTTACAAAGTTAAAAGCTGTCTTTCTTCAATCTTTGTACTAATACTTATTATTGGGGTTATATTAAAAATATAAAAAAATATTATTTGTCTAGTTTCTTTTTCTTTGGAATTATAATAATTAAATAAATATCAGTTTAATAAATTTAAAAGCTGTCTTTCTTCAATCTTTGTTCTAATTATTATCATTGTGGTTATATTAAAAATAGGTATTTCTTATCTAGTTTCTATGTTTTGGAATAATAATGAATATTTTTGTGTTTAAATGACAATTTGTTAGCAATTAACATATTAATTTAGTATGCACATACATGCATATTTGATGAGTTAAACATACAAAAACGTAAATTTTTTTTTGCTTCCCATATAAATACAGTAGTTAAATAATAATTCAAACAAAACACTTTAAGCTTAAACATTAAGCAAAGCATTAGTTAAAAGTAGTATTTAAAATTTAGCACTTTGACGTCAAATACATATACACATACATATTTAAATTGTAGTATTTTAACTTATAATTATATTTTGCACAGCTGCAATATAAAGTTTTCAGTGAAGAGTTTTTGACTTTAACAAACGGTTTTCAGTTGGCCTTGAAAGATTTCGATCTTATTTTGTTGTTGTGCAGTGATTTCAAACTTAAAAAGTCTTTAAATTTACAAATTTGCAAATTTTAACATTTTCTTGCATATTTAATTCTATTAATCCTCGTCCCAAAAAAAACAATAGCGAACTTTTGCACTCTTGATTTTTATTCTTTTTTTTTGGTTGTTTCGGTTGAAGCCGCCATCACAATGGTAATAAATTCAGGAGTTAGGCGGTGGGGGAAGGTGTGAATGGAGAGGGAGGCGGGGGGGTGAGGTTGGGTAACACAATTAGTTGGCAGCACGGCGACTAGAAAAATAAAAACACATCGCCAGAAAACAAAGTTTGCTAAGCAAAGCAGCAGCAACAACAACAATAACAACAATAACAACAAAAGAACAAAAGCTGACGGCAAACAGCAAATAATTTATTTGCTCGAAATTTTTGGCGACTTAAATACATAGACAGACACCGACTGACAGACAGACAGACATACAACATATACAGACAAATATGGTGTACATAAAAATGCGAGCCGGACAAAGGAGCCGGAAAAAAACACGTGTTTGATGGCGACGCTGCGCAATTTTTGGGCAGGGAAGATTTATAAGGCCGCAGCGCCAGTTTCGACACAGTTAAGGATACTTCAAGGACAAAAGGCAAAGGCAAAAAAAAACAAAAACCGTGAAAAAGAAAAACAAACGAGTAAATCCCAAGCTCGAACTCAAACAGCAGACAAACGCGATATAAAAGTTCGATAACAACAACAACAACAACAGATAACAAACAACAACAAACTTAAAGGTGAAGAATCGATACTTGGAGGTTGTTTTTTTCCTGTTTTGTTTTGTTTTGGTTAGAATTGATTTCTGTGCCAAATAATAACTTTACCTCCGCAATCTGGCCTTCTGGTATAAAATATGGCAGAAATTTATTATTTAAAGCTTTTCGTACGTATATGTGCGTGTGTGTGTGTGTGTGTGAAAACCGTTCAATTATAAGAATTGAGAAAGTTAAAACGTTTCGAATTAGCTTACACGTTTTCAAAGTTTTCAAAGCAAGTTCGGTTCAGAGATTGTTGAGATTGAGATTCGCAACTTTTTGCATAAAAAGATTGTTGCAACTGCAACCAAGCAGCAAATGACCCAAATACTTGCAACAACGACAACAACTTGATGCTGCTTAACTGGTAAATGGCCAACTTACCGGCCTAATAATGCAGTAAACCGCATTTCATAAGATTGCCTATATGCATAATAGAATATCTTTTTGCAACTTGACTTAGTTTGTTTGCCACAACATTTGTTGCAAGTTGGTTGAACTTTTTTGCAACAGTATCGAACAGTTGCTTTCCTTAGCTTAAGGGAACTTAATCATGTTGACAACTAGTTGCCTTAATGAATCATCAATTAAATATTTTATGCCTTAATTTTCTTTTAATCTCTGAATTATGTATAATTTGCTTACATATGTTTTAATAGGCGTCAAAAAAGAGAAATCGTTGACAGCTACGATTGCGTCAAACGAATTTTTATGAATGAGAAAAAACCCACTGCGGACAATCAGTCGGCATTTAAGTAAACAATCAACTAAAACAGACGAAATGAGTCAGCGTCAAGTTGTGCAGTTAAGGTGACTAAAAGAGTAAACAAAGCGGCTACTGATTATGTGGTTAATGATAAAGATTTATACAAATGAACTACTGAATACGTAACAGGCTTAATGAACTTAAGATATATATTTATTTATCTATGCTTTTATCTATATTAACTTAACCCAACTAAGTTAAAGAAAGAATCAGAGGCAAAGCGAGAGAGTGCAACAGAGTTCTAACTGCATTGTTAAAGCCAGTTTTTGCAATTGACTTGGCTTGAGTAAAATTGATAGGCGTGGCCGTTGACTAACACTAATGTCAGCTGTCTTTAGCTGAGACTTTACGCTGGGCAACAAGTGCCAAAGTACTCTAAAAGAAGCTGTCAAAAAAGACTTTGCAGTTGCCATCTATTGACAGCTGCTAAATGTGTGTGTTTGTGTGTGTGTGTGGTAGTTAGATTTCTTTTCTTATTCTTAAAACGGACAGCATGCTTAGCACTAAGCGAGCTGTGACATCATCCAGACACACCGGTACATATATATATATATATATATATGTGTGTGTGTGTGTGTGTGTGTGTAGTTTTTGCCACTCCTATGATCCGGAGAACAAGATATGGCCTCACCCTGGCCTCGTTCCGTTTGCCGCAAAACTGCACGTGGCCATAAAAAAAATATACATAAAAAAAAAAAGTTGGGAGACAACTCGGGCGTCTGCTGCCAACTCGAGAAGAAGATGCATGTAAATGGTTTGTGTGTGTGTGTGTGTGTGTGTGGTATGCCACATTCTCATTATTGCATAACTCCAACCACTCCAATAACAACAAACGTGAAACGCATTCTGTCAGTCTAACCTTGTACCAAACCCAACACCAACTGTCAGCAGCTTAACTTGGCTAAGTTTAGTTCACAAGAATATATTCTACGGTTATCTTGAATTGAATTCTAAAGTTTTTGGCCAACAGCCGCCAATTGAAAGCGGCGTTCAGCTTGTCACTTGCACTCACACTTCAGCATCACAAACTTACGAATACGAATAAAGTTTTGATTGTCGCTTGCTTACCTGCAATGAGAAAAGAAATGAGAAAAAAACGAGAATTAGCAACGAAATGTCATGAGATAAAAATGTATAGATAAAATCACATTTCAGTTGCATTTGTTATATGTTAAATCAAGTTTATATTATTTAAAAATTGCTTGAGTTTTGGCAAAGTTATCTTCTATACTGTGCGAAAATTCAAATTTTTCTCTTAGAACTTTAACCATAATATTAACTGAATGGGATTATTTTTGATTAAGATATGACTTTTAAATGCCCAACAAGTTTCTAGATTTATATAGAAAATGTCGACCACTTTTGTTGGAGACTCCAGTTTTAAATCGAATAAACCATAACTGATATCATCATCATATCAGTTTCTCCAACCAGTTATAAAAAACAAAACGCAACTTTTCGAATGGTTAGACTATGCATTTCTGACAATATTATAACAATCTCTGCAATGAATACATAAAAAAGAAATGTGAAAAAGCCCGAAAAAAGTTTAGAATCAAATTGAGAACACACACACACACACACACATACACACACAAACTGCACGAAACAGTGGCAGTTGCAACATTGGGGAAAAAACGAGAGTCACATGAATTGCACTTAACTTGTGCAAAAGGGCTAAAAGTATGAGATGATAGATGGAATGGCTGCTGCTGCCTTCTGTGTGAGAGAAAGATGGAAGCTGTTATAGTTACAATTTTAATGCACATTCCATGTGCATGTGTGTTTGTTTGTGTGTGTGTGTGTTGCCTGCCACTTCTATACTTCCCCCTCGCCCCCCCTGTGTGTCCCTGTGTGATGCTGTACTCGTCATGCCTTTCAGTCAACCCTTCGCTCCGTTTATCTAAAGTAAGTTTCTGTTGTTTGATGCCAATTTTTTGCATTGCTCCTCCTTTTTTTTTTTGTCGGTTGTTGAACTCCGTTGGGCGCTACGGCCATAAGTGGCCCTAGCCAAGAGCAGTAGCAGCAGCAGCAACAACAAGAACAACAACAAGAACAACGGGAAGAGTAACACAAATCAAATGAAAGCTGGCGCTGCCGTTCCGGCTGCACTATATATATACTATAAACATATATATATATATATTCTTTTTTTTACCAGAGTTAAGAAAAATGCGACGATATAAATAAAATACATTCAAAAGACACATAAAATATGTTCAAATACACACACACACATACACATAGAATACATGTGTAATGTACATTTTAGTTACTGTTCGCCATTTTGTGGATACTTTTGTGAATGTGTGTGTGTGTGTTTGAGATTTATGTTTGCACTGTTTTAATGTTGTCAACTGATATTGTTTAATTTCCCCCTCTAATGTCACCATAGACACATTTTATGGCTGCTTCGCTCTCTTTTCGTCTAGACACGCTGTTGGTTGGCCCCACTCCCCACTCCCCTCTTCCTCTTCCTCTACTACAACACTACCCTCCCCGACAAATCCACAATTGTGGCACTCAGTCACTCATTAAAAGGCAATTAAAGAGTATTTGTTACACACGTGTCGATGCTAAGACCAACATGTGTGTGTGGCACGACAAATATACAATACAATATTACGTATACGCCAGGGAGCACACAAAAGCTTGTGTGCTAATAGAATATACACACACAAAGACAAACACAAACATATTATTATTTTGCAACGAGCGCTTTCTATTGACTTTGACACTGCGTCATTTGCAGATGCAAGTTTCATTGACAAACTTATTCTAGATAATGTTATAATTAAGAAAATATATATGTATTATAATGCAATAGGAAAATTAGTTAAGATAGTGTTTAGTTTATGCTGAAAGTTAAGTTTGTTGTTGGCAAAGTAACATTTGCAATTAAACATTTCTTCTTTGCACAAACAACTTAGATAGAATCATATATAGAAATTTGCATTTAAATTTAGGTTGAGAGCGAAACTCGTTGCAAGACAGAAGCTAATGACAGTTGATGGCATCTGAAATTGAAATGTTAATCAATTTTCTGTTTAATTTTCTAATATTTATTCCGCTTTGAGCTCAGATCAAATGCAAATGAGAGTACAACTGACAGCAATATGCATGCGTCAGCCAAACAGACACAAACAGCCAAACTGATTACAGAGAATGAAATTGTGGGACGAGTGGAGGAAAAGGAGATCAAAAGAGTGTGAGTGTGAGTGTGAGTATGTGTGTTTGTGTGAAAGTACTACGAAGTACTATATTAAATAACAAATTAATTACTGCAATTGTTTGTTTGTGCTGTGCAGTCGCGTTTAAAGGTCAGGGTCACAATTTTCGATATGATTCTTAGAATTTTTATGCCTGAATTCTTATTAACTATATATAGCGTACAGCTAATAAACAACTTTATTGATTTATATATATTTTTATAATGAACAAGGTGTTGTTGTTGAGTGAAAAAAAGACTCTAAGCTGCTAAAATATTTATAAATATATAAAAGACATTTATAGACTGAGCACCTTTTGGTCTTTGATAAACATTATTTGCAGAGTAATTAAAGTTTTTAAGATTTTTAAACATCAATTAAATAGATTAAACTTAAATCATGTTATAAATCGATTAACATATGGAAATTAAATAAATATTTTCAAGTTTTTTGTTCAAAAGCATTTTCTTTACATTACAATCAGATTGAAAGTTCGAAGTTAAAATCACATTTATTTGTATGAAAAAACAATAATTTTAATTCAATTATTTATTAAAAAATCAAACAATGTCGATTAATTTCAATTATATTAAAAATTTAAAGAGTTTCAATCTAAAATTGGAATTTCCAAACGGCTTTCGCTTGGCAAAAATCAAATATCAATTCCACACACACACAAAAAAATAAACAAGCAAAAGGCAATGAACGAAAACAAAAAAGAGAATTAATTCGAATATTGCGGCACACGTTTTGAGCAATTGTCATTTTTTTTTTCTTTCATTTTTTTTTTGTTCCCTGGCTTCTTTTGTGTCGTTTCGCATTGTCTAAGCACCGAAAAGAGAGATAGAGATTAAAGAGCACGATTCGAAAACGATTTCTCGTATTCTCTTTGCCTGATTGAATTTTTGCCATATGCATGAAATGTGACTAAAATGCTAAAAATGAATTTTTTGATAACCGTCTGAGTATTGCAATTTGAATTCTTGTTGCTTGTTGCTGAAATAATTCTAGTTGTGCAAATTCAGTAGTTTTAGAAGCTGCAGACTAAGCTTGCTGACGCCTTTATGGCTTTGAATTCCTCTTTAATTCCATCTGCTAGCTGAGTTTTTTTTGAGCTGCCATCTCATCAGGCCATACTGCCACAACTGGCAGCAAGCAATTTGTCAATTTTATACCCTGAATCCATTGGAAATAGGTAAAAAGGTAAAAGGTATAATGGTTATGTGAGAATGTATGTAACAGGTAGAAGGAAGCATCTCCGACTCCAAAAAGTATGTACATATAGACGAGATAGCGAAAAAACAATAATTTTACTTTGTGCATGCAGATCGCCCTTCTACGCGGTTCTCAAAAATTCAAGTAAGTCATTAAGGATTTTGTTCATATTAGTTAAGTGTGCAATGAGTTTGTGTGAATGACTGTTCTCAAAATGCTCTCTTTCTCTCTCTCTCTCTGTCATTATCTCTCTCTCTCTCTGTCATTCTATCTCTCTCTCTCTGTCTCTCTCTCTCTTTCTCTCTTTCTCTCTCATTCTCTTTCTCTCATTCTCTCTCTCTCAAATTCTCTCTCTCTCATTCTCTTTCTCTCTCTCTCTCTCATTCTCTCTCTCTCATTCTCTTTCTCTCTCTCTCTCTCATTCTCCCTCATTCTCTTTCTCTCTCTCTCTTTCTCTCTCTCTCTCTTTCTCTCTCTCTCTTTCTCGCTTTCTCTCTCTCTCTCTTTCTCATCTCCGACTCTTGATCGGATCATCATCATTAAGTTCATTGAAACCACGCGCAGGTCAAGTTTGTTTCAAATTGTCGATAACTCTTCCTCTATCGATACACATGCATTATCGATAACATCAACATTTTGATTTTGAACATTAAAGTTAAGTATAGGGTTCAGGGTATCTTTTAGTCGACTAGAGCCTTCGTATTTGCTGATGTTTGTCATTAGCTCGACAGACCTTGCAGGATGTCAACAACTCTTTTTCTTGTTACACTCAATCATAATTCGGCATACTTCAAAACTGTTGGCTCAACATAAAAAGTAAGTACACTTAATAAAATTAATATTGCTTAGAGCCAACTCAACAAAAGCAAAAAAAAAAACAACATACCATTAAATAAAGCTGAATCAATAAATGTGCACTATCGTTAAAAAAATTGAACAAGTTATTGGGGAGACAACCAGTTTACAGTGCTCGGTTCGGTTTGGTTCGGTTCGGGCAAACGAAAATGAGACATTGGCTTAAGTACATCAACTAACTTGTGTACACATACCTGATTTCTAACATTTGAAGAGACATTTGATCTGAAGCATTATGACATCAGCCTTCGGTTGCAAAGTAACTACAAATACCTACGAGAAGCTCTCCCTCTCTCTCTCGCTGTCTGTTTCTCAATGTGTGCATTTACTTCAATGCAGTAATAATGACAATCAACTTCCATCAAACTTAGCTAACTTAAAATGGAGCAATGCTGCGCCATGGTTGTGTGTGTGTGTGTGTGTTTGTGTGTGTGAGCTGAAAGTATTTGCCCAGCGGAGTGTGGCCAGAGCCATTGTTTGGAAATCGAGATTCAACAACCCAGATAAAAAAGATCTTTGGTTGCATTCTATTGTAACTGTGTATATGTATGCGTGTCTCTGTGTGTGTGTGTGCGTGTGTGTGTGTGTGTGTTATTCTGCACCCTAGGTCTCTTCTCTTAACATTGCCGTGACACAGTTTACATCAGGTGCGGTTTTGCTAGCGAGCATTGACCTTGTATGCTGTGAAACTTGCAACTTGGCCAGAAAGTTAATTGTGATGAGAAAGTGTGAAACGAAGCGAGAAGCGAAGACAGGGCGAGAAAGAGAGATACACCGTATGTGTGTGTGTGTGTGTGTTAACTTTAAAAGAGTAATTCAATTTTTGACCACGATAAAAACCAATTGAAAAGTGTTAAAGACTCTAAAATTCAATTATTCGTGCTTTAAGTTTGTATTTTATTTGACTGCTCTTAAGCCATGTTTCTCTTTTGACTGGACTTAAAACGATTAAAGCATAGTTCAATGCATTTGAAAAGTTCAAAAGTGCAAAGGGTCGACATAATTATGCTTGAGCACACAAAAAACACAAACAAAGGGAGCCAAACGACAAGCGACAAGCAACGAGAAACATTCACAAAAATACTTGAATTTTGTTTTGAAGAACTAACTATGAAAATGAAAAAGACGAAACTGAAAGCTGAATGGGGGAAGCGTCATTTGGTTTGCTCATGCTTTGGTCATGAGTTAATTAAGAATTATTACCAAACAGATTAGGCAAAAGACCGGGCGAACGTTAAAGAAAACATAATGTATAATGTATATCATATAATTTATGACCATGGAATCTATTTGGTTGAAGACGGCTTTTCTTATTTTCTCATATATATATATATGCTTAATGCTCTTGTCGACATCGTTGCTATTGTTCTAGTTTGATTGCTGACACTGCCTGCCACATCCCCCTGCCAAAAAGAGCCAAAAGTCAGATCGAATTGGAAGTGGAAAGTGTGACAAGTTCATTGTACTACTAAACTTTGGCTTTGGCCACACTCTCTCTCTCTCTCTCTCTCTCTCTTTTGGCATTTTTGTGCAATGATTCGATGTAGAGAGAAAATATCTAAAAGTTAAGCTTAAGAAATGCTTGCTTCATATTATAATTAAAAGCTTTAAGTTTGAACAACAACTTATCAGCAGCATTCGTCTTCTACACTTAGTTAGTTATTTGCGTGGCATAGCAAATTAAGTGGAATTTTTCGTTTTGATAAAACGCTCGGACAATGGAATCAAAACTATGTCAACTTAATTCAGTAGCAACCCAAACAACAATTGACACGCCAAAAACTTAGCTACAAACTACGAAGCTTGCTCAAACGGCAAACAAGAGAAATGCGACTCAATTTTTGCACACATACACAACAAGGGGAAACAGTGGGGGCGTATGCTCAACATTCTTATAATTATAACATGCTCTACAACCCATATCAATATATATATATATATATAACGTCGTCGTCGAGAGTGGACCGCCCCGGGAGCAAATTCCATTAGAGGCCGAAAGCCCAACACGCATTTAGTGCCATTTCCTCTGCAAGTTTATTCGATTAACAACAATCAGGGCAGGCAGCCGGGCAGGCAGAAAAGTGGGAGTAGCAGGGACAGGACAGGAAAATTGTTTTGTGAGTTGGGTGGCAATTTTTCTCGCTCTTTCAGTTTGCTTAACGATCACAGGGGTTTGGTGAGGAGTGGTTGGAGGCTAGGGGGGGGGGGGGGGGGGTTAAGGGGGTTGAGGGGTGGTGTCAGGCATTAACACTTGCTTGTAATTGTAAATTACGAGCTGGAGTAAAAGCATGTGGGGAGAGGGAAACTCATGTACTTCTCTATTTACACAAAACTAAACAAAATTCTTACCTAAGAGAAGAAACTCAAAATAAGAGAAATATTTGAAAAAAATAAGATAAGATTTTAATAAATATATCTAGGCAAATATTCACTTAGAATATAATCCAAAAAATATTAGACTTAGGCAAATATTCACTTAGAATATAAGGAAAAAATCAAAAAAAAATATTAGACCTAAATTTTTTTGCTATAAGTTTTGAATTACTCAAAATAATGTCGAATACATTTTGTTGAGTTATTTGTTATGTTTAAGATTTTTTAAAACTTCACCCTTTGGCGCATTAAAACCAACAGAAACCTCAAAGATGTTCAAAACAGACTTTGAAATATATCTTTTTTTTAAATTTAAGTTAATATTTCCTATTTCTTGTTATGTATAGTACTTTGTTGTTGCTTGCAAGTTATCGTTCAACTCGTTTTTTTTTCGACAAGATTTGGAATTAAAAGAAAGCAACAAGAAAAAATACAATGTGGAAGCAGGAAGTGGAAGTGGAAGTTCAGAAAGCCGAAAGCCACATGCAAATTCAATTACTATTGTAGAGCACTAAGCCAAACAAACAAACACACACACACAAGCACACACACACAAAGTGTGACACGTGTGTCGTTGGGAATTGAATTTAATTAGTCAACTTGTGAGAACAATATCAAGTTGCTGTTTCATTATTGTTTTTGGCATTATGTTTGTTTACAGACAAGATACTCGATCTCTTGCTATCTTCCTCTCTTTCTTATGAGTGCGTGTGTGTTTGTCTACTTAAGATTCAGAGTCGGTTTATCATCGGGTTGCCTTTCTTGTTGTTGTTTATGCTGTTCTCTTGGAAGCAACAGCCTCCCAGACGCAACCCAATTAAGGTTAATGACACTGATAAATTATTAATGATGGCTATTGAGGTTTGTAGGTTGAGCGTCAAACTTGCTTAAATTCAATTATATTCTAGTCAACACTCTTCATTCACTCTGCCTTCGTAGTTGTTCATCCCACTCGAACCGGTTAGTTGGTTCGTTCCTTTTTTTTCGATCAGCAAAAGCAAATAACTATTTCTACAAATACTTCTTCTATTCTTGTTGACACTCTTTCAAGTCTTTTGGGGGTTTTTTGCAAAACGAAAATGGCAGCAATTCGGGCTTGGCCCCAACCCACTTCTAGTTACAAAACTCAGTTTGCATGTGGGTTTCATTGATAGTGGGGCTAAACTTTCCCTCTCTCTCTCACACATTCTCAAATGCGTATGAATGTGACTTCTATGGGTATATTTGGTAGACTTGCTATTTGCATAGATAAGCCATATATCAACACACATATGTGCGCATACAGGGTGTTGCGGTTTGGTCTCTAGAGTACATAAACCTAAATGTTTGGTGGATGATCTGATGAAAACGAGTTAAGCATAATTTTAATGGGAAGATTATTTTCTAATGAACTTCAAGCAAGATAATCAGCATAAAAATCGACACCCTATACAATTTAAAATTATCTTCTCGCTTTCGGAAACTCGTGTGTGCACAACAATATTCTTTGTGTGGGCGTAATGCTCATGTTGTGTTCAAAGCCGGTTCTGGTATTTCCACGTTTAAACTGATACTGTTTGTTGTTGTTTTGTACCCCTTTCAGAATGCACGAGAAAAGGTATGATGATATGCTGTTAAACAGATGAAACATGAGGTTTAAATGTTCGTTATTAGTTACAGAGAGAAATAGAGTAGGTTCATATATATATTGAGAGTTATCTTATTAGAAAATGATCTTAAAGATCTTAAACATGCAATTTTATTGTATGCTTTAGATCATTTTATTGATACCTCATTCATTTTACGAAGTTTAGTTTAGATTCCGATTAAATCATAGATTAGATTCCGATTAAATATATATAGAGTGTTATCTTATAAGAAAATGATCTTAAACATGCATGTTTGTTGTATGCTGTAGTACATTTTATTGATACCTCATTCATTTAACGAGATTTACTTTAGATTCCGATTAAATCAGGGTATCTCTAAGTCAAGCTTTGTGGGCAAAAGCCATTCTTATTTGTTTGCTTTTCAAAATTTGCTTCAATTCACAAAGCTTGAGCAAAGTTAATTTTCTGCAAATTAACCTTCAAAGCGTTAGAAGCTGTTGAAACAGTTATTTGGCCTACAGCGATTAGGTAAATAAGTAAAGCAGATGCGTAATTTAATTGTTAGATAGTAAAGCGATAAGTTGTTTTATGTATGTATATATATTTAAAGTCGCACAAGGCGTTAGAAATATATATTTTAAAGCCTTGAGCTTTTCTTGTCAGAATATCTATTATACAATAAATTCTGTCACCCTACTCAAGGCTCAAATATAAAGTTTTTCGATGCGTCGAGGATTATATCAACAGCTGGTCGTGATTGACAGGCGTCAGGCGTTGCGTTCGGTTCGGTTCGTTTTGGTAAGGGGATAAACTCACCATATTCCGCCGAGATGGCGCACATGGGCTGATGATGATGCTGATGCGCGTGCGGATGATGCGGATGCTGTGGACAGATGCCCTCGTGCGGATGCGGTGCTATATAGTATTCCGAGGGAAAGAACTCGCCGGGATATTGTATATATAGTGGACCGGGTGGCAGCGGGGGCGCATTAACTGGCGGCCCGATGCCATTGGTGCCATTGCTTGAGTTATTGCCATGGCTGCCACCACCTCCACCCCCGTTGCCGCCGCCACCACCACCGCTGTTGCTTGAGACGCTGCTAACACTGCTCGCTGAGGAGCCGCCACCGGAGCTGCCGTTGGGTGAGATGCCACCATGGCCATTCTCATGGGGCTGTTGTTGGGTTGCTCCTGTTGCTGCTGGATTTGATGGCGGTGGTGGCAGTGGTGGCGGGCCATGGTGCAAGGGCGGCGGCGGCGGTGGCGCTGGCTGCAACATATGATGATGATGATGATGGTGTTGCATGGCCGCAAGCAGCTGTGGATGATGTAGCGCACAAACTGGTGGCACTATTTGGGCACCCTGTGGCGGTGTCGCCGTTTGTTGCAACAGTGGCGGCGATGCTGGCAACGCAGCGCCATCCAAGGGCGATTGTTGCTGTTGCTGCCACTGTGGTTGCTGCTGCTGTTGCTGCTGCTGCTGCTGTGTGGTTGCAACTGGGAGGACCGGTGTATTATTTTGCAACATTACAATATTGTTGCTGTTGTTGTTGTTGTTGCAAGCAGCCAAGTTTTTGTTGTTGCTGTTGCTTGTGGCATTCAAGCTATTCAAACTCGTCGTCGACGATGTTGTCGATGAGCTGCCCGCATTGTTGCTGCTCTCAATATTGTGGGTGTTGATGTTGCTATTGCTGTTGCTGCTAATGTTATTAGTGTTGTTGCTGTTGCTGTTGACGTTAGTTTGCTGTTCGGCAACATTAAGTCGCACCATACTAGAGGCTTGTGGCGGTTGTATCTAATAACCGTATCTCACCTCCTCCAGCTCCCCTTTTTTTTCTGGTACTTCACACAGATATATTATTCACAGTTGAGGCTTATCAGCCTGCAGCATTCTTCTATGTCGTTTTTCTACGAATCGTAAATAGATGTATAAACGCGTTTTATCTGTAACAAAAACAAGGTAAGAAGAAGACGGCAAGCATGCGTTTGCCACTAATTAATAACTGTTGTAATTGTTCCAATTTTGAAACTGGGTTTGCGTTTGCTGTTCCTAAAACTTTGCTAACGAATTCGGATATTTCTGACTTGACTCGAGTTGATCGAAAATAATGAATTTTTTCTAAGCAAAAAAAACTCTTATATTTACTTGTTGCCGTAGAAATATTCTTGTTGATATTCATATCTCAAATTTGGTTTTTTCAAAATTTTAAAATTCCCAAAAAAAATTTTGTTGGAATTATTGTAGAGAAACTATATATATATATATATATATTGTTCTGACTTAGTTAAGTAATTCCTATGATTTATTTAAATACATATAACATCTCTAGGATGTTTGCGGTGTAAATAGGAAGGTTACAAAAACCATTATTGAAACAAAAATACTTTTTGAATCAAATTTGTTTTGAAAACCAATTTTTTCGTCAAAAAACATTACATATTGTTTGAAACGACATTGGTTATACGCTCCATGACAAAATTTTAATACCATGTGCAAAATTTTATAAGTTTTAAGATTTTCTGATATTTATAGCTTTAAGATTTTGTACGCTCGACTCGGCTGTTAAACCTATTAATAATTTGTTTGTAACTTGTTTGTAAGGCGGAAATGCCTTCTAATGCCAGTTACGTAAAAATTCGCTATATTTTTATTTTTAATGTGCGGCTTCTTTTTATTTGGGTTACTCTACCATAAAGTCATTTAAGAGTTGGCCACCTACAGATTCCGCCTTTTGGGCCATTGTCTTGTTTTTTTTTGCGCATTTTTCTCTGAACTGTGACGAAACATGATGAATTTGTGTTGAAAAGGTTGTTAAAGGTTGTTGTTGATGTTGTTGTTGTTGTTTTTTCTTACGCAGACTTTCATATTTTTTGTTGCTGGGTGAATGTGTATGAATTCGTTGTCTAATAGATACTTTATGGCCACAAGTCGTATGCCTAATCGTATCCAATTTATATATAGTGCGTCTGCTGCAACTTGAAGAAGAAAACAAACAGTGGCAACATCAACCACCCTCACAACAACAACAACGATAAGTAAGAGACCACCTTTTACACCTGTCTCAATATGTGCTCTCACAACTGTCTCAAGTATCTCACACCTGCATAACTCACTCACTTAGTAAGGGGTTCCAGACAATATTCAAAAACACACGCACTGTTGTCAGCAATATGACGCCAAACGACAACGTTCGTTGTTCGTTGTTCAACGACGACGACAACGACAAAATACCACGCGGAAATTTACGCAGCTTTGCAATTGCCTTTCTTTCTTTCTTTCTGTCTTTCTGTCTTTCGCAGACAGAGAGTTTTCTGGAAGCTACCAAGTTTCTTAGAGACATTTGTGTCAGAATTGTCTAGACCGACTGTCATTAAGTGGGTGAGTGTAGAAAAGTCTCGAAATAAAGGAGAATTCACACCCCGACGACGACGACGACGACGCCGCAGGGGGGAAAACCACTCAACGCATTTGCGACACCTTTTCAGCCGCTTGATGAGACCATTTGTTTTGCAAAAGCGCGTATATTTGTCAATGGTAATAGCTTTATCTATGACTCCAACGTCTACATCTAAACTTGGCTAGAAATTGTGGCATCAAGTCTCCTGTTTGAAGTGTTATAACTTATATCTACAAAGCAGGACAAAATCGTTTGAAAAAAAAGTAAATATTAATTGTAAAAGGATTTTACAACCTTAACAAATCTTTTTCAATCCAGGGAAAAGATTTTCCTAAGCGAAATCAGTGAAAGACCAACTTAATCAAATTGTTAAGTGCAATGTTGGCCAATTATTTTTGGCAAATAAGTTTTGAGTTAAGCTTAAAAAAGGTCTCATTGCTTTTTATTTATTCCCACCAGAGATAAGATAAATAGTTCAGATTTGGACAACTTTTGAATAGCAGGTTTTTTTTTTTCTATAAATAAATTAGAAATTTCTATAACAAGATCAAAAAAAGAAGAAGAAGAACTTGTGAAAACGACACGAAACAAGCAAAAAGAAGCCGATCGTCGTTTTCTACTTTTACATTTTGATGATCGTTTTCTGCTTCTTGCCTCTAAAAATGGCTTACTTTGTTTGTGTGTGTGTGTGTGTTGGCCACAAACGGCAGCAACAGCAACAGCAATAGTGCAACAGTGCAACAACAAACAGCAACAACAAACAACAACCGCAATTGCAAGCGAGGCAATTTTCTAACGGCAAATTTCTAACATTTACCTTGTTACCGTTAATAGACATGTTGGCCAAGTTAGTGAGAGCCATGAATAAGCGCTTAACGCATAAAGCAATAAAGGCAAAACAGCGGCAAGTGCAACCAATGCACAATGTGTGGCACACACACACACATTTCACAGCTTTCTTTTAAGCAATAAGACGATGACTCTACTAACTGTTTTGCTGTGACGATAACGACGACAATAGTAATTTATATATATATATAGATATGTATATCTGGTTTGTGCTCGTTTCACTTGGCCAAGCTATGAGGCGCGAGGGTGCAGCCAGATATGTATTTTTTGCAGTGTATGTGTAGCTATGCGCCGTTACGTCTAAATGCTTTTTGGGTTAATTTAGCCACAGCTAACAGTCAGCTAACTGCTGATCAATAATTTGTGGTTTCACACTGGTAACAAGATAAGTTGTCGTCGTCAGTCAGTCAGTCAGTCAGTCAGTCAATCAGTTGCAGTTGCATGCAAATTGTTGCCACATTCACCAATCAAGTTAATTGCATTGCATCATGATTCAATATCCGACTTGTTGTTAGTCAAAACCAAAACACAATAAAGTGTAATTTTCTATATAACCCTAAAAAGAAAACAACATACAACATCTTCTTCTTCTTCTTCACAAAATGAGCCTCAAAACAACACAAAGATTTGCGCTGCTCTCTTATGTTAATTGTATCTTTTTTTGGTGTGGAGGTTTCCTTCTGGCATTTCTGCCATTTCTGGTTATTGTTCACAAATTGTAGCAAAACAGAAATAAAAAAAACTTTTCAACTTTTTTTGAATTCGCCGTCGGGAGTCCACACGCTTGCATAATGTAGCTTTTTGGCAGATAACAACAATGTAAAAATGTAAAAATGCAAAAAACAATCAAAAGAAAAACTTTGTCTGTATGGCTAATTACATAGGATTGCATAAACTTAAGCAGCAATTGTTTTATGTACAGATAGATACACATTTGTTTACATATGCAAATAACTTGAATATCTGTTCGCATGCAAAGTGTGAAAGTAAAAAATGATTCGTATTGGAAGCTGTTATACCATATATACCATATATCCCAAGACTATTCAAAAAACTTTGCTGCTTTTTTTACACATATGCTTTTCATAATCAAATTCTTCATTGTTGCAACACCAAAATTTGCAACAGAAAAAACGAAAACATTGCAGTTCCAACTCTTGCCTTCCCCAATATATATATGTATGTGTGTGTGTATGTGTGTGTGTATGTGTGTGTGGCAAGGCAAACTCTAGCAACGATATAAATTATTAGAATTTATTGAAGTTTGGCGTCAGCAGCAGCAACAATATGTGCAAGATATATCTCATGTTGAATGCCACAATGCCGAGGCTATAAAGTCTAAAATGTAATTTAATTGTTGAAAAAAAAAAGAAGCTGTAATCATGCTGCAAACACACACACAACGAGACATTAAATGGCATGCAACATCGGATTATAAAAAAATATAATATAATAGATTTAAAACTGAGTACACAAATATAATAACTGTGTGATAGAGTTATCGAATGGTTGATATATCTATATATATATATATATCTTGTTACGAACTGTACAGATTATATTTTGAACTAGCTAACTATCTGATTAAAACAATATACTCTTCATAGTACATATAATTCTTAGTATTTTTCGAGTTTAAACGATTAAAATTTGATAGATTTTGCTTAAAAAAATATTATAGTAAAATTCGTAGTGTATTCCACAAGGCTGTATGGTTTTTTGTATACACACTTAAACATATTTGTGTTATGGTTTCAGTCCAAAATGCTGCTTTTGACTATGTTAATGAGTGGGGCGTGTTTTTGCTACTGCAGTTGAGTTTTTCATTAATTGTACTTTTCGCATTTACGCTTTTATGCAACACTCACACCCCGTTGCCGTTGCAAGCCACCATAATAAATAAAAGGGTTCTTTTCGCAGTCGCCGCTAATTGGCAGAAATTTTAATTTAAATTACGCCATTTAATTATTAAAATAATTTGCAGTTGCATAAGTGAAAGAAAAGAAGAACAAGTTATTTGATGTTGTTATAGCATGTTGTAGTTAAAAGTTTGACGAGTAAGCGAGATACTCTGTTCCCAGTTGTATACAAATACAAATAGTTGAGAAAGATTGATTGATTGATTGATTGATTGGACGGAGACTTAAGTTTTGGTTTTATGTTTCACTCAACTCATAAGTCATAAGTTATAAGGCATAAACAAAGTTTGAAAAGAACTTATCTGATGTGCCGCTTATTGATTTATTTTGTTTTAGCTGAAACATTTTGACACAATATTTTTTATTCTCCATTCAGATAACAGTTTTAGAGTTTTCTCTTACAGCAAACAGAGTATATTTCGAACAGAGTACTTAGATTTGCATGTTTGAGTGCAATTAAAAACGAATTAAGAAAGCTTTTGAAAGTATATCAAAGAAACAACTACTATAATAATATAATAGAATGAACGAGATTTAATCGCAACAAGCAAAACTATTAACTTCTAAAGACTACAACAACAACAAAGAATAACATACTTAAAGCATTTAATTTTTGGATTTCAAAGCTTTATAAAAATCACACTTCATGTAAAAATCTAGTACTTGACAATTAGTAAGACTATAAAGTATAAAATGCTACAACAATTGGGGGTCAGACTGTGTAAATAACTATCTAATGAGCAGATTATATATATTACTTACGATTTAAGTGACACTCTTGCATAATTACAGCTTAGAAGCTGATTCTTTGTTGTGAATTGAATTCAGTTTGACTCATTGTGAAATCTGAACACGCAAAACATATAAAAATGACTTTAGATGTGCGTGACTAACAAAAACAACACATTGAAATTGAAATAAAAAAGGGATGTACAGCAAAATTGTGTAAAGTGTAAAACCGTTTAACTTTTTTTTTTTAACAATTAATCATATGTATCTGTATACCGTTTGTAATTTAGTATGCAGGCTGGTCAAAATGAAAAAAATGACAAACTCTAGCTAAATGTTTCATTTTTAGTTTTTGTTTTTTTTTCTATATATGTTGGGACGCTTTAATGGCGGCGCCTCTATGCGCATTCACACACACACACACACAAACACATGACAAGAGTATAAAAATGAAGAAGAAGAACGGAACTGCTGCCTGGTTTGTTGGATTTTTTGTTGTTGGTTGGTCCTGCCTAACGCACCAAACCAACTCCGCTCGTCTCACACTAAATGAACACACAACGCGAAGGCCTGCGGGCCAAGTTGGTGCCAGAACGGACATGGCAACAACAATGGCTGAACAATTTTTTGGTAACTGCTGCCAAGAAACAAAAAAAAAAAACGAAAATGTAGCAGAAAAAAAAAAAATGCCAGCAGCAGCATCGAAGGCTCTAACGGAAAAGATTTGACAGCATACGCAACATGGGCGAAAAATGAGTGGCGACCAAGAAGAACAAGAAGACAGACAGACAGACAGACCAACCAAACGAACGAGCCAGACACAACGACATGATGACAGAACGACCGACAAAAGGCAAATGGGAGACGATTTTTGGTGGCGCATCATTGGGCGCACATGTTGTATGAGTGACGAAAAGAGGCAGCAACAACAACAACAACAACAACAGCAGCAGCAAGGCAAAAGGACAAACGGCGAGGATTCTGATTCAGCACTCAGCGGCATAAACGCCCCGGACAGATTTGATAGTTTTTATCGATTTAAGTAGATTTGGCCTCACACACACACGCAAACACACAAACATACGCACTTAAGGGGCAAACAAGAGGGAGAAAGAGAGAGAGATAGATGGTTTCACACCCCCCAAACATACTTGCAAAGATGGACAAACAGGCTTGCTTTTTGGCAAACGTCGCGGTCGAAACAAATGAGCATAAAACAAACCAAGTATGAGTACTGATGGCAAACAAAAAAAAAAACTACAAAAATTTCGTTTTAAAAAGAAACGAAAAAAGATACATTTGATGCTATGCTAAAATCATTTGCAATTGCTAGATAAAAATCCCAACATGAGAGTGCTACCAAATGGATAAACACAAACGTTAAATATATAGAAAATCGGATAATGTCGTCGATTATAAACGAGTTTTTCAAGCCAGATATCCTAAGTTCTCCCAATGATCTTTGTACTCCCATATAAATCTGTTCTTATACGTTTTTTTCCTAACAACCACAATGATGAATGAAAATATCAGAGATTTATGGTTTAAAATTAATTATAAACTTAAGCAATTTTATTTCGTTAAATTTTGAGATTTTTATCGATACAGGATACGTGTTTTGCATATCCATTGTTTAGCGTGGGATTTGATTAGCTTGATTTAGGTTAGGTTCAGCCGAGATTTCAGCAGGTTTTATGACAACAATATCCAAAGTTATACGATCATACGTATTTCCTCTTTGCAAGTATGTAATTATGGATTGGTTTTACTTTTACGCAATGACATACGTTGGAAAGTTTCTCTGGCCTTTTGCCGTATAGCCGCATAGTTGAAGGATTTAAGCAATTTACGTTTTTTGGGTGGATCTGGATAAGCAAACATATCACCGGAAGCCACAGATTCTTGACTGTAATTACTATGAAGCGAGTAGCGTTCCTTTCGGGAGCGTACCTTTGCCTTATGATATTGGGCAATAAGCGTTTCACGCTTATACCTTTCAACCTTGGCTCTACCCAGATGCTGACCTTCGAGCACACGAGTCTGTCCGGGATGTCTTCGAATCCAGGTCCATGGTTTGTTAGGATTAAACGGCTCATGCGCCAATACGGGTAGGGCAACACCCATAATTCGCTTATCACCATATTTGCGCTTCTTCTTTCGTTTCACTTTGAGTTTGCGTTTACCTCTCACAACATCGTTGTACAAATCGGAAATTTCTTGAATACTTTCTCGTACGATTTTTTTTCGTCTCTTTTTTCGTGCATCAGTATCATCAGAATCAGATGAATATTCCAAACCATTGTCATCATCATCATCTCCATCCCCATCCCCATCACCAAATCCGAAGCCCTTAAAGTCATCACCCGACATACCCTTCGTTGCTTGTTTGAAAAAGTCCTTGCACGCATTTATCTTTCGTCCAAAAATGATATCCTCTGTCACATTGCGGGACTCCCTGATTGGCTCGCACGGCAAATTCAAAAAGTGTTCCATTATTATAAGCAATAAACGCATTAGAAATGGATGCATGGGATTCCGTAGATTGCCATGATGATCAAAAATACCATCATACAGAGCACACGTATCGGGTCGAACAAACGGAATCCGACAATAGTTCCACCCCGAACATCGCGGATTTAAAATTTTTCCAAACTTATCCAGCGTCAAATAGTGCAGAAAGTTGCAGATATCAAGCAATGGTTTTTGGAGCACGCTCGTTATATATCTAAGTACTACGTTGTTGGTCACACACCAGCGCCTCTCCGCCGACACCCAGTGGGGACTGCGTTGCCGACATTTTTGGATGGGTTCTGTGACAGCTTCACAGTTTAACAGCCGAAGCGTTAAACTGTTGGGCAGACTGCAGCGGGCTGTGCAGTACATTAATAAAAAGTATAAAATAAATCAAATAAAATATAAAAAAAAAAAATTTTACAAATTTAAAAACCAAAGCGAGTACTTTAAAAAATTTTTGACTATAAATTTATTTACAACTGAAACAGCTAGCATACTAGAAAAAATATGTAGCCTACTTTGATCTGTTTTTTGTTTTTTTGTTCTGCTGGCGGATAAAAAGATTCGACGATATTCAGGTTTCCTATCCAGTCGGTTACTGCGAATGAGCGAAGAATTTTATTGGGACAATCCTGTTACATTTCCTCAATATTTTCCGTAGAGTAAAGTATCTAACTGCCTGCTACCCTGACCACGACATCTTCCTTTACACTATCGGTCAACATCAACTAGTAACTGTTTAATGCAAAGATAGAGAGAGAGAGCGATAGATTCACAGACAAAGAGAGAAACAGAAACAGCACCAGAAACCAGAAACTTGTTACAACTTTTGTTGGGATTGTACCAACTGTTACAACGACGAAAGATCTTTACTGTCTAATCGATCTAAACAATGTTCAAGAATTAGGTGAACAGGCTTAAAGAGAATTGAATAATAAGCGTAAAATCTAAGCAAAATCGGTTCATGTTCTGAAAAACCGAATCTTTTATTGGATCGATACATTACTTAGCGATCGTACGCAAACTCAAAGTGGGTTATCCTCAACCACATTGAAAATATCAAGACTTTATAAATCAGAAGTTATTCTTAACGTTAGCAAATTTAAATCGAAATTTTGAAATGTTCTCGATTGAGGCAGCTGCAGGATACGTTGTTGGGCATATCCATTGTCTGGCGTGTAGATTGATTGTTTTACTCATTTCCTTAAAATTGATTGCGCATAGGGGTAGATAATGACACCATCGTCAAGTTGAATAAAATGCTTTACCCAACTTGTGTAGAGTAGATTCTTTGGGTATAATATTCAAATTTCGATTTGTAAACACATTTCCTGGTAGAATTTGTGGAGCTTGAGATTTACGTGTTGACATCCGTGAAAAAGTCTCTCTGGCCTTTTTGCTTATATTCTTATAGTTAAAGGATTGAAGCATTCGTTGACCTTTCTTAGGCGGAGCTGGATTAGCAAAGATTTCACCGGAAATCACAGAAGATTTGCTGGGATACGAACTAACCGATAAGCCAATCCTTTGAGCATTTTCCATTGTCTGCTGATATTGAAGCTTAGCGGATCCAAACCTATACCTGCGCACCTTGGCTCTACCCAGATATTGACCTTCGAGCACACGAGTCTGTCCGGGATGTCTTCGAATCCAGGTCCATGGTTTGTTAGGATTAAACGGCTCATGCGCCAATACGGGTAGGGCAATACCTACAGCTCGCATATTGGCTCTCCCTGTTCTTTTTTTGATTTTTAATTTGATCTTAGCTTCTACGACTTTGTTGTACAAATTGGATATGTCGACAATACTTTTTTTTATGTTGTCATTCATTCCCTTTCCCTTTTTATTCATTTTATTTAACATATCCAGCAATGCCTTGTCGCCTCCCTTTCTCTTTGGTTTTTTGTCATTGTCATCATTTTCATTATTTCGATCTCCATCATCATCATCTCCACCAAAACCATCGGAATCTCTGTCGAAACGATTGTCAATTTGATCTCCATAATATTCTTCATCCCCATCCCCATCTTCACCGTCATCATCATCGCCATCACCATATCCTGAGCGTTTGTTAAAATTCCTTAAACTCTCATCCGACATACCCTCCATTGCTTCTTTCAGAAAGTCCCTGCACTCATTTACCCTTCGTCCAAAAATGATATCCTCTATCACATTGCGAGATGGCTTGATTGGCTCGCAGGGCATATTCAAAAAGTGTTCCATTATTAGAAGCAATAAATGCATTAGAAATGGATGCATGGGATTCCGTATATTTCCATGAAAATTAAAGATACCATCATACAGAGCACACGTATCGGGTCGAACGAACGGCATCCGACAATAGTTCCAACCCGAACACCGCGGATTGATAATCCTCCAAAAGTTCTGCAGCGTCAAGTTGTGCAGAAAGTTGCTGACATCAAGCAATGGTTTTTCGAGCACATGCGATATATATCTAAGTATTAGGTTGTTGGTAACACACCAGCGAATCTCCTTCGACTGCCAGTAGGGAGTGCGATCCCGACATTTTTGGATGGGTTGTGTGACAGCTTCACAGTTTATAAGCCGAAGCGTTAAACTGTTTGGCAGACTGCAGCGAGTTGCGCAATACATAAATAAATAAAAAAAAAAGTATGAAATTTAATAATTTCCAAATCGAGTACTTAAAAATTTTTGACTATAAATTTATTTACGACTGAAACACATGGCATACTAGACAATGTGTAACCGACTTGAACCTGTTTTGTTTGTTTTTATCCTGCTGACGGATGGAAAGATTCGACGATATTCAGGTCTCTTTTCCAGTGCCTCCTTCGGTCTATAGCTGCTGCTCACAGGGTGTACGCCATAGCGTAACTTTCTCACGGAAGCCACAACGGATTTGTGCCTATCAAGACGCACATGGGATTTGCTCACGTGCGTCATATGCTCATGTGCGTCTTCGTGCGTGTGCAACTCTTCCGAATCATGACCCGAAGCAGTCGATGCACCGAACGGCATGTGGAAAAGAAAGGAAAGTGTATTGCCATAATACCGAGGGTCGTTCATCGCATCTATAGGTTCTCTTTGGACGTATTCGGTTTTTTTGGCGGTTGATCTAAGAGTTTTGAGAGATCTGTGTGATTTTATAACCCTCGGTTGTCCGGTAACGGCTTTCGCATAGAAAGATGATAGATCTTTCGCAGTTTTTGCCGCTGTCATTTTCTTCACAAGTTTTCGATCCTTGCTTGGTAACAAATCGGCATCGGAGAGAGCATCAAGTATTTTATCGGGATGATCCTGTTTGATACTCTTCAATATTTGCTTTAAAATTCTTGCTTGAGCGGTACGTAAATTAACTAACTGCTTGCTACCCTGACCACGACGTCTTCCCTTCCTATCGGTCAACATTAAATCGGATGCTGTGAGTGCCAGTGAATAGTTCAGTGATCTTCTAGTAGATGGATTAGGTAAACTGGCGCGTCGCGTGATCGAGTTGCGAGGGGAAGAAGACTCATCGGTTTCCTCATACAATAATTCGCTTGCCTTCCCATCTTTGGCTAACGATTTGCGTCGACCGATTTTCGGATGGCCTCGACCCAGCTTCGGACTATCCATCATTGCGGCTCGTTCTTGAAGGTCATCATAATCATCAAGTCGGACAATACCTTGAATTAAGTTTAGCAAGTTAAACACACTCTTCGGATTCTGCGGTTCACGCAAATTTCCATATATATCAAAGATACTCAAATAACGATCACAGACGGCAGCGCTTGAGAATGGCACACGACAATTGTTCCAGCCCCTGCCTCGGGGATCGATCATGCGACTAAAGTTCTGCAGCGTTAAATCGAACAATATTTGATTGACTTCATTCGATGATTTGTTAAGAGTATTTGCCAGCTGTTGGACAATTTTCTTGTTACGCGCATTCCAAAGGTCCGACTCGCTAAGTTTTTGGGTTTTCCTCTTTTTCTGAAATGACCTACGTAGTCGCAACAAATTGAACTCATCCGTCAGTGAACGGGGTCGACTTAACACCTTTACTCTGGCCATGTCGTCCTGTGTGCCAAGTTGCAGTCCATTTCTGCCGTAGCACATTTTTTTTGTTTTCGAGTGTGTCTCTAGTCAAATTAGTTATCTAGTTTCCAATCATTATAATTTCGAATTGATATTTCCGGCAATGGTTGCGTGTGGATACCACATTTTAATAGACACAACATCAACATTATTACTATTAAATATGGAATTCCGAAAAAACAATAACTACATTTCTGCCTAACAGTCCAATGTTAATAGTTACAAATTTCAATTCAGAGATAATATCTTTTTTAACATAACAGACAAATGTATATAGGAAGATGTTTTTTTTTTAATTTTTCATCATATTTTCATAATGCATTATTAAGATTAGTTTTGTGGAACTTTTTCTTAAAGGTTTTCCAGCATGTTTTTGTTTCTTACATCTACTTTTTGTTGGCCTTTCGTTTAGATCTCTAATATTATTTTTATTAAAGACAAGATATAAGATTTAGCTTAGATCATTTTAGGCATATTTTGCCTTTTTTTGGGTTATTTTATAGTTATTTACAGCTACCTTCAAAGTATCTTTATACTTCCATAACAAGCTAAATGAACATAATATCTTTTTTTAGCTTCTTTTTAAGCTCTTTTATTAGCAATCAGGGTATCTTTACGTTGTTGATACCCTTTTCTTGGTCATATATCTTACTTTTGCAGCCTCAAAAGTAAATTTGTTTATATTCATATCTATATAAATCTACTATTTTACACATGTCGGACGATGGCACAAAAAAAAATCAAAGAACCGCAAACAATGCTCATAAACTGAACTGGTGGCATCAAAAGGCAATGATGATTGAAGTGGCTAACGCAGAAGAAGGGAAAGTCAATAACCGCAACCGTTCCCAACATACACACACACACACACACACAGACATCTCTACACAAAACGTGTCTCTCTTTTGCGCTGTGTGTAATTTTTTTTTGTTAAGTTTTTTTTGTTGATTTTTTTGGAATTTCGAGCCTAAGCAAACACGCAACTTTCTGTTGTTGTGAATGGTTTTGGTTTGGGGGTTCACTGACCTTAGACACTGACACAAAAACCGAAACCGAAACACAAACCGAAACCGAAACAGAAACACAAAAAAACTAAACGCGTGCAGACCACAAAGACATATTGCGGAATGCGGCATGGGGAATGCACCGGATGAACAAAATCAAGCCAAAAAAAATTAAATTAGCAGCAAAAAAAAAGTCAAGTGCAGAAGTAGAGAGAAAATGCATTCAAAAAGGGAATTCACCGTGTTTTACATTATAGTATTATATATAGTGTGTACAATCAGCTGAAATCTCGAATCTCAAACAGACCATAAAACTAATAATTACAAAATTGCATGTTCTTTGTTATTGTTGTTGTTGCTGTTGTTATCATGAGCAAAAACAATCAATTTGACGAGCGTACACTGTAACTAAGTGTTTGCAAGTGTTTCTCTCTCTCTCTCTCGCTCTGTACCTTTCTCTCTCTGTTTGAATAAATCTAAGCGTAGATAAAACTTGATACAACAACACCAACAACATTGATGTGAACGCAACGTCAAGAGGCATCAGTAACAACGGAGACGACACCAACAAATTTATTTGATGGACATTTTTTGAGCGCAGATTTTGTCGCATCATGCAAAAAACAACACAAACAAAACTTAATGGCTATAATTTATATTTATATTTATGTGTGTGTGTGTTTGATTTCAACACGACTGAAAAATTAATTTCAATCAATCTCAACTATACTTATTTACTAAACAATGATTTTTTGATATACACTATAAAATTTAATGTTTGTCTGTTCGTAGATAGATTTTTTAATAGAAAGCGATAAGTAAAACAAAAAAAAATTACCTGGGCTCATAAAGAAAAGTTTATAAACAAAGCGAAAAAGATTTTTCTAGTATCTAAGACCGCAGTTTGTATACCCTTAAATACCTAAATTTACCAAAAATTCTTCTTTCTTCAACTAGAAAATATATTTGAAAAATATTTCTAATAGTTCTTTCTTATGAAAGTAAACGCAAACGCAAACCAGTTTCGAAATCAAGTAAATCATTTAAATACTTACAATTTATACAAAGTCCAAGCTCACGTTTTAATTGTTGCTGTTAATTGTTTTATTATCAAGCTAAGAAAATCACTTTAATTCTTAGAAATCCAGCTTTTAGTTGTAGAAATGTTTAAACGTGTTTGGTTTTAAGTTTAAACATTTGCTTATGTTTATTAATTGCACTTTTTTGTTTTGTTTTGTTTTGTTTATTTATATATATGCTTTGGTTCTTATAGAAAATTGTTTGTTTATATCGCGATAATATTTATTTATTTATTACAAAAAACAATGAACACAGCGGCGATATATATATATATATACAATCAATATTTTATTTTTATTTCACCAATTGATTGCACTTTTTTGATTATTAACTTAATTTTCTTTGTATTTTTGATTCGTTAAACGAGTTTTTTTTTTGATTGGTTAAAAAATTGTTATTCTTTAACTATTGCACTTTTGTTTATACACTGCAAGATAAACGATTTTTAGATATATTTTTTCGTTGTGGCCAACAATAAAAATGTTAAATAAATATTCTTAGAAAAGCTGCAATAACAAATGTGGCTAATGGCTAATGGCTTGAGGTTTGTTAGCCGGAAAACATATGCGATTCGCGGAATCGAACAAAGGAAATGTATTGATGTCAATTTAAACTAATAATCTTTATACTATAACCTTAATGCACACACACACACACACACACACACACACAAACATCAAATATACAACAAAAAGTAAAGAAAGGCATTCAACTTTTTCTTGGGATCAATTTTTCTTTTTTTTCACTCAGCCTGTTAATGTATAATACAATCGCTCTTTCTAGCACACACACCCACACACATACACACATTTGCTTATTAACGTTGATGTGTGTGTGTCACACACACACAGAGTAAAAATTCCGCTACACCGGATATTACAATTGAAAAGCGCGGATTCGTTGCTTAAATCAAAAAAAATAAAAGCTAAAGAAGAAATCTACACAAAAACAAGTACAAGTGATCTAAATGACAACGAATGACTAACGTATACCCTGTAAATGCGTTAGAAATTTAGGTCAGCAATGTAAATGTTGAACCGGTTAAGTTGAGATCGGACTTTATACGATTTACTTTGAAGAAAATGTTTGTTTGCTAAGCTTACAACTTCGATATACCCGTTAAACGTGTTTGCAAAGAATACAGGGTATATTAATATACAGATTTGGTGTATATTAAACCAAAAAAATATTTTTTGTTGTTGTCGCGAGCTAAAAACGTTTTGTTGCGAATACGAATTCAAATTATAGCTGTACGTATGTACGTATGTATGTATGTATGTGTGTTAATGCACACAAAGAACAGGATGTGAGGTAATAACAATAACAGCTATTAAGTCAGTTAATTTTCTTTTTGCCCTCAAAACATAATGTGTACAAATGTACACAAAAATTGTTTATATATATTTATGTTGTATTATATATATTAATTTTGTCGAATTTGTATTGCATTATCACGTCGTATTTTGCTTTCGCGCACTCACTTCAATTGTTTAAACTTTGCAACAACA
This sequence comes from Scaptomyza tumidula, assembly GCA_035044465.1. Classification (NCBI taxonomy): domain Eukaryota; kingdom Metazoa; phylum Arthropoda; class Insecta; order Diptera; family Drosophilidae; genus Scaptomyza; species Scaptomyza tumidula. Next base: position 1,095,599 of record JAWNNW010000642.1, on the reverse strand, counting down.
ATCGTTTATTGCAGAACGCTCATTGTTATTTGTTGTCGTTGTTGTTGTTGTTGGTGTTGTGTCGTTTGTGTAAGTGGCAGAGTATATAAAAACATGGAAACACGACGCGCTGCCTTTGGCTCGTTGATGGGCTACGCCGCCAAACCGTACAGTTTGAGAGTGAATATCGGACTGTTCGGAACGCTGGCACTATTCCCTCGAACAATCACGAACAAACCAAACCAAACCGAACGAAACGAAACAAAACGAACGTGAACCGAACGGACGCTAAGCGACAGCAGCAGCAGCAGCAGTAGTGATGATGTTGCATAGCCGCTCTCGTTGGAACGCTTTGTAGCCAGCAGTCCGAAAGACAGACCTACTGGAATTGAAACTGGAAAGCGAACTGGAGCCGAAGACGAAGTCAAAGTCGTCGTCGTTTGCTGAGCGCAGCCCGCATAACCGCACAATGTTGTACTATATTGTACATATGGCCGGTACGCAGCACAGCTGAGCGGCATTTACTACTGCAATCAACCGTTAGATACAAATTTATCTATACGATAGTACAAAAGACAAAAAGAAAAACAACAACAAACAAGCCAAGCCAAACCAAAACG